>CAWUFW010018492.1:0-219476 GCA_963921515.1 Calotriton arnoldi
ATAATGTAAAAAGGATACTAAACTCGGCTCCATACCCAGCTCTTCCAAGATCTGCCATAAGTTTGACCGATTTACTCGATCAAATGCCGATGTTAGGTCCATAAACCCCATGTGCAGTGTGCCCCTCTTTGCAATTGTGTACTTCCCAATCACCATGTTCAGATTTATGCATTGGTCAAGTGTTCCCCTCCCTTGCCTAAAACCATACTGTAGATCACTAATAACATTAAAATTCTCGAGCCACGAGAATAAACGATTCAAGATCACCTTACCCATAATTTTAGCAGCGGAATCCAGAAGCGAAAAGGGTCTATAGCAGGAAGGATCATCTCTTGCGCCCTTTTTAAAAATTGGAATAATGATAGCCTTCGCCCACGATGAAGGAAAGCCACATGTGCTGGCCGCATTAAAGACCCGTGCTAGTATTGTTGCCCAAACCTGGGGGTCTGCCTTATACAAGTCTGCTGGTACACTGTCCGGGCCAGGAGCCTTTCCCCCAGCTGTAGCAAGGATAGCCGCATGAACCTCAGTGGCCTTAAAATGAAGTAATTTCAGAGGTAAACTAGGGCTGCCCTGTGCTTCCGTCCTCTCTAGCTCACCATCACTATACACACCCCCAAAAAACTCCACCCACTGTTCTGGAGGTACAATACAGTCCGTGGTTGCATTTCCAGTCTCAGAAAAAAGCGGTCTGTTAACCACAGCCCAAAACTTATTGCTGTCAGAATGTGTACTAGCTTGACCAAGATCCTCCCATGCCTTTTCCCTGATAGGTTTCTTCCTCTCATGAATGGCCTTTTTATAAACCCTCCTGCATGCCCTAATCTCGCTCTCATTTCTTGGTGTTTGCTTGAGAGCCAACATTAACTTTCTATGGGCAGCCGAACAGGTGCCATCAAACCACCTCTTCGCTTTGTGTCCATCTTCCCTACCCCAGATAGTTAAATTGGAAGCTATCTGGCTAGTCAGGGATCCAAAAGCATCTAGTGCCTCTCTGTCTTGCTTGTTAACATCCATACATACTGAGACCTCAGCTGCGTGCTCCGTGTACAGATTGTCTAAAAACCTATCAGGTACAACCTTCGTCCACTTCAATCTGCGTGACTGATCCTTGGTGCTAAAACCAGAGTTGGAGATGCCCCTAGTCTCTACTTTATAAAAGGCAAATGAGTATAATAAATCCAGTATTAGGGGATTATGGTTGCTGAAGTTACTCCATACAGTGACCATGCTACGGATTGCAGGGGCTAAGGACGCCGAAATCATAATGAAGTCAATAATACTAGAGCATACCCTGCCTATAAAGGTAGGAATAGGGGTGTTCACCTCCGTTTGTTCTAGGCAATACAAATTGTTTGCTGAGAGAAGCCCTTCTAAGAGTCTACCTGATTCTGAATGTTCAAAGTGTGAGTTTAAATGTATACAATCCCCATAAATCATAGTTGGGTTACAATTAAGGTTACACAAATGTGAGTTAAAATTGCCAAGAATTAGAATGTCAAAGTAGGTTGATTTATTTTTCCTATAGGTGTCAATGAAACCCTCCAGGCTGCCTAGATGTTCAATTGCTGAGGATCTGGTGAAGGAATTATAAAAATGTACTACTAGTAGCGGGTGGTGATTCTTAAAGACTGTGAGAAGTTGGCCTGGCATATGCTGTCCACTAATTATAGTGGGCACCTTGCACCAGTCCAAACAACCCCTTATTGGAGATAGGTTAAAGACAACCTTTATTGAAAGCTATCCTAGTGGTAGCTATGGAGAGCAGCCTTCAGGCTAAGTCTTGAAGGAATGTAAAGCAGCTTGTTTTACCAGTCTATAATCTCTTGAGTGACCAAATGAAAGAGCACCACACCAGGTATATATTCAAAATATATGTATTTATTGCTAAACACACCCCTCTAGTCTCTTTATGAGGCTAGAGTTCGAAGTACATAAGTTATAAGTTATTAAATCACAGTAATAGCACAAATACACGTTTGGGCCCTAGGGGCGTACCAAACCATATACCAATAAAGTGGTATGCGAACCACGACTGAACTAGACACTAGGCCTAGAGCCTCTAGAAGTGCTTGGACCACAAGGAACCACCCAAGGTAGTGACACAGGGGACCTACGGGAGACGCGTGCAGTGTAAATACACAACCGCGATACGCCGTTGACTTCTATGGAGAAAGTCGGGATCGGGAAAATAGAGAAAAGGGACACTTAAAAGAGGACTAGGACAAAACCCTTTGAGATCTAGGACTTTGAAGAGTCTCTACCCACGGGAGCACCGGAGTACTCGTGTTACCTCACCCAGGGAAGCCAGGTGCATAGGTGCCTTTCGGGGTCGGGTTTCGTCGTCGATTCGAATGGCGATCTGCTGCAAAGTGCTGCTGGCGGCCAAGAGAAAAGTGTCCGGGTGGATCCAAGAGTGGATCGGAGTTCTGAAGAACCTGAAAGCAGAGGGGACAGAGTCTGGGTCACTAGCCAGTGACCAGGAAGGCGATGGACAGGTGCCCACCGATGTCGAGTGCTTCAGGTGCGTTGACGGTTGTCTTGACTCTTCAGCCACGAGGTCCAGGAGGCGTTGTCGGCAACCAGGAGCAGGATTCGGGCTGGTACACGATGTTTGTCGAGTGCTGAGGTGTCAGCGACCGGATTGGACCCAACAAGCCTTGGCAACGGCAAGTCTTGGTGAAGATGTAGATCGTCGATGGTGCAGACCAGCAAGGTCTGTGGAACTCACCCAGCGAGGGTAAGTGAGGGCAGGCCTGGAGCAACCAGGATGCCAAGTAAGAAAAGGATTGGCCTTCGTTAAGGGCTACTAGCCAACGGGCTAGCAACTGCGAAGGAGCCTCGTGACGCCGCACGTGGATCTGGCTTACAGGACACTCGTGGAGTGGGGGCCAGTGATCTTCGGTGCAGGTGGTGCTGGAGGCTAGGGCTACTCGGAGCCCAAAGCACGACTTCTTGGAAGACCCAGAAGAGGATGCACTTGCAAATGTGCTCGGTGTCCAGGGGTCACGGTCTCAAGTCACCCACGATAGCCACGGGCCTCAGCTTTGCTGGGGACTCAGGGTAGCCTCGGGGAAGTCTGAGAATCCACCTCTGGTGATGCGATGACTTCGGCGTCCGACGGGAGCTTCAGAAATGCGAACCGGACAGATGCTTCTTTGGTGCCTGCCAAGCAGGGGAGTCACTCCTTGACCCCAAGGGAGATTCTTCAGTCCTCTAATCGTGAGTAGAGCGTCGAAGGTCCAGGATTCAGTTTCAGAGTTTCGTCCAGGGATAATCTAAAGTCCTAAGGACTGGGTTCCTACCTTTATTCTAAAAATAGGGGTTGGACTACTCTGTGGCCCCACCTATGGGTGGGTCAGGGCAGAGGGGTGGCTACACCCCTTTCCCTTTGTCCAGTTCGCGCCAAAGCAGGGGCTGCAAGCCCCTGATCCGGTTTGAACTGGGGTATGCACTAGGGACACCAAATGTGCCCCCAGTGCAGGACTTCAAAGCACCCGAAAGTGCTCCCGCCCAGCCCCAATACACATTATCCTGTCTGGGGAGGTGGTCACACCTCCCTGGAACAGGAAACCTATTGTCCAGGCCTCCCCTGCCGGAGTTTCGTCCAGCAGCAGGAGGCCAGACTCGTGTCTGTGGCAGCAGCATCCATTTTGTGATGCCAGGGCTCTGGAAAGAAGTTACCGGACTCGTCAGAGTTAACATGCCTTTCCCTCTAGAAGGGTGGAATGCTACCCCCGCTGCCAGGATTGGCGGGGGGGGGGTAGTATTCCAAGATGTTTGACACCAAACACGACATGTTTAGGTGCAGCCATTCCAAAGTTAGCATTTTACCGCGAGGATATAATGCGCTTAAGAGTATATGGTCAGGCTGCACTACAAACAGCATCAGAGATGGTCTCCGAACGCTGCAGAGGGGCCCTGCTCATGCAGGGGCACCCTCTCACATAGGAACCATGCACTCTGCCTTTAGGATTGATAAGGCCTGCCTTAGGAGTGGCTTATAGGTTTATATGTGTGTATGTATTTCGTGATATAGGTAACCTATATCACAGTAAAGGGTGCATGCACCACCTTACCCAGGCTGCAGTAGCAGACCTGTGGTGTCAGTTTGGATGGCCTTCCAGGGGTGGCATAATACATGCTGCAGCCCCTGGCAGGCCTCTGAGGTACCTATGCCCTTGGTACATAGTATACCATATACTAGGGACTTATAAGGGCACTCCAGATCCCAATCAGTGATGTGCCTAAGGCACAGGGAAACCATTTTAGAGAGGAAGCAGCTAGGCTGGGGTTCTGATTAGCAGGGCCCCAGCCAGACTAATGTCGAAAAACAGTGAAGCATCAGCAAAAAGTGGGGGTACCCATGTGAAGCAGATCCTACTCTCCTACACAACCCCCCCAAACGTAGGGACATTAAACTAACCTTGCCCAGTTAAGTCTTCATGTTCTAAGTGGAAATACCTAGAGAGTCCATCTGCATTCGCATGGTTACTCCCAGGCCTATGTTCCACTGTAAAGTCCATCCCCTGTAGGGAAATGGACCACCTAAGCAGTTTGGGGTTTTCACCCTTCATTTGTTTTAGCCATAAGAGGGGCTTATGGTCTGTCTGAACCATGAAGTGTGTACCAAACAAGTATGGCCTCAACTTCTTCAGAGCCCAGACCACAGCAAAGGCCTCCCTCTCTATGGCTGACCAACGTTTCTCTCTAGGGTTCAGCTTTCTGCTAATAAAAGCTACTGGCTGATCCTGACCTTCTTCATTCAATTGTGACAGTACAGCCCCTACCCCCAATTCAGATGCATCAGTTTGAACAATGAACTTCTTGGAGTAATCAGGACTCTGCAGAATTGGAGCAGTGCACATGGCCTGCTTGAGGTCATCAAATGCCTTTTGACAGCTAACTGTCCACTGAACCTTTTGGGCATTTTCTTAGAAGTTAAGTCATTCAAGGGTGTCACTATTGATCCATACCCCTTGACAAATCTCCTATAGTACCCAGTCAGGCCTAAGAAGGCTCTCACCTGAGTCTGGGTAGTGGGAGCTGTCCAGGCCATGATGGTCTGGATCTTGCTCTGCAAAGGCTGAACCTGGCCTCCACCCACAAGGTGGCCCAGGTACACAACCTGACTCTGCCCTATCTGGCACTTAGTGGCCTTGATAGTCAGGCCTGCCTTTTGCAGGGCCTGTAAAACATTCCTGAGGTGGACCAGGTGATCCTCCCAGGTGGAGCTAAAGACAGCAATATCATCTAGATAAGCTGCACTATAGGCTTCCAGTCCTGTGAGAACTGTATTCACCAACCTCTGGAAAGTGGCAGGTGCATTCTTCAGACCAAAGGGCATTACCACAAATTGATAATGTCCACTAGGAGTTGAGAATGCTGTCTTGGGCTTTGCAGTATCAGCTAGTCTGATCTGCCAGTAGCCAGCTGTTAGGTCAAATGTGCTGAGATATTTGGCAGAGGCCAAAGTATCTATGAGCTCATCTGCCCTGGGTATTGGATGGGCATCAGTCCTAGTGACTGCATTGAGACCCCTGTAGTCTACACAGAACCTCATCTCTCTCTTTCCACCACTGGTGTGAGGTTTCGGTACAAGGACTACTGGACTAGCCCAAGGGCTATCTGAGGGTTCAATAACTCCCAATTCCAACATTTTCTGGACTTCAGTCCTGATACAGTCCCTGACATGGTCAGGTTGCCTATAAATCTTGTTTTTAATAGGCAGACTGTCCCCAGTGTCCACTTCATGAGTGCATCAGGTGGTCTGACTGGGTGTCAGTGAAAACATATGTCTAAACTGATTGAGGACTTGCCTGCAATCAGTTTGTTGCTGGGTAGTGAGGCTGCCAGCCAAGGCTACACCATCAACTGACCCATCGTCAGGGTTCTGTGAGAGCAGGTCAGGGAGTGGGTCACTCTCTTCCTCCTGCCCTTCATCAGTAGCCATGAGCAAGCCCATGTCTGCCCTGTCCACATATGGTTTTAACCTGTTGACATGGAGAACCCTGTGGGGACTCCTGGGTGTTCCTAGGTCTATTAAATAAGTGACCTCACCCTTCTGCTCAACAATAGTGTGGGGTCCACTCCATTTATCTTGGAGAGCTGCTGGGGCCACTGGCTCCAACACCCACACCTTCTGTCCTGGCTGGTAAACAGTCAGAACAGCCTTTTGGTCATGCCAGGCCTTCTGAAGTTCCTGGCTAGCCTCAAGGTTTTTGGTTGCCTTTTTCATGTACTCAGCCATCCTGGAGCGGAGACCAAGTACATAGTCCACTATATCTTGCTTTGGGGGCTTGAGAGGTAACTCCCATCCTTCCTTCACCAAGCACAGTGGACCCCTCACAGGGTGGCCAAACAGAAGTTCAAAAGGGCTGTAACCAACCCCCTTCTGAGGCACCTCCCTATATGCGAATAAAAGGCAGGGCAAGAGTATGTCCCATCTACGCCTAAGCTTTTCTGGGAGCCCTTTAATCATGCCCTTCAAGGTTTTGTTGAATCTCTCAACTAAACCATTGCATTGTGGGTGATAGGGTGTGGTGAACTTATAAGTCACTCCACACTCCTTCCACATTGCTTTTAAGTACCCAGACATGAAGTTAGCACCCCTGTCTGAGACTACCTCCTTAGGAAAGCCCACTCTTGAGAAGATTCCCAGGAGGGCCCTTGCCACCACAGGTGCTGTAGTGGTCCTGAGGGGAATAGCTTCTGGGTACCTGGTGGCATGATCCACTACCACCAGGATAAACCTGTGCCCAGAGGCTGTTTGGGGATCCATGGGACCAACAATGTCAATCCCTACCCTTTCAAAGGGCACCCCCACCACAGGTAGTGGTATCAGGGGGCCTTTGTAGTGCCACCTGCTTTGCCACTGGCTTGGCAGGTTACACAGGAGCGACAAAACTCCTTACTGTCTTCAGACATGTGGGGCCAGTGAAAGTGAGGGACAATTCTGTCCCAAGTCTTGTTCTGGCCCAGGTGACCTGCTAAGGGAATATCATGGGCTAGGGTCAATAGGAAGCCCCTGAACTTCAAAGGTATTACCAACCTCCTGGTAGCACCAGGCTTGGGGTCTCTACTCTCTGAGTACAGGAGTCCATCATCCCAATACACTGTATGGGGACCACTAGCTTTCCCAGCAGCCTCAGCAGCAGCTTGCTGTCTGAGGGGTTCAAGGGAGGGGCAGCTCTGCTGCTCCTGGCTCAGATCTGCCCTAGAAGGTCCCCCTGTCCCCAAGAACTCAACCTGGTCAGGTTCAAGTTCCTCTGGGACAGTTCCTTCTTCAGGGCTGAGATCATCCCCCTCAAGGGACTGATCTTCCTCCTGAGCCAAGGGGAAGGCACTGCCTTAACCCTACTACTCCTCCTCTTGGAAGGCACTTGGTCCATTCTTCCAGAATCCAAGGCCTGTTCAGTGTTAGACATTTTGGCTTGTGACCTGGTCACAGCAAACACATCTGCAGGGATCCCCAGCATTTCTGCATGGGTCCTGAGCTCCACTTCTGCCCAAGCAGAAGTCTCCAAGTCATTGCCAAGCAAGCACTCGACTGGTAGGTTTGCACTTACCACAACCTTCTTAAGGCCAGTTACCCCTCCCCAGGAGAAGTTAACAACTGCCAGAGTATGGTCTGTTCTGACATTGCTAGCATTGATCACTTGGTACATCTCACCAAGCATAACTTGCCCAGGTAGCACAAGGTCTTGTGTCACCATTGTGACACTTGCCCCTGTGTCCCTAAATGCCAAAGCCTCACGTCCATTAATTAAAGGCTGTTGCCTGTACTTGCCCAGATTACTGGGACTCACAGTGGAGGTCACATCCATGCCTCCATCACAGACTAACACAGCCTGAGTCAGTTCTCTGACTAAGTCAGAGCCCAACTCAGTTCCCAGGGTGAACCCTACTAAACCCTTTGCTGGAGCACTTCCACCAACTGTACTAGGGGGAACAGGTGCCTTAGGGGCATTGGTGGGTGCTGGACTGGAGCCTTTGGACTTGGTGCAATCACTGGTCCAGTGGGTCTTTTGCTTACAGACCTTGCACCATGGTTTTCTTTGGCCTTTACCTTTGGTAGACTGTGAATCCCCACCAGAAGAAGATTTTTGGGGGCCTGATGAAGACTTTTGATCTATACCCTTCTCCCCACCCTTGTCAGAGTTCTTAGCATCTTGCTTCTTGGTTTCCCCACCTTGGTTCTGTACCTTCTGCTTCACCCTGGTCCTGACCCATTTGTCTGCCTTCTTTCCCAATTCTTGGGGAGAGATCAGATCAGAGTCTACCAGGTACTGATGCAACAGCTGATTTTGACAGTTATTAAGAATCTGCTCCCTCATTATCAGATTGTACAATCCTGAGAAGTCACACACCTTACTGCCCATCAACCAGCCTTCCAGAGCCTTGGCAGAACAATCCACATAGTCTACCCAGTCTTGAGTCTGTGCTTTTTGGGTGTCTGTAGGAGAGTAGGATCTGCCTCTTATGTTGCCCCCACTTTTTTTCTGATGTTAGCACTGGTTTCTGGCTATAGTCTGGCTGGGTCCCTGCCAATCAGGGCCCCAGCCTCTCTGTTCTCTCTAAACGACATGGAGTGCACTCTAGGTGCACTAGTGATTGCATACTGTGGTGCCTTATGACTCCCTAGTATATGGTACCTTAGGTACCAAGGGCATAGGTACTTCACAGGCCTCCCAGGGGCTGCAGCATATGTTATGCCACCCCTGGGAAGCAGTCTAAATCTGACACCACAGGCCTGCTACTGCAGCCTGGGTGAGGTGGTGCTAGCACCCCTCACTGAGATATAGGTTTCCTATATCTCTCCTGCACACACATATAAACCTATCAGTCAGCCCTAAGGCAGGCCCTATCAATCCTGAGGGCAGGGTGCTTGGCTTCTATGTGAGGGGGTGCCTCTGCATGAGCAGGGCCCCTCTGCAGTTCTCAGAGTCCATTCTCTGGTGCTGTTTGTGGATGCGGTTAAACCATATACTCTTAAGTGCATTATATCCTCGCAGTAAATGCTAACTTTGGAATGGCTGCATCAAAACATGTCGTGTTTGGTGTCAAACATCTTGGAATACTACCCCCCGCCAATCTTGGCGGCGGGAGTAGCATTCCACCCTTCTAGAGGGATAAGACATGTACCTGCTGTGGAAACGCGGTAGAATCCTAAAGAGCCCTGGCATCACAAAATGGATGCCACCAGTCACAGACACTGGGCTGCCCTCCTGCTGATGACTGAAACTCACAGTGGAGGAAGCCCAACAATAGGCATCCTGTCACAGGGAGGTGTAACCACCTTCCAGACAGGGTTTAGTGTATTGGGGCTGGGTGGGTGCACTCTTAGAGTGCTTTGAAGTCCTGCACTGGGGGAGCAGAAGGCTCCTCTGTGCATATGCCAGTTCAAACCAGCTCAGGGGCTACCTGCCCCTGCTCTGGCGCGAAACTGGACAAAGGGAAGTGGGTGTAGCCACCCCCTCCCTTGACCCTCCCATAGGTGGGGTCATAGAGCTAGTCCATCCCCTCTTTTTAGTATAAGAGGGGGAACCTTGCCATTGCAAAGCAGATAACCCCTGGACGACGCTCTACAGAAGAATCCTGGCCCTTCGACGTTCCACTACCTTTGGAAGACAGAAGAATCTCCCTTGGAGTCAAGGAGTGACTCCCCTGCTTGGCAGGCACCAAAAACGACAACGACGGTCGCAAACTACGCCGCTCCCGCCGGAGTCCGAAGTCCCTGCAGCCCAAGAAGTAGATTTCCTGACCTCTCCCAGGCCATCGTGAGTCCCCAGCGAAGCTGAGGCAAGTGGACCCCACGAGTAACGAGGAACCGCGACCCCTGGGTACCGTGCACTATTGTCGAGTGCAACCCCTTCACAACGTTCTACGAACTCTGTGCTTTGGACCACGTGTGGTCCCGACCTCCAGCAGGAATCCCTCCGAAGATCAGAGGCCTACACCGTCCCGAGTGACCGTGGGCCCCTGTTGAGTGATTCCGCCCGAGGTGTCTTCGCGATCCCTTGCCCGCTGGCTTGTGGGTCCCCAGAAGACTTCTTAAAGAAACCAAAGGGCTCCCCTGGTTGCTCCAGGCCTGCCCTGACTTACCCTCGCTGGGTGAGTCCCTCAGACCTTGCTGGTCTGCGCCATCGACTTTTCTTCATCTCCCCGAGACTTGCGGCTGCCAAGGCTTGTTGGCTCCGATCGAGTTGCCGACACCGCAGTCAGCTGCAGACGTCGAGGACACACCGAATCCAGCTCCTGGTCGTCGTCGACCCCTCCTGGACCACGTGGCTGAAGAGTCAAGGCACCTGCAACCGACCTGAATCAACCGACGACGGTGGGCATCCATCTTCCTTGCCCCGGGTCACTGCCAAGTGACTTTGAACACTGTCCCCTCTGCTTTCAGGTCATCCTTCTTCAGAATCCAGGCTTGGATTCCACCGGACACTTCTTCAGCTCCCGCAAGCAGCAAGTCTTCTTTGTTCGCCATTGAAAACGACGCCGCGACCCGACACCAAAGGACACCTGTGCACCCGGCTTCCCTGGGTGAGGTAACTCCAGCACTACGGTGCTCCTGTGGGTGTGGGCCCTAGAACTACTTACCCTGTAAGTGACTTGCTTGTAGGTTCTCCCGAAGTATCCTAAAACTCTTTATTTCCAACCGCGACTTGCCCCATTGAAGTTAACGGCGATCCGCGCCTGTGTATCCACACTGCACGCGTCCCCCGTGGGTCCTTTACTTACCTGCCTTGGGTGGTTTTGTGAGGCCCCAGCACTTCTGAAGGCCCTAGGCCTTGTCTCCCTGCAAGTCGTTGTTTCTAAGTCTCTTACTTAGTATATGGTCTGGTACGCCCCTAGGGCCCCAGCCATATTTTGTGCTTAACTTATTGTGAAACGTTGATTTGTGCATATGTTTGTCTTCTAATCTCATAAAGAGATTAGTAGAGAGTTATTTAGAAATAAATACATATATATTTGATATATATACCTGTGTGGTGTCTTTTCATTTGGTGATTCAAGAGATTATATGGTAAAACAAGCTGCTTTACATTCCTCCGAGACTTAGCCTGAAGGCTGCTCTCCACAGCTACCACTAGGATAGCTTTCTTTAAAAGGTTGTCTTAAACCTATCTACCATAAGAGTCGATTTGCCCTGGTGCAAGGTGTCCACTTTAATTAGTGAACAGCATATACCAGGCCAACTTCTCACATTGGTGGGCAGCGTGTGGGATTCCAGCTTGCCATTGTTTTACCAGAAAATCTCTATTTGAATTACTAACTGAAAACCATTATAGGTACTCAAGGTACATATAAAGTCAAGCTTAGTATCAATAAGTTCTACTGAACTTAGAGCTGTGTGCCAAGGGATAGCACACCCTTTCCACAGCTCAAGCTAGGATCAGTAGGCCACAAACTAGTGTAGGTAGTACAACACTGCACAACACTAGAATGTCCTTAAAGGGTGGACCCAGTGGATCCACTCAGCCTCAGTATAAGGACATGGCTTTCTCTGACTTGAGAGCCATGTGTGTTGACAGACACCTGAGACTAGGACAGAGTCCCTCAACACTCCACCTGATAGATCTGCTGACAGCAGATGACCTTAGATTGGCTCTAGGAGCTAAAGGGTTTGAATCAGTGGGTGGGTCAGTCATAGTATCTGGGTCAGATGATGAAAATCAGAATGACCAAGACTCTGTGATTGAAGGGCCAGGCTCCAAGGGGCCTGAAAAGGACAGAGGAATTCTCCCTAAGAGAACTGACAGAGAGGAGGAGAGGCACAGATCCCCTTCCAGGGAATCTGACCACTCTTATCACTCTGGCAGAGAATTTGTCCAACAGAGGAGCTCATACTTTTCCTTAAGAGAGACCTCCTCTGAGAGAAGGTGCAAACTGCTCCAGTATGAGGAAGCCAGAGTGGCCCTCAGAACCAAGCAGTTGGCACTGGATAGGGAAGCCCTGGAGATCCAGAGAGCTTCTAGAAAAGAGGGGTTAGAACCCCCTGGTGGCAGCAACAGTGTCCCTAGAGGCAGAGAATATATTCCTGACCATAGGAACCTGAGCAAGGTTGTTCCTCCCTACCAGAGTGGGGATGATATCCACAAGTGGATAACTGCTATGGAGAGGGCCTGTAGAGTACAGCAGGTCCCCCAAAAGCAGTGGGCAGCAATCTTGTGGCTCTCCTTTTCAGATAAAGGAAGAGACAAGCTCCTCACTGTTAGAGAGGAGGATGCTGATGATTATGAGGTCCTGAAGAGTGCACTGATAGATGGGTTTGGCTTAACCACTGAGCAGTACAGGTTGAAGTTCAGAGATACCCAGAAGGCACAGACTCAGGACTGGACTGACTTTGTTGATTGTGCAACCAAGGCTCTAGAGGGTTGGCTGGTTGGCAGTAGGGTTACTGATTTCAAGGGATTGTATAATCTGATGATGAGAGAACAGATCCTAAATAATTGCCAGAACCAGTTGTTGCATCAGTACCTGGTGGACTCTGATCTGACCTCTCCCCAAGAATTGGGAAAGAAGGCAGACAAATGGGTCAGAACCAGGGTGAGGCAGAAAACCCAGAACCAAGGGGGTGACACTAAGAAGCAAGATCCTAAAGGCTCTGAGAAAGGTGGGGATAAGTCAAAAGACCAGAAGTCTTCACAAGGGCCCCAAAAATCTGCATCTGGTGGGGAGTCACAGTCCAACAAGGGAAAAGGCCAAAAGAAGCCCTGGTGCAAATTCTGTAAACAGAAAGGGCACTGGACTTCTGATTGTACCAAGTCCAAAGACCAAACCACCACCACTCCTGCCCCTAAGGCAACTGTGCCCCCTAGCTCAGCTACTGGTGGAGGTGGTACTCAGAATAAGGGTGTAGTAGGGTTGACCCTGGGTTCTGAAGTGGATTCTGACCTAGTCAGAGTGACCACTCAGGCAATGCTGATTTGTGAGGGAAACATTGATATGTCCTTCCTAGTAAGCCCCAGTAATCTGGGCAAGTACAAACAGCAGCCTTTGATAAATGGCAAACAGGCTTTGGCATTTAGGGACACAGGTGCTAGTGTCACCATGGTGGCAGAGGACCTAGTGGACCCTGGACAGATCATCCTGGGTGAAATGTACCAGGTGACCAATGCAAGCAATGTCCAGACCAACCATAGTCTGGCAGTTGTGAATTTCTCCTGGGGAGGGGTAACTGGCCTCAAGAAGGTTGTAGTCAGTGCAGACCTCCCTGTAGAATGTCTATTGGGCAATGATCTAGAGACTTCAGCCTGGTCTGAAGTAGAGTTATGGACTCATGCTGAGATGTTGGGCATCCCTGCAGAGGTATTTGCTGTGACCAGGTCACAAGCAAGAATGCATGACACTGAACCAGCTCTGGATCCTGGAACAATGGACCAGATGCTTCCCAAGAGGAGGAGCAGTAGGGTTAAGGCAGTGCCTTCCCCTCTGTCTCAGATCAAGGATTCACTTCCAGAGGGAGGTGAAGCAGAACCTGAAGAAGGAACTGCCCCAGAGGGACTTGAACCTGACCAGGTTGAGTTCTTGGGGGCAGGGGCCCTTCCAGGGAAGATCTGAGCAAGGAGCAACAGTGCTGCCCCTCTCTTGAACCCCTCAGACAGCAGGCTGCTGCTGAGGCTGCTGGGAGTGCTAGTGGGTCCCATAAAGTTTATTGGGATGAGGGACTCCTATATTCTGAGGGTAGAGACCCAGCCTAGGAGCCACCAGGAGGTTGGTAATACCTCAGAAGTTTAGGGGTTCCTCTTGACCTTAGCACATGATATCCCTTTGGCAGGACACTTGGGCCAAAACAAGACCTGGGACAGGCTTGTTCCACATTTTCATTGGCCACATATGTCAGAGGACACAAAGGAGTTTTGTCGCTCCTGTGTCACTTGCCAAGCCAGTGGTAAGGCAGGTGGCACAACAAAGGCCCCCTGATACCACTACCTGTGGTGGGGGTACCCTTTGAAAGGGTAGGGATTGACATTGTTGGTCCCCTTGACCCTCAGACTGCATCTGGGCACAGATTTATCCTGGTGGTAGTGGATCATGCCACCAGGTACCCAGAGGCAATTCCCTGAGGACCACCACAGCACCTGTGGTGGCAAGAGCCCTCATTGGAGTTTTCTCCAGAGTGGGTTTTCCAAAGGAGGTCATTTCTGACAGAGGTACCAACTTCATGTCAGGATATCTGAAAGCAATGTGGAAGGAGTGTGGTGTAACTTATAAGTTCACCACCCCCTATCACCCACAATGCAATGGTTTAGTTGAACGCTTCAACAAGACCTTGAAAGGAATGATTAAGGGACTCCCAGAGAAGCTTAGGCGGAAATGGGACCTTCTTCTTCCTTGCCTTTTGTTTGCATACAGAGAGGTTCCACAGAAGGGGGTTGGCTACAGCCCATTTGAGCTTCTGTTTGGGCATCCTGTGAGAGGTCCACTATGTTTGGTAAAAGAGGGCTGGGAGTTACCTCTCAAGCCCCCAAACAAGATGTGATGGACTATGTACTTGGTCTCCGCTCCCGGATGGCAGAGTACATGAAAAAGGCAACCAAAAACCTGGAGGCCAGCCAAGAATTGCAAAAAGCTTGGCATGACCAAAGGCTGTGCTGACTGTATACCAGCCAGGACAGAAAGTGTGGGTGTTGGAGCCTGTGGCCCCAGCAGCCCTCCAGGACAAATGGAGTGGCCCCCATACAATAGTTGAACAGAAGGGAGAAGTCACCTATCTGGTGAATCTTGGAACTCCCAGGAGCCCCCTAAGGGTGCTTCATGTCAACAGATTAAAGCCATATGTTGACAGGGCTGACATGGGCTTGCTCATGGCAACTGATGAGGACCAGGAGGAGGAGAGTGACCCTCTCCCTGACCTGCTCTCTCAGAACCCTGATGATGGGTCAGTAGATGGTGTTGCTTTGGCAAGCAGCCTCACTGACCATCAGCAAACTGAGTGCAGACAAGTTCTGCAACAGTTTAGACATATGTTTAGCCTGACCCCTAGTCAGACTACCTGGTGCACCCATGAGGTGGACACTGGGGACAGTCTGCCTGTCAAGAATAAAATCTACAGGCAACCTGACCATGTCAGGGACTGTATCAGGACTGAAGTCCAGAAAATGTTGGAGTTAGGCGTGATTGAGCCTTCAGATAGCCCTTGGGCTAGCCCAGTAGTCCTGGTACCCAAGCCTCATACCCAGGGTGGTAAGAAAGAAATGAGGTTTTGTGTAGACTACAGAGGCCTCAATGCAGTCACTAGGACTGATGCCTATCCCATACCAAGGGCAGATGAGCTGATTGATACTTTGGCCTCAGCCAAGTATCTAAGCACATTTGACCTAACAGCTGGCTACTGGCAAATCAGATTAGCTGATGATGCAAAAGCCAAAACAGCATTTTCGACCCCTGGTGGGCACTACCACTTTGTGGTGATGCCCTTTGGATTGAAAAATGCACCTGCCACTTTTCAGAGGTTGGTGAATAAAGTTCTGGCAGGGATGGAAACTTATTGCTCAGCTTATCTAGATGATATTGCTGTCTTTAGTTCCTCCTGGCAGGATCACCTGGTCCACCTCAGAAATGTTTTGGAGGCCCTGCAGAAAGCAGGCCTCACTATCAAGGCCACCAAGTGCCAGATAGGGCAGAGTCAGGTTGTGTACCTGGGCCACCTTGTAGGTGGAGGCCAGGTTCAGCCTTTACAGAGCAAAATCCAAACCATAATGGAATGGGTTGCTCCTACCACCCAGACACAGGTGAGAGCCTTCTTAGGCCTGACTGGGTACTATAGGAGGTTTGTCAAGGGATATGGATCTATAGTGACCCCTTGAATGATCTTACCTCTAAGAAAATGCCAAAAAAGGTTCAGTGGACAGCTAGCTGTCAAAAGGCATTTGAAGACCTAAAGCAGGCCATGTGCACTGCCCCCATCTTACAGAGTCCAGACTACACCAAAAAGTTCATTGTCCAAACAGATGCTTCTGAGCTGGGTGTGGGAGCTGTACTGTCTCAACTGAATGATGAAGGTCAAGACCAGCCAGTAGCTTTTATTAGCAGAAGGCTGACCCCTAGAGAGAAACGTTGGTCAGCTATAGAGAGGGAGGCCTTTGCTGTGGTTTGGGCCCTGAAGAAGCTGAGGCCATACTTGTTTGGCACTCACTTCATAGTTCAGACTGACCACAAGCCCCTCCTATGGCTAAAGCAGATGAAAGGTGAAAACCCAAAACTTTTGAGGTGGTCCATTTCCCTACAGGGGATGGACTATACAGTGGAACATAGGCCTGGGACCCAACATGCCAATGCAGATGGACTCTCAAGGTATTTCCACTTTGAACACGAAGACTCAACTGGTCAAGGTTAGTTTAGTGTCCCTACGTTTGGGGGGGTTGTGTAGGAGAGTAGGATCTGCCTCTTATGTTGCCCCCACTTTTTTCTGATGTTAGCACTGGTTTCTGGCTATAGTCTGGCTGGGTCCCTGCCAATCAGGGCCCCAGCCTCTCTGTTCTCTCTAAACGACATGGAGTGCACTCTAGGTGCACTAGTGATTGGATACTGTGGTGCCTTATGAGTCCCTAGTATATGGTACCTTAGGTACCAAGGGCATAGGTACTTCACAGGCCTCCCAGGGGCTGCAGCATATGTTATGCCAACCCTGGGAAGCAGTCTAAATCTGACACCACAGGCCTGCTACTGCAGCCTGGGTGAGGTGGTGCTAGCACCCCTCACTGAGATATAGGTTTCCTATATCTCTCCTGCACACACATATAAACCTATCAGTCACCCCTAAGGCAGGCCCTATCAATCCTGAGGGCAGGGTGCTTGGCTTCTATGTGAGGGGGTGCCTCTGCATGAGCAGGGCCCCTCTGCAGTTCTCAGAGTCCATTCTCTGGTGCTGTTTGTGGATGCGGTTAAACCATATACTCTTAAGTGCATTATATCCTCGCGGTAAATGCTAACTTTGGAATGGCTGCATCAAAACATGTCGTGTTTGGTGTCAAACATCTTGGAATACTACCCCCCCGCCAATCTTGGCGGCGGGGGTAGCATTCCACCCTTCTAGAGGGATAAGACATGTACCTGCTGTGGAAACGCGGTAGAATCCTAAAGAGCCCTGGCATCACAAAATGGATGCCACCAGTCACAGACACTGGGCTGCCCTCCTGCTGATGACCGAAACTCACAGTGGAGGAAGCCCAACAATAGGCATCCTGTCACAGGGAGGTGTAACCACCTTCCAGACAGGGTTTAGTGTATTGGGGCTGGGTGGGTGCACTCTTAGAGTGCTTTGAAGTCCTGCACTGGGGGAGCAGAAGGCTCCTCTGTGCATATGCCAGTTCAAACCAGCTCAGGGGCTACCTGCCCCTGCTCTGGCGCGAAACTGGACAAAGGGAAGTGGGTGTAGCCACCCCCTCCCTTGACCCTCCCATAGGTGGGGTCATAGAGCTAGTCCATCCCCTCTTTTAGTATAAGAGGGGGAACCTTGCCATTGCAAAGCAGATAACCCCTGGACGACGCTCTACAGAAGAATCCTGGCCCTTCGACGTTCCACTACCTTTGGAAGACAGAAGAATCTCCTTGGAGTCAAGGAGTGACTCCCCTGCTTGGCAGGCACCAAAAACGACAACGACGGTCGCAAACTACGCCGCTCCCGCCGGAGTCCGAAGTCTCTGCAGCCCAAGAAGTGGATTTCCTGACCTCTCCCAGGCCATCGTGAGTCCCCAGCGAAGCTGAGGCAAGTGGACCCCACGAGTAACGAGGAACCGCGACCCCTGGGTACCGTGCACTATTGTCGAGTGCAACCCCTTCACAAGGTTCTACGAATCTGTGCTTTGGACCACGTGTGGTCCCGACCTCCAGCAGGTATCCCTCCGAAGATCAGAGGTCTACACCGTCCCGAGTGACCGTGGGCCCCTGTTGAGTGATTCCGCCCGAGGTGTCTTTGCGATCCCTTGCCCGCTGGCTTGTGGGTCCCCAGAAGACTTCTTAAAGAAACCAAAGGGCTCCCCTGGTTGCTCCAGGCCTGCCCTGACTTACCCTCGCTGGGTGAGTCCCTCAGACCTTGCTGGTCTGCGCCATCGACTTTTCTTCATCTCCCCGAGACTTGCGGCTGCCAAGACTTGTTGGCTCCGATCGAGTTGCCGACACCGCAGTCAGCTGCAGACGTCGAGGGACACACCGAATCCAGCTCCTGGTCGTCGTCGACCCCTCCTGGACCACGTGGCTGAAGAGTCAAGGCGCCCGCAACCGACCTGAATCAACCGACGACGGTGGGCATCCATCTTCCTTGCCCCGGGTCACTGCCAAGTGACTTTGAACACTGTCCCCTCTGCTTTCAGGTCATCCTTCTTCAGAATCTAGGCTTGGATTCCACCGGACACTTCTTCAGCTCCCGCAAGCAGCAAGTCTTCTTTGTTCGCCATTGAAAACGACGCCGCGACCCGACACCAAAGGACACCTGTGCACCCGGCTTCCTTGGGTGAGGTAACTCCAGCACTACGGTGCTCCTGTGGGTGTGGGCCCTAGAACTACTTACCCTGTAAGTGACTTGCTTGTAGATTCTCCCAAAGTATCCTAAAACTCTTTATTTCCAACCGCGACTTGCCCCATTGAAGTTAACGGCGATCCGCGCCTGTGTATCCACAGCGCACGCGTCCCCGTGGGTCCTTTACTTACCTGCCTTGGGTGGTTTTGTGAGGCCCCAGCACTTCTGAAGGCCCTAGGCCTTGTCTCCCTGCAAGTCGTTGTTTCTAAGTCTCTTACTTAGTATATGGTCTGGTACGCCCCTAGGGCCCCAGCCATATTTTGTGCTTAACTTATTGTGAAACGTTGATTTGTGCATATGTTTGTCTTCTAATCTCCTAAAGAGATTAGTAGAGAGTTATTTAGAAATAAATACATATATATTTGATATATATACCTGTGTGGTGTCTTTTCATTTGGTGATTCAAGAGATTATATGGTAAAACAAGCTGCTTTACATTCCTCCGAGACTTAGCCTGAAGGCTGCTCTCCACAGCTACCACTAGGATAGCTTTCTTTAAAAGGTTGTCTTAAACCTATCTACCATAAGAGTCGATTTGCCCTGGTGCAAGGTGTCCACTTTAATTAGTGAACAGCATATACCAGGCCAACTTCTCACAGTGTCTCTGAACTTCAACCTGTACTGTTCAGTGGTTAGGCCAAACCCATCAATAAGAGCACTCTTCAAGACCTTGTAATTATCAGCATCCTCCTCTCTAACAGTGAGGAGCTTATCTCTACCTTTGTCAGCAAAGGAGAGCCACAAGATTGCTGCCCACTGATCCTGAGGGACCTTCTGTACTTTACAGGCCCTCTCTAAAGCAGTTATCCATTGGTGGATATCATCCCCACTCTGGTAGGGAGGGACAATCTTGCTCAAGTTCCTATGGTCATAGGACCTTTCCCTGTCTCTAGGGACATGGCTGCCACCATGGGACTCTAGTCCCAACTTTCTTCTCTCTCTAAGGAGATCTAGGGATTCCCTATCTAAAGCCAATTGCTTTTTCTGATCTCCAGCTGAGTTTCCTCATACTGGACCAGTCTGGTTCTCCTCTCATGAGAGGATTCCCTCCTGTGAGATGAGACAGAGCTCCCTATAGAGGTGCCAGAGTGGTTAGACTCCTGAGAAGGAGATCTAGACTTCCTGGGCACACTCTTAATCCTTCCTGGGGGGACAAAGAGGGCATCATCCTGATCATCCTCATCATCATCCACAGGAGGGATTGGGTTTTCCAGGTCAGGGTCATTGTCACCCTCCTGGCCAGTTTCAGAGGGGGGGCTGGGGGTATTGGTACCCCTAGCGTCCTCCTTTTCTCCTGCCCCACCCTCAGCTCCTACCCCTTCAGTCCCTACAGGCTTACTAAGGTCATAAGCCACCAACAGCTCCTTGAGGTGTTGGGTGGTGGAGCTTTGGCCTGTCCTTATTTTTCTCAAGTTACATAAAGCTCTCAATTCCAAGAATGGGAGTGTATCATACTTGGAGGGTGGAAGCTCAATGGCTTCCTGCAAGGATTCTTTGGATCCTGCCCTTAAAGACATTACTAGTGTGGTGTGGTGTATGCACTACCTACTCTAGTGTGGCCTACTAAACTCTCTTGAGTTGTAGAAAGGGTTGTGCTATCCCTTAACACACGACTCTAAGTTCAGTAGAACTTACTGTTATTCTAAGCTTAAATTATATGTACCTTAGGTACCTTTAGTGGTTTTCAGTTGATCAATTCAATTGAGATTATCTGGTAAAACAATAGCAAGCTGGAATCCCACACGCTGCACACCAATGTGAGAAGTTGGCCTGGCATATGCTGTCCACTAATTATAGTGGGCACCTTGCACCAGTCCAAACAACCCCTTATTGGAGATAGGTTAAAGACAACCTTTATTGAAAGCTATCCTAGTGGTAGCTATGGAGAGCAGCCTTCAGGCTAAGTCTTGAAGGAATGTAAAGCAGCTTGTTTTACCAGTCTATAATCTCTTGAGTGACCAAATGAAAGAGCACCACACCAGGTATATATTCAAAATATATGTATTTATTGCTAAACACACCCCTCTAGTCTCTTTATGAGGCTAGAGTTCGAAGTACATAAGTTATAAGTTATTAAATCACAGTAATAGCACAAATACACGTTTGGGCCCTAGGGGCGTACCAAACCATATACCAATAAAGTGGTATGCGAACCACGACTGAACTAGACACTAGGCCTAGAGCCTCTAGAAGTGCTTGGACCACAAGGAACCACCCAAGGTAGTGACACAGGGGACCTACGGGAGACGCGTGCAGTGTAAATACACAACCGCGATACGCCGTTGACTTCTATGGAGAAAGTCGGGATCGGGAAAATAGAGAAAAGGGACACTTAAAAGAGGACTAGGACAAAACCCTTTGAGATCTAGGACTTTGAAGAGTCTCTACCCACGGGAGCACCGGAGTACTCGTGTTACCTCACCCAGGAAGCCGGGTGCATAGGTGCCTTTCGGGGTCGGGTTTCGTCGTCGATTCGAATGGCGATCTGCTGCAAAGTGCTGCTGGCGGCCAAGAGAAAAGTGTCCGGGTGGATCCAAGAGTGGATCGGAGTTCTGAAGAACCTGAAAGCAGAGGGGACAGAGTCTGGGTCACTAGCCAGTGACCAGGAAGGCGATGGACAGGTGCCCACCGATGTCGAGTGCTTCAGGTGCATTGACAGTAGTCTTGACTCTTCAGCCACGAGGTCCAGGAGGCGTTGTCGGCGACCAGGAGCAGGATTCGGGCTGGTACACGATGTCTGTCGAGTGCTGAGGTGTCGGCGACCGGATTGGACCTAACAAGTCTTGGCAACGGCAAGTCTCGGTAAAGATGTAGATCGTCGATGGTGCAGACCAGCAAGGTCTGTGGAACTCACCCAGCGAGGGTAAGTGAGGGCAGGCCTGGAGCAACCAGAATGCCAAGTAAGAAAAGGATTGGCCTTCGTTAAGGGCTACTAGCCAACGGGCTAGCGACCGCGAAGGAGCCTCATGACGCCGCACGTGGATCTGGCTTACAGGACACTCGTGGAGTGGGGGCCAGTGATCTTCGGTGCAGGTGGTGCTGGAGGATAGGGCTACTCGAAGCCCAAAGCACGACTTCTTGGGAGACCCAGAAGAGGATGCACTTGCAAATGTGCTCGGTGTCCAGGGGTCACAATCTCAAGTCACCCACGATAGCCACGGGCCTCAGCTTTGCTGGGGACTCAGGGTAGCCTCGGGAAGTCTGAGAATCCACCTCTGGTGATGCGATGACTTCGTCGTCCGACGGGAGCTTCAGAAATGCGAACCGGACAGATGCTTCTTTGGTGCCTGCCAAGCAGGGAGTCACTCCTTGACCCCAAGGGAGATTCTTCTGTCCTCTAATCGTGAGTAGAGCGTCGAAGGTCCAGGATTCAGTTTCAGAGTTTCGTCCAGGGATAATCTAAAGTCCTAAGGACTGGGTTCCTACCTTTATTCTAAAAATAGGGGTTGGACTACTCTGTGGCCCCACCTATGGGTGGGTCAGGGCAGAGGGGTGGCTACACCCCTTTCCCTTTGTCCAGTTCGCGCCAAAGCAGGGGCTGCAAGCCCCTGATCCGGTTTGAACTGGGGTATGCACTAGGGACACCAAATGTGCCCCCAGTGCAGGACTTCAAAGCACCCGAAAGTGCTCCCGTACAGCCCCAATACACATTATCCTGTCTGGGGAGGTGGTCACACCTCCCTGGGACAGGAAACCTATTGTCCAGGCCTCCCCTGCCGGAGTTTCGTCCAGCAGCAGGAGGCCAGACTCGTGTCTGTGGCAGCAGCATCCATTTTGTGATGCCAGGGCTCTGGAAAGAAGTTACCGGACTCGTCAGAGTTAACATGTCTTTCCCTCTAGAAGGGTGGAATGCTACCCCCGCCACCAGGATTGGCGGGGGGTAGTATTCCAAGATGTTTGACACCAAACACGACATGTTTAGGTGCAGCCATTCCAAAGTTAGCATTTTACCGCGAGGATATAATGCGCTTAAGAGTATATGGTCAGGCTGCACTACAAACAGCATCAGAGATGGTCTCCGAACACTGCAGAGGGGCCCTGCTCATGCAGGGGCACCCTCTCACATAGGAACCATGCACTATGCCTTTAGGATTGATAAGGCCTGCCTTAGGAGTGGCTTATAGGTTTATATGTGTGTATGTATTTCGTGATATAGGTAACCTATATCACAGTAAGAGGTGCATGCACCACCTTACCCAGGCTGCAGTAGCAGACCTGTGGTGTCAGTTTGGATGGCCTTCCAGGGGTGGCATAATACATGCTGCAGCCCCTGGCAGGTCCTCTGAGGTACCTATGCCCTTGGTACATAGTATACCATATACTAGGGACTTATAAGGGCACTCCAGATCCCAATCAGTGATGTGCCTAAGGCACAGGGAAACCATTTTAGAGAGGAAGCAGCTAGGCTGGGGTTCTGATTAGCAGGGCCCCAGCCAGACTAATGTCGAAAAACAGTGAGGCATCAGCAAAAAGTGGGGGTACCCATGTGAAGCAGATCCTACTCTCCTACAAAGACCAGCTCTATAGCCAAGATATGTGGGGAGTGATGCTCTATGCGGTTAGTTTTACATCATAAGTCTAGAGAGACCAATAAAAGGAGACCTCCCCTGGCTCGTCCCGATGTGGAAGAGATTGCATGCTTGGCAAAGGAGGTGAACCCATCCAAGATGAAGCCTTCACTAGTATCCCATGTCTCTTGTATGGCAATCAATTGACATTCCTGAAGAGTCCTCCGCCAGAGAACATCATCTCCCTTGTTCCCTATACCCTGAATATTCCATGAAAGTGTTATGTTTCGTATAGAGGCCCTAATATAGACACGTTCATATATGCGGTATATGGTCATAATCGTATATATGCCCTATTATGATCATAATCGTATATGCCCTATTTTGGTCATAATCGTCTATGCCCTATTATAGTCATGATCTCCTATTCCCTAATATAGGCATGATCTTTCACCTACATTAGTTCCCTACAGTACACAACGAACTCTGTGGGTTGAACGTTATCTAGTCTGTGGTTAGAACACTGCAGGGTTTTTCCCGAACACAGGCCTACAATGTACTCATAAATTATGCATGAGCATTCACCAGCTACATCTCACGCATAATATGTATGTACAAAGTTCACCCCTGACGTCTTCCTCATGTCTAACAAAGACCAATACAAACCATACTGAGGGACGAGACACTTTAGGGTGTAAATACACCACATCTTGCCACGGTAAGATAGAGGGAACCGAGACTTCCATGCTGACACACTGACCAGAGACGCTGAGGCTCCTGCATGCAGTCGCTCCAGCTGACAGCGGTCTAACACAGCCCTTGCGGGGTGTCCAACTCGAGACCAGGACGGGGTCCCACACTCTCTATTCAAGTAAATGGGTTAGACTAAAATCCTAGAGGGATTCTTGGCTCTTAGGCTTTTAGACCTATACACATGCTAGGTACACTTAGGTACATCTAGTTAGGCATTGTAGGAGTACGCACACTTTTATAATGCATTTCATATATTCATATATGTAACCATCATTATTGCAATATGGTAGAACTGTACTATCCTTTCACTTTTATCGTACTGCTGATAATATATCTCTGCTATTGTCTGCTGGTTGTTGCAGCACATATATTCTACACTAGAATAACAACTGTTCAATAAATACTTATTGAAACGCCCAGACTGTTTATTCTGTGTAACTCTCTGAGACAAACCGAACAAGTAAGCACGAGTGACTGAGCAAAAAGTAGTACATTGTTTCCACGATTCTGAGGGATCAGGGTTGTCATGATTTAAGGTTGCCAGAAACTAATCTCTCCCCGATAAGAGGAGATTCTAGTGGCACTGTGAGCTAGCTAATGCAAATCCGGCTAACATACTCGGTGGGGGTGCACAGAGCCAGTCTAACACCAAGCCCACAGTTTATGTTATCCAAACGCGCAGGTCCTGCATGGGTACTATAGGAACTACACGACATGGCGCCACCAACGTTGGTTGGGTACTTATTTAACAGTAGAATCTGAGTAGTTCAGTTGTGCTATTCTCAGAGAACCTACTCACAAAACACCAGAGACATCTGGAGTGGGTGGGCACAAAATCCGCCGCAGCTGAGTAGTACGAAAATACTATTTATTGGCTGTTGGTTATTCAAGCTTGAAAGGACATAGTGTTCCTAAAATTGTGCCTAAAACCTTATCATAGTTTCTTTGAAACATTAGTCTGTGTTCTATACACGATGACTACCGTGGTCTTAGATCCACTACGAATGCCACTGCCCCCATCAGACGAGGAAGAAGATCCTGAGGATGCAATACAGATTGCACCAAAATTCAGAAGGACAGTCACCATAAGACTATTAGAAAATGGTTTACAAGCTAAGGGTGGCATGGTAGTTTTCGTGATTGAGGCACACGAATCAAACAAAACAGGGGTATTCTATTCATGGGTTACACTCCCAGCAGCAAATGCAATAACAAAGACATTTCACTACTATATAGAAGGAGATGCACCACGGGAATATTGTCCATTTGAGGACATAGAGATTCCACTCACTTACCAGGGACATTATTACTGGTTTAATGGTGCCCTACCCCACATACGAGAAAGAGTAAGGTTAGGCCCACTCGGAGGAGAAGGAGCCACATGGCCAATATTAGCGGCCTACACACCACATCTTGACATTAACACAATGCCACCAGGAGACTTACTAGTACAACACAAAGATTTAATTAAAATCTACAGAAACCTACACAATTTGTCATGAGGACTTTAACAATCCAACCTGCACCAGGTGCAGCAAATAGTTCTCCAGCTCAGGGTATAGGAAATAAAATTACTCCTCAAACATTACATGCGGTAATGGGCAAAATGCCCGCAAAACGTGAACAAATACCATTCTGGATATCTCAGAAAATAACTCAGCTTGAGGCGGTATTCCCGAATACTACCACCTGTGATAAACACAGAATACTAACAATCTGCTTACCCATGGGGAACACACCACAAATAGAGGACTGCACCTCTTGGGGTACAGTCTTTGCTGCCAAATATACCAGAACGCATGGTATCCCGTCATTAGCAGTAGTACCTGACGTATTGAGACAGATACAAAATGAGTACGGAGCAGAGCCTGCCCTTAACTTAGGGATGAAGTTACTAGGTAACTACGAACAGGTATCAGCCAAAATACTAGCTAACATTAAGGGGGAAGCAGCCTCGGTGGCGATCCACCAACGCCTAAGGGAGTTCAGTCCAGTAGATCAACAACATGA
The DNA here is from genome assembly GCA_963921515.1 of Calotriton arnoldi. Taxonomy (NCBI): domain Eukaryota; kingdom Metazoa; phylum Chordata; class Amphibia; order Caudata; family Salamandridae; genus Calotriton; species Calotriton arnoldi. Next base: position 25,798 of record CAWUFW010018492.1, read on the forward strand.
ACTACCCAAAATAATTGAAACTGCGTATGCAGAACTAGGCAGAGACAGTTTAGGTGGGAAAGCATTAAAACCACAACTGGTGGGCAGTCCTGAAAAGGACACTACAAAGCAGACACCTACTTCTAAAAAGAAGTGGGAGAATAAAAAACAACAAAAGTCTAAAGACAGCAGATCTCAATCCAGAGGTAGGTCTCCTCAACAGGAGCCCTCTGAAAGGAGGTACAGCCTCTGGAATAGGGATAATATTAAAAAACCTGACAGGTATCAGGATACTGATACACGTTCATCTCGTTCCTTTCAGTGTTCATCAAAAAACTCCGAGAGGGAAGGACGGTCAGAACACAGACAAGAGGAGCATTCAAAGTCCAGAGACACGCAACGCGCTGCGGACTACGCACCTAAAAAAGAAGATAAACAAAAATGAAAACCTCAGTTCAAAAAGAAGGTAGTAGGAGGAGGTCTTAAGATCAGACATGCCCAGAATTGTGAGGACACAGCTTCTGAACGGGGAATGGGCTCTGACAATGCTAGACAGCACGGCAGAAGTAACAATAGCTTGCCAGAACCTGAAGGAATTTCTGGTGACAGCGGAGTTGAGTGAGTATATCACGGTGGAAACACCTGATACTCGGGTAAGTGTCCCACATAAGTTACATGAGATAACACTCTGGATGGAGGGGACAAGCCCAGGAAAATTAAAGTTCTATTTTGGAAAAATCTGTCATCTGGATATGACATCCTATTAGCAGAGCAAGACTGGCCGCTAGCATTCGTCGTGGAGTGCCCTAAGGGAGAAACAGTAATTTTTCCTGCATTTTCCGACCTCGTTCCCATACATTTAAAACATGCATATGCGCAGGAGTGGGCGGTTGCCCTAGCTCCAGAATTGTACAAAAATCATGGTGGTTGGGATGAGGATTCAACCCACCACGTGATCCCGTTAAAAGTTTCCCAAATGCTCAAAGGCAATATCCTATAAAGCAGGAAGCCAAAAAACAAGTCAGGGAGATCCTAGATCAACTTGAATACCAAGGGGTGATAGAAAATTGCACCTCACCAATGAACAATCCTTTGTTTCCCGTAATGAAACCTGACAACACATATCGTTTAGTTTTGGATTACAGACATTTAAACACCTGCACAAAGACATTTGCAGTTCAAAATGCACACAGTGCCGCATTAATAAATAACATTGTGCGAAAAAAATACAAAACAACACTTGATATCTAAAATGGATTTTTCTGCCAAAATATAGCGCCTGAAAGCAGGTATTTGACTGCATTCTCAGCGCTAGGGTCCCAACGGCAATTTTGTTGACTTGCCCAAGGGTGTAAGAATAGCCCGGGGTTGTTTTCAGCAAGAGTAACAGAGTTACTCCAAAATTTGGATGAAGAAGCATTGTCCTATGTGGATGATATTTATCTAACGGACGATGACTTACCGAGGCACTTGACCAGGGTGAGCACCATTATTATGGGATTCGCCTCTGAGGGCTATAAATTAAATTAAAAAAAATCAAAAATTGCCCATCTCAATGTCCTGTTCTTAGGGTATGAGCTGTCAAGTGAAGGAAAAGCCTAGCAGCTAACGTTTTAGAAAAGTGTGCGCTGCTTCAACCTCCAAAATCATTAAAGAATTTACGATCAATTCTGGAATTCCTAAATTTTGGTCGAACATACATTTTGGATTACGCAGAAAGAGTAAAACCTTTTTACGACTTAATAAAACCTGATTTTTCAGTCAGACAATGGACACAGGAACATACAAACATCCTACGTTCACTACAAGAAGACATGATAGCTTCAAAACACTTACAGACACGCGTAAACGTACGCGACTTAGTGATCCGAGTAATAGCGGGTCAATGCGGGTACACTTACTTGACCTTCAATGAAGGAGAAACAGTACCAATCGCATACAAATCACACCTGTACACAAACGCCGAGATGCGTTTTACTTCAACAGAAAAAATCCTGACAGCAGTGCAGACCGCTGTAGCAAGAGAAAGAGCTCTGGCTCAGGGAAAACGCATAATAGTCGTGACCCCAGTACCAGCCTTAGAAGCTGTTACAAAGGCTAGCATTCCAAATGCGAAAGCCTTACATCACAGATGAATACAATGGGCTAATTCTCTTACTGCAACAGATGTTGAATACAGATTTGATCCAAGTTTAAAAACACAAGCATTTTTGCAATACGAACAAGAATATCCTCTACCAAATGAGATTTTGCCTCTAGATCAGTATGAATATATTATTTACACTGACGGATCTGCTCAACCGGCCATAGGGAGTAAGCAAGCTTACAGCGCAGCGTGAGCAATCGTTAAAGGTCGCATGCGCGATGGAAAGTTCCATCCAAGTTGCACTAAAACGCAATCTCTAGGAGACTGCACGGCTCAGTTGGCAGAATTAAAAGCACTAATACTGGCACTTATAAATATGGAACACGAATTCCCCACACTAATTGTGTGCGATTCCTTTTACTGTGTACAGTCGTACAATTAATATTCACATAATTGGGAACAAAACGGGTTTAAAGACGCAAAAGGTGGCACAATTAAGCATAAAATGCTATGGGAACAGGTAGTGGAGTTAAGAAATGAACTACCAAGGGCTCACATGATACATACACTGAGTCATCAGCGTGATGGCGTTCACGTTGAAGGGAATTCATTGGCTGATGAAGCCGCAAAGGGGGCTGTACGCACAGCGTCCGTAGCTGCAATCACTCGTTCAAAAACGAGAATAGACGGCGAGATTTTGGTAGCTGTCAATGCTTCACGCAAAGGCAGCACAGCAGTACCTAAAAAATTTCCACTCAAATACTCCTACAAGTTAAATGCACAAAACATTCCATATGCTCAGATTCCTGGAGTGGGGGATAGAGTAATACCAAATATGGATCGTAGGCAAGGCTTAATTCTAGCAGCACATGAGGGTTTGGGTTCTGCGCATACAGGCGTCACAGAGACTATTTCTTTACTGAAACAACGCTACTGGTGGCCAGGGTTAACAAAGCAGACTAAAGACTATGTCTTAAAGAGCGACATCTGCCAGCAGATGAAAGGCTCCACCGTAGCACGCCCAGCGCAGACACCATTACTAAAATCAGACAAACCTCTCGTATGTGTGTATTTGGACCACTGCGGACCCCTACAATCGGATGGGGCCAAGAAATATATCATGGTTGCAGTGGATTCCTGCTCTAGATTCCTATGGGTCTGGCCTCAGCGCTCGGCAGACGCTCAAACTGTTATCAAAGATTTGCGAGTCTTTATCGCCACATATGCAGTTGGCACGTTACATTTTGACCGTGGCCCGGTGTTTAGCTCTCGGGCTTACAAAGAGGCCATGGAAGGAATGGGCATAGCATTGTGGTACTCCTCTCCGTACCATCCTGAGGGGAATTCGGTTGTGGAGAGGAAAAACCGTGACTTAAAGCAATCTTTAACGGCTAGGGTATTTGCAGTGGCGGTAGTTGGGTCAGTCGCCTATATGGGGTCCAAAGAGCAATTAACAACCAGCCAAGAAGCTCTCTAGGGGGTGTCACTCCTTACGAGGTCCAATTTGGGACAAGAATGTGGGTACCTGATCTTGATTGTGGAGGCACAGTGGCGGATGAAAGACCATTTGATATCCATGATCGTTTGGCTGTTTTACAGGATCTAAATGAATCCAGGACACAACAAAGCAACGTCCACTTAAAACAGACCGCCACTGAGGAAGTCAAGGCAGTAATGGCAAGACCTGTCTGGATCCCAAAAGTCGGGGATCTGGTCAGAGAGAAGATTGCAGACAAGAAAGAATTCGGACCATCCTACAGAACAGCTGTACCGGTCCTAGCAATCCAAGGCACAAGAACAGTACTTCTGCCGCCTCTTGCCAGGAAAAAGGAGAAAAGATTTGTCTCAATCAACTTATTCAAACCACACTATGTGGCCGATACTAAACAGTAGGCCTCATGGACTCTACAGTAGCAGACGCCCTCCTCTCGCTACAATAGAAGAAGTTCAAACAGAAAGACTCATCACGTTTGAAGAGCCACCTGTACGGAATAAAGGACTAAGCAACAATGCTATGGAACTCGTTCCACTTCAACAAGAAGTTCAACTTCAAGAAGAAAATCAACTTAACAACCAAGTTGCAATAAGACCGACTACAGACGTCTACGTCAACATTTCTCGTCAAGAGCAAAATCCAATTTCAACAAATCCCGATGCAATTCCAACAATTGATCGAACTGCTTCTGGCTACTTCATGAACTTTGATACGTTTTCACTGGATCCAAGCGAGCCGGAAGCTGACGCCAGCCCAAAAATCACACAAACAGAAACTCATTGACTTTTTGCACTTTTTTAGAAAGACTTACCTGGTGTCACCTTGGATAGAACTATGGTTTATCACTGGGATTCAATTTTTCTTTTCTGGCTAGGTTTAACTATAACTTTTAGTATGCTTATTAATGGACGATATCTCTAGCAGAGCTCTACAGCCCAAAGAGTCAATTTGATTTTAAAGCCACACCAGTCTTCACATCGTGAACCAAGAGACTTGTCTTCAGTGAACATCACAGCAGTTCCTATACCGGACGGTATAGTATGGGACAAGATTGATTTTGATATATTCGGTCCGACTGAACTTTTAAAGCTTAAACATGTATTTAAAATTTCTTTAAGTGATATCATTACCTCCAGTACATTGTCTGATGATTGGGACACTGAAACTGTAAATAATATGATGTCTGATTTGGAAAAAACTGCAGCATTTCCGAACAATGAAATGTTAGAAGGTACTTCAGACTATGATACATTGTACTGTTACCAACATTATGGTCATCATTTCTTGCACAAATCTATAACACCTAGAAATGTATTTGAATACCACCAGTGGGAACACTGCCCAACACCTCCAAAAGGTAGTTCGCAAACTTTTGCACAGAAATTCACATACTTTTCAGCGTTTAATACATCTGACCCGAAGTCATTTTATTACACAGTGGTTACGACATCAGCACAGAAAATTATGTTGACTAACACCAAACAGATTTACTCTGCTTCCTTTATGGCCCAGTTGTCTACACAGGGTTTCGACCTATGGAAGGACACTATAGATTTAAAATCGATCTGGGGTTCTAGGGACTGGCAGGTCCAGGGAACAGAAGCGCTTTTTAGAGCATGCCTCATTCCATAGCAGATGATATTTCTAAATAAAACTGTGCAACAGACATCCTGTCTTGGACTAGCCAAGAATAAGGAAATGAACACACCGGGGTTTCCAGCACCATCACAGATGGGTGGGGGGCAGAATTCAACTACACATGGGGTAGGATTAGATGACATTCTCCAGTACAACAGGTCAGATCCCAATTGGACAGAATGGCTGATTTGGCCCATTGACACAAACACATGTCAACAGAGATTCCTAGGTATAACCGAGGGGTTTAGTATCAGGAGGCCAGATACACGATATGTACAGAGACAACACCCAGGGGTAGTGACATCCTATAGTGTTGGGAAGTTGTGCCTTGATTGGCTAGAGACCTCAACACTCACAGAAGTAAAACATCACTTGACCTTACTCACACCTGATGTAGACCTTAGGGATTTCTTGTCAAGCCCAAGGAAAACACGTCAGAAACATTTCATATATGCTGGCATTTATGCCTATTATAATGAAAACTGGAAAATATCCCAACAGGAGGCCGCAGAAAGGATACGGGAAATAGACCGTATTAACCTAGAGAAGGCATTAGCTGTAGTGGATAATGGGTTAATAACTTTAACCTCCAGGATTTACTCCTTAGGCAACATTGTGTCTTCGGCAATCGACATATTAGAACAAGATCTGGCCTTGTTACAACACGGGCAATCACAGTTACGTTCTATTATGATGTTAAGCTGGACGCTGCAATCTTTGCGTGCAGGCTATGTGCCCTGGCGTTTCATAAACACCACATCTCTGTTTTCGGGATACAATCTAACCGATAAACAGACAGAAATGGCACAAAGGGGGGACAAATATACAATGCTGCGTATTGAGAAACTGGAAAGGTTACCATTCACTGTAGCCGAATCACCATCAACAGAATGGCTAATTCATGGCCAAATCACTCTGCCGGTCACTACGTTTCAGTTTCAATATTGCCTTGAGCAAAGGCAGGCGGGCAAATATGAAAAAATGGGTAAGGGATACATTAAGGAAACTTGGGAGTTACCCTATAGATATCGATGCCGGAGTGGGGATCGAGAAGTGTTTCTGAGTGGTACAAACTGCAAGAACGCTTTAAGCGGTTCTCTCATGTGTCAGGATATTTCTCTGCAAGGAGCATGTAGTGGTTCGGTAGCGAATCTGTCTTGTCACATGTCAGGGACCCAGCGGCCATGATCACACCGGTTTTCCAGCTGCTCTTGAATGGGAGTTACTTGATGCTAAACGATCAAGGTTTCTGTGGGATGCTTCCGGGCGTCGCCTATCTGGTCACTGTTAACTCCAGGGTTACTTGCTGTATGCAAGTATTGTTTCCGCCACTGAACACAGTCAGGGAGGTGCCGTTATGGCCTTCGTTGAATGTTTCCTTTATACAATTTGATACTTTGAGCAGACTGAAAGCCATGCTTTTTCAGCAACCCGTGCCCTTAACCTCCGCTCGAGAAATCTTTGAACTTCAAGTTGCAAGGACCTCGACTGAGATACAGGCGCTTATACATACAAACTGCCCCTTTCATTTCGCAGAAATGGGGGGTCGTATCTTTAACATGTCTGATATGAGCGGTATTGTACACCTATTTAAGACCATAGGGTCAGGACTATTAAGCACCTTTCAGACAGTCCTCGGAGTATTCATAAATTTTATACACTCCGTATTGGGAAGCGTCTTTGGAGGTCTCCCGCTTATCCTGTTCCTAATTGCAGGAGTCCTGATTGTAATCTTACTGCTACGCAATGGACGGCCCAATTTCCGAGGAAATGGCGAACGTACTCATGGAGCGGAAGTACCGTGAACGCATGGTGCAGCTTCTCGGTATACCTTGCCTAAGAGAACTGAACGCCTCTTGGTTTCTATCGTTTAGACCAGTCTGGGTGGACTGCATCTTACCTGTTCTTCGATGCCTGTTTTGCGGAGAAGAATGCACGTTGGATCTCTGTCTAATGTTGCCATCAGATACGTCTCCGGACGTGGATGCTATGCTGGACGCCTAGAGGCCCATGCTCTGCGTTATCCCCAGTGTCTTCCAATTCTGATGAACGCATTCCTCGAGAATCCACAGGTGCCGTTTGCTCCTGCTGGGTTAGGTGGCTCCTCCACAGGCACTCAGGTAACAACTGCCGCACAAGCTGCCGTAGCACCGACTGTTGGCAGTGCTGAATTCCATCTATGTGCGATTGACGTTCTCTGCGAGGCGTTGGATTTGTCGTCTGCAGTAGCTAACACCGATAATGCTGTATCTCCAAAGCCAGGACACTTAATCTTGAATTGGCTCATCGCGTCCTGGGAAAGAATTCGGCTTCTCCACTTCGTTTCATAAATAAACGAACTAAATTTGGAACATTTCCTAAATTGACACCTTCACTTGAGAAAGAATGGCCTTCTTCTGCTTGTAGTAATGCAACTTTTATAAGTGAGACAGAATTGACTTTTTCAAGTGGCAACAAAAGAATAGCTGATTTGTAACATTTTTAGATATTTTTTAAATATCTTTTAAAACCATGTTTTTAGCTCTTTTCAAGAAAGAATTTTAAAATTGTCCAGATTTTAAGTATGGTCATTGTCATCCAATTCGAAAGTGGAGTGGGTGTTATGTTTCGTATAGAGGCCCTAATATAGACACTTTCATATATGCCGTATATGGTCATAATCGTAAATGCCCTATTATGGTCATAATCGTATATGCCCTATTTTGGTCATAATCGTCTATGCCGCTATTATAGTCATGATCTCCTATGCCCTAATATAGGCATGATCTTTCACCTACATTAGTTCCCTACAGTACACAACGAACTCTGTGGGTTGAACGTTATCTAGTCTGTGGTTAGAACACTGCAGGGTTTTTCCCGAACACAGGCCTACAATGTACTCATAAATTATGCATGAGCATTCACCAGCTACATCTCACGCATAATATGTATGTACAAAGTTCACCCCTGACATCTTCCTCATGTCTAATAAAGACCAATACAAACCATACTGAGGGACGAGACACTTTAGGGTATAAATACACCACATCTTGCCACGGTAAGATAGAGGGAACCGAGACTTCCATGCTGACACACTGACCAGAGACGCTGAGGCTCCTGCATGCAGTCGCTCCAGCTGACAGCGGTCTAACACAGCCCTTGCGGCGTGTCCAACTCGAGACCAGGACGGGGTCCCACACTCTCTCTATTCAGGTAATGGGGTTTGACTAAAATCCTAGAGGGATTCTTGGGTCTTAGGCTTTTAGACCTACACACATGCTAGGTACACTTAGGTACATCTAGTTAGGCATCGTAGGAGTATGCGCACTTTTATAATGCATTTCATATATTCATATATGTAACCATCATTATTGCAATATGGTAGAACTGTACTATCCTTTCACTTTTATCGTACTGCTGATAATATATCTCTGCTATTGTCTGCTGGTTGTTGCAGCACATATATTCTACACTAGAATAACAACTGTTCAATAAATACTTATTGAAACGCCTAGACTGTTTATTCTGTGTAACTCTCTGAGACAAACCGAACAAGTAAGCACGAGTGACTGAGCGAAAAGTAGTACATTGTTTCCACGATACTGAGGGATGAGGGTTGTCATGATTTAAGGTTGCCAGAAACTAATCTCTCCCCGATAAGAGGAGATTCTAGTGGCACTGTGAGCTAGCTAATGCAAATACGGCTAACATACGCGGTGAGGGTGCACAGAGCCAGTCTAACACCAAGCCCACAGTTTATGTTATCCAAACGCGCAGGTCCTGCATAGGTACTATAGGAACTACACAACAAAAGTACCTTCAGGTAAGTGTGGTCTGCCGTGGTGGCTATTATACTAGGGGGAAAAAAGGGTTCTGCCATCCCTGGTGAGGGAACCTTACCAACTCCAATTGGGACAGGCCTCAGAAGTAGAAGACTAGTGGTAGCTGAACAAATGGCTGGGCTAGGTTGAGGAGCAGAATCTGGACTTCCAGCTAAAGAATTGCTGTCAATGGACAGATCCTGTCTTCTTGGCTCCTGTTGTTCACCCTCAGTTAATAGTTGTCAATCTACAGCATCGAGCCCAGATAGCCTTCGCAGGGGTTCATACTTATTAGATAAAGATAGGGCCAGACCATAGTTTATGGATTTACTTGGCTTTAACGTGTTTGATGCCTGAAGCCAGGGGCTTTTAAAGTAAGGAGGATTAGCTGGGGGATAGAAATACTGAAGGGGTGCTATCCTAATCAACGTTTTAAAGCTGCCCCTGAGCTCACAATCTGTCAAAACTTTAACTTGAGTGGGATGTCTCATGTTTACTATCACACAGTCCCCCTCAATGTTTTTCCCCACCCTATGGCCCACCCAGCCTACTCTTCTGGCCATAATAATACCCGGGGATATCCGATGGCCATAAACAATATTCGTATCACACCAATGTGTGACCTTATGTATCAGGTCCAATGTCGATTCTTTGCTCCCCTGGGTAATTGGAGGGACACCCACCAGGACTATGGCCAGAGATGCTGCTTCCGGAGGCAAGTCAATGGTCTCGATACTGCTCAGTGGGGATTTTAAAGCTTTATTTGTGTCAGCACTTCCCGCTGTTATTGAAGCCCCTCGAGGTAGAACTACCTGTGCAATATCTCCCACTTGTGTCGGGTTACCAGTTGGGTTACAGGTCGCACTTACCAACCTAGCCTCTCTGGCAGTCCTTTGATTCTGATTCCCATTCTTTTGAGTATTAGGGGGGTCTTGTGGATCAGAACGGACCTGAGTAGGGCAGCCGGGTACTACTGACGTGCCCTCTATATCTATGTCTCGTGGCCCTGTTTCTGTCGCCTGCGGTTTGGAGGGCCCAGCATAATCAGTATGCCCTCCTCCCATAATTTCCCTTGCAGCCAATTGATGTGAATTTACCGGGAAAACAGCGTAGAGTCTTGCATCCAAATCCTCCAGTTTTTTCAGGATCGGTGCTAAGTAGTTATCAAATATACATTCCAGTCTTGGTAAGAATAAGTCAATAAAATGTTCTACATCAAGGTTGGCTGGTGTTAAAGGCCTTTTAGGTGGGGGATTGAGGGGGGCTTTTTTACAGCCTAATTTCTTCCTCTTAGTGGGAGGGCTCGGTAAATCATCTTCCACCAGTGTCACCAATGTCTTTGCTGTTTCATCATAAGAGTCTACTGCAACTGCAGGTGATAAAGCAGGTCCGGGGTTAGCTCCTTCCATTCCAGGGCTATCCACATGAGATTGGGGCGAGGTGGATTTACCTATCTCTAGGGAAAGCCTTCTCTTCGTCAGGGCTATCTCCTTCGAGATGACACTGGCCGCCCTAGTTAAAAAAGATTCAATGGTTGCCGTGTTATTACCCCCCACACCCCCGGTTCCCGCTTTCCGTTTGACCATAGTTGATGGTCTGAAATTAACTGCTCTGTTAGACAGGGAAGAGGACAAAACAATCCTGTACCCAGCAATAAATGCTTGATCTTGAGTCAGTCACACAAGGAGATCACTTTTCCCCAAGGATAGAGGTTATTATAAAACTGTGGCAGTACCTTGGTTTCTTGCGTCCAAAACACAGGGCCAAGAGACCAGGCCCAGCCCGGCCTCCTCCAGTCTCGGACGCCAGCGCGTGTCCCATGCAGCAGGAGGCCTCTGGCAATTTTAAAGCGCCTCCAGGCACGAGATGCTGGCGTCGATGGTGGCAACGAGCCACTAAGGAGACTGGGACTTGTAGTCCAGGTCCTACTCCCCAGGCGAAGTGGCGACAGGTGGGCAGCAGTGCTTAAGGGTGTCCCGCGCTGCGGGAGCCCTCCGGCGATTTTAAAGCACCTCAAGGCGCGAGATGCTGGCGTCGATGGCGGCAACGAGCCACTTAGGAGACTGGGACTTGTAATCCTGGTCCTGTTCCCCAGGCGGTGTGGCGACAGGTGGGCAGCAGTGTTTACGGGTGTCCCGCGCTGTGGGAGCCCTCTGGCGATTTTAAAGCACCTCCAGGCGCAAGATGCTGGCGTCGATGGCGGCAACAAGCTGCTAAGGAGTCTGGGACTTGTAGTCCTGGTCCCGCTCCCCAGGCGATGTGGCGACAGGTGGGCAGCAGTGTTTACGGGTGTACCGCGCTGCGGGAGCCCTCGGGCAATTTTAAAGCACCTCCAGGCGCAAGATGCTGGCGTCGATGGCGGCAACGAGCCGCTAAGGAGACTGGGACTTGTAGTCCTGGTCACGCTCCCCAGGCGATGTGGCGACAGGTGGGCAGCAGTGTTTACATGTGTCCCGCGCTGCGGGAGCCCTCCGGTGATTTTTAAGCACCTCCAGGCACGAGATCCTGGCGTCGATGGCGGCAACGAGCCGCTAAGGAGACTGGGACTTGTAGTCCTGGTCCGGCTCCCCAGGCGATGTGCCGACAGGTGGGCAGCAGTGTTTATGGGTGGCCCCTTCCATTCCATTCTATATATGCTACAGCTGTCAGTGTGCACTTACCTCTAGCACCACATTGACTTGCATTTTTAGGCCAAATGTCATAGTTATGATTTGATCAAACTCAGTAAGGACTTTCTTGGGGCCTAATAGTTAAGGTCTTAGACTCTGCCTCTGATGGTTAATAGTTTGAGCCTTGGTTTCTTAATCGATTATGTGTCTACATTAAGGTCTGGTCACTTACAGAGTGTCCTACTGTTCAATTAATATCATGAAACAATATTTCTTTCATATTAATTGGCAAATACGTTTTCTTTTCACTTTGTCTGATACTTCTTTTTAATTATATGATGCTCCAAAGCTCAAATAACTTCCATCTATCTCACTCCTTCCTTCACATTTTGTAAATGCTGTAGTTGTCAGTATACAGTCACCTAGGGCACAACATTGACCTGTATTTTTGTATTGAATGTAATAGCTATAACATGAGCTGCAACAATATAGAAACGTATGTGGCTTACTGGTTAAGGTCTTGGATTAGGGTTTTGATGATGAAGAGTTTGAGTCCTGGGGTCATAATACATAAGGTGCCCCGGTGGTGCAACAGGCATTTGCGCCCGCTTTGGGTGCACCTGGGGAACTTTTGTATTATAGAAGGGGGCGCAGATGCTTGTGCGTCCCCTTCCATAATACCGATAGCCCTGGCGCACTTAAAGCGCCAGCGCTACCTTCAGAGGGTGTTCCCTCATTTGCATAGGGGCGTTCCCTGTGCAAATGAGGGAATTCCTTTGACTCTGCGCCCACCCCATATTACAGACACGGGCACAGAGTCAAAGAAGCCCTCAGGAGGCGCACTAAAAGTGCGCCATTTGAAAGGTGGTGCACTGTCAGTGCGCCTCCTGACAGCAGCCCTCTGCAGGGGGTAAAGGGGGTCCCATGGACCCCCCAGACATCCCCTTGCAGGCGGGTGCAGTCACTTACTGCACCCGCCTGCAAGGGGATCTCTATTACCCTGTAAAAGTGCAGGCAGGTGCCGCCTGCACTGTGAAAATATGGAGAGGCTGCTCTGTGTTTTCACATGAATGCGCTGCCCCCAGGGCAGCACGAGTTCGCAGCTGCCCTGGGGCAGCCATATATCATAATAGGGCGCATTGTGATTGTTTGCGGCTTGCGCACCGTTTCAAAGGCACGCCAGGCACAAACAATCACAATGCATAATACGGCCCCTGGTGTTTCAATGGTCAAAACTCACAAAAAGGTAACCGGATGGTGTATCTACACTACTCACCAAATATTCACTGTGAGGGTGGTCATCTGGGAAGGAGACCAGTTGTCCCTGGATACATTCTCCACTTGGTTGAATTCTCATGACCGAAATCTACGTTTTGCAAGCAAATCGAGTTCTGCAGAGGTCTCTTTCTTGGATCTCCGGCTGTATCCCAAAGATGGGAGAATCTATACTGAACTTTATCAAAAACCCATGGCACGCAACTCTTTATTGAGCTATTCCAACTTTCACCCTCATGCACTTTTGAACAATCTACCTGTGGGGCAATTCTTGAGGTTGAGGAGAAACTGTACGGAGATAGCCAAATACAAATAACACGCAGAAAATCTAAGTAGTGAACTACAGGCGAGACAATATCCTGACCATCTTGTTCGAGGAGCGGCCAAGAGACCATGCAATGATGACAGGGAGATCCTCCTTGAGACACACCACAAAGAGAAAATCAACAGAATAACAATTTTACAACATTTAGCAACCTGACGGACAGCATCAAGAAAGCAATAAACAAGATTTGGCACATCTTGAACACAGGAGAGCTATCCCTGGAGAAACCCCTATTTGCTCTAAAACGGAGCAGTAATCTCAGGGATTTGTTGGTGCACACACGACCGAAATATAGACAGACACAGGAGAGACAACAATCACTCTGGAGTGAGACACCTGTGGTGGGACACTTTCCTTGTGGGTCCTGTTCGGTGTGCCCATTTACTCAACTAACCGAACAACTGGACTTGGGTCTACAAACACCTTGACAATTGAACAACCGCACAAATTGCAATTCATGGGGTGTGCTTTATATGATCACTTGTCCTTGTTCACTTAAGTACATTGGGATGACCACACGCAAGGTTACACAGAGAATTGTGGAACACCGTAGTTCAATCCGGTGCAAAAAATCAAACACACGATTGACTAGACACTATATTGAAATGTCCCATACAGAGGATGATCTGTCCTGGGTGGTAATTGACAAACCCAGATATGACACACAAATGGGTCCTTTGGAAAGAGTCCTCTTCAGGAGATAGCAACGATGGGTGTTCCGTATTAAAAGTCACATTACAGGACTAAATGATGACATTCCTTGGTGTTCACTGTAGTAGACTCATAGAGAAGGTTAGATGGTCCTCTGAACCTAGGGTAGGCACACAACCACTCTATTTGTGTATTTTGAGCGGTGATAAGGAAGAGTATATTCACCAAGTAATTCAAAGATAAGATGGGTTCATTACCACTATCATGATATCAATACCTACATGGAGGGATGCCTCATATAACATCCATAGACACACAGTCTATTATCGTGGCCGCATAGATTACACAGCCATTGGCTTATATCGTGATTACAAGACCTACACATTATTTAATGATGATATTAGAACACTCCTAGTGAGAGTGCCTATACATATGTAGCATTATGACCTGCTCACTGGCCGTAGTATTAATAATCAGGTATGGACTACACCTACAGAGGTTGTGTTTTCATTCTGATAATACGCTTTGGGCAGAGTTTATTAGTGTTTTTTCGATCTTCTTACTAATCAAAACTACATTACCCATGAGCCCTTTGAACCGGAAACTGTTCCTTTTGACTTCCGGGTCACTGTGTTATTAACAATGGGGCGGGCTACCTGCTCTCCCCCTTCAGCCTTTAACATACACGCGGCAGGAGACAGGCGAATCAGGTAAGGCACCCTTTGGTGCAAGCCCTGCAATGCGTTTAGCAACTTCAGTTCCGCCTCGAAGGGAGCGTATTTAATCACACCTAGTGCGTCGGATGTGTTTAAACGATCCGACCACACTAGAATAACCAAGTACCTGATAGACACGATCAAGGGATCTGCCTCCGGTGGCACTTGATACCGGATAGCTATGCTTTGAGGCTCCAGCGCGTTTACTTACCACATGCCGATATGAGGGATTACCGCGTCATACGCCTAATCATGTACTCAGTTTAGGCTTGACTTGACGGTGACACACATTTTTTAGAGTATGTTTTTAGAGTGTGATCTCGGGCACTCTTTATTTGACCTGTGTCTTTGCTCCAACGTTGAGAGGAGCACTTCAATCTTTTCTCATTTCAGAAACGTACTATACGGCGGCAGTTTATTCTGAGCACTTTTCCTTGGTGGTCCTGGTTACAACCATACTGTGCAGCATTGTGACTTTTTAAATGGGGTCTCTTACTACACGCTAGTGACTGCAGTTAGTTGTGGGTTTTTGTTGGTAGTTTGGCATGTTTGTCGTGCATTTAGGGGGGTATACTTGCTAATGCCAACCACTCGCAAATGCCAATCATAGCGCAGTGAGTGGTACAGTCGCCCTCACTGTTTACACGGACACTGGTTTTACGTGGCGCTAGATGAAAGAGATATTGAGCTTACAGATACCATATGACCGACTGGTAACAAGGTACTGAGTTGGTTGTTAAAGTATAGACACCCATTTGACACCCTGGCATGCACTTCCTCACACTGTCCTACATGTGTATGCTTAAAGAATGGTGCTGTGCATTGGACGCATCATGTCCTATGGTTATAAGAATAGAAATTAAGTGTGTAAGAATGAGGAGAAGGCTAGAATGATCCCAATTATACTTTTGTTTTGTCTGCCCATGTGCTACTGTACCCTTTTATACCTTTAGAGTCCTGAGACCTGCTACTAAAGGACTTATGAAGGTGGATGTAGACTAGTAGTCTCCAATTGGTGAGACTTCATGCAATTGCTTGTTTATATTTACGTTTGCATACTGTATTTTGATGTGTGTTCTTATACCCTTACAGAATGTGGACCTGACTACAAGCTGGTACCACAGATCAATGCCATACCAGTAAAAGTATGGTAATTTCTTTATTATTTACTCACATTTATCGCGCAGAGTGATGAAGCGAATGGTCCTGAGGAATGCCAAGAACCTTTTTGGTCTAAACAAGGCAGAAACATGTTGACCAGATTCTAATAGGGAACATCCATATCCCTATTCTCACTTAGCTGTTTTTAATCTATCAACTAGGGACACAAATAAAGTATTGACTTTGATCCAGCGGTAACAATAAAAATTCTTCTCCTATATGACTCGGTCATCCAGGTACAACTATCCCTCCAATACACTGATTATATCCATATGACGGTGAGGCCCATAACACCGCATATGCATTCACTCACTCATTTATTCCCTGGATTTCCTCCGTCATCAACCTAGGAGAAAAACAGTAGAACGATTCGCTGGAAGGAGATGGGATACTTCCTTTTAACACGACATAATATTTCTCATTGCTTTTAAGGTATTCCGCTCATTGGTCGATGGACCAACTAGTAGGAATCAGTTGATGGTGATTAAGACCAGCTCAATCACAATAACCTTTTAACATTTTACATTAATCATTGAGCTAAAGAACCACTGAGTCATTTGTTTAAAGAGTAATAACGTTTATATAAAGTTTTGAAGCAAGAAATAAGTTTAGGTTTATTATTCAGATTATTACATTTATCATCATTATAAGAATAAATTGAAATTGCAATGCATACCTATTAGATGGAAAAATAAAGTTCGTCACAGCAAGAACTCCCAAAATCTCTATCTATCTGTTCTGGAAAAACAGGCCTTCTCGTTCATTTCCTCTTCAGTATTTTAAGAATAAAAGTCTAATAGTTCTAAATGGAAAATCTATCCGGAGTAAAAGTTCTCCAAAAGCAGCATCTTATACTCAATAAAAAATATAAAATAGCAGCAGCAGCATCAGCTCGTCAGCATCAGCAGCAGCAACTCCTTACGCAGCTAACAGCAGCCAAAAACAGCAAAAACATCTCTCAGCAACCAGCAGCATCAACCTTCAGCATCAATTCCCTCCCCACCAAGAGTAGGTCTTCTTATACCCTAATTCTAGCTTACTAAATAAAAATGTTGCATCTTTATGGCGTGATTCTCTCTAATTGGTCCGTTTCAGTCCATATACATCTTTTTATCAAACTTCCTTGTTCTAACCAGTTCTTTGTGGAATGTCCATACTTGCATCGTTTCCCACAGTTCGTGACATTACGCATCCGTTTCGATCAGTCCAACTTGTATCATTTTCCGATACATTCTAGGTTCAACAGTTCTTTTGTCCATTTATTCATTTCGACTTCTCACACTTCGTGCTGATCAATCTTGGCACATATTTACTCAGTAAGGTCACAATAGCCTTGACCATGCTTTCATCCTAGGCTCTTGGAGCGATCACGTGTCATTCTAGTTCACGGCCTTTCTCCTTGTCTATATTTCCACATGCGCATGCGTATTCTAGCTCATGGTGGCCATTTTATATCGCTGCTCAACAGGCCTAAGCGCACTATTTATAAAGATAAACAAAATATTGTTAAAATAAAGAATATAAACCCTTTCGTTTCCCTCCCATCATTCTACGTACCCCAATTAGGTATTACCTAGCAAAAAGCAACATATAAAGCCGTCCCTTACTTACCATCGCTTTATTTTGCCACTACACGTTTTATTTTTAAAGCACAAATCATGCATTTCATTACGCAAATATTACGTTTATGTTAGACACGTCAACAATTATAAGTAGATTAATTTGCACACAAAATAGCGTGTTACCTTTACCCCTCACATGTAACATACATTGTTGGTTATTTACTTAAACGAACATGTTTATTAATTATTTTACGTAAATTATTAGGAGGTTAAAATTTTTCATTTATCCTGCTCCATCAACTTCGTCACTCAGGAGATAGTTTTAAACCCACATTTTGATTTTTTGCACTCTGCCCCTCACTCGACCCAACATTGGATGACACAAAACACCTCACGCTCCTCTCCTGCGGGAGAGTTGTAGCCCACACTGGGTACCTTGCGGTCCCAGTGTGCAAGAGGGAACCCAATGATGAAGCATGTCACCTTAGGGTGAGTGAGGGTTCTCGTCTTAACACGTGTGCGTCTGTCCTTCCACCCTCACAGTGAATATTTGGTGAGTAGTGTAGATACACCATCCGGTTACCTTTTTGTGAGTTCTGATTACATGTTTATTAATTATTTTACGTAAATTATTAGGAGGTTAAAATTTTTCATTTATCCTGCTCCATCAACTCCCCCTTTGGTGATTTTTAATATCACCACAAAACCCAAGTTATACAATTCTTTCAGACAGCATATTTCTTTTATCTGTTTGCTTTTGTTAGTTTACACAACTGTATCCCTTTCAACTTGTCTCTTGGTCTTCTTGTACATGTTCTCTTTTATCTCTTCTAGCTCTATTTCACCTATTTCTCTCTCTCTCTCCTTGTTTATCATGTTTTCTTTTTCTATTTTATTCTGTCTTCTTCTTTTCTTTATACATGTAATTACAAGCTTCAGCACTAAAATTATTATGATTATCATGGTTGCTATTATTATAACTTTCCCTATTATTAATCCACTCATTCTAGTAAACCAATTTATTACTGAAGAAAACCCTTTACCAAGTTTTCCAAATGCACTTTCAACCTCCAGTGGAACAAGTTCTTTGTGCAAACTTGTAATATTCTTTATATACTTTTGTATATTTTCACTTTTATCTGGAATGTAAGTGCAACAATGTTGGACTTTCAGCATTCCACAGACTCCACCCTCTTTTGCCAAAAGAATGTCAAGGGCAAGTCGATTTTGCATTACCATAGCTCTCATGGCAACCATCTCGGTATTTACCATCAAGAACCCTCCAGCAGTATCTGTAGATAAACGGTCTACCGCTGTGGATAATTTCCGAATTTTAAATGCATTCAAAGATATTCCCACTGCTGGTATCAATGCACCAAAAATATCACCTACTATTTCTGAAAAACTTTCCCTTTTTCTACGTGTAAAGTTATTTATCATTTTGTGTGTTCCTTTTTCTTTTCTATCCATATGAAAAATCTTTGGAAAGACCAGGCCTAAATAACATGACCCATACCAATGGTCCGGCAACCTGTAATAAGCCCTATTACCGCAAACATAATAGATCCCTGGAAATATTGGATCTTTTCCCCCTTTGAATCCCCATCCGCCTAAAATTTGATAATTGTCATGGCAATTACTGGAACCCACAAAATAATTGTCATATCTTGTTCTATTTCTTCTAATGCACAACCTTCCCTGTTGGGGCCAATCCAGAGTCATAGCTGCATTTGTCTTTTTCTTGTCATGATTGTCTTCCTCAAACGCCCAAAGAGGTGTTTTTGTCTCTTCTATCACTTTTCTTTGAAATTTCGCTCTTCTTTCCTCAACCATCTCTAAAAATACCTTTTCTTCTTTCTTTAACTCACAGGTAAGGTTGTTTTTAACTATATTATCTAATGTTAAAATCTTTTCTTCTATGAAAAATTCACCAAACGTTTTTCCTCTTTTATTTTGTTTAGTTCGGGAACTACAGAAATGTTCACAAAAATCTTATCTATGTCAGTGTAATAATATTCTAATCTACCTGTTTTATAAAATAAACTTGCTAAAACACTACATGTTATTCCATACGTCAAAGGAAGGTGATGATAAGTCACACCCTCTGCTACAGACGCAGGCAATTGCATACAAACATAGCAATCTCTTACATCCATTGTTTCTACATACTCATATAATAATTTTGTGAAAACATTTTTTGAAAAATCTGTTATTGATTTGTCTTTATGTAATTCTGCACTACTTTTTAATATATCTGTTTCTTGAGTGTTAGCTCCTTTTTCTTTCTCTGTGTGATTAGACGTTTCTACTACAGCTAAACTAATTGGAATAGTGATTGCTAAAACCACCCATACTGTCATTAATAATCCTGTCCAAAGAAGCACATCTTACACCATCTACTTAAAACCTCACATCTACATTTTCTATCTCTAGTATCTTCCATTTTATTTTATAACCTATTTATTTATTTACAAGAAAATTGTGTCACTACACCTCAAAAATGACTTCTTAGCCACTCTGCACTCCAATGTTTTTGTCTTCGTTTGGTACTTTCTTTTAATTCTTTTCAGAATTCTTTCTTTGTCAAATCCAGTATTTTGTCAACTCCGGTAGAAATTCGTCAAATCCAGTATTTTGTCAAGTCCGGTAGAAATTCGTTTAAATTTCTTCAAGTTTGTTGCACTTCACCTTCACCCATTAGGTTTCTTTGTTCTGGGTTCTCGTGAGTGTTCTTTTCTTCTTTGATATCAGTTAAAGCAAGGTACAACCATTCAGGCGATCTATACTTCGGATTTACCTTCTTTACTCTTTTCGTTTTCTGCAAGTGTTTTCCACCTTGTTTTTCTTGCTCTTTCTGACTTGTTATTTCATTCACTTGTTCAGCACTTTTTCCATCTAACCTTATGATCCTGTATCTTAATTTTCTTACTTCGTTAGGCCAATTGTCTCCTTTTCTTGGCCTTTTGCCTCTCTTCCTTTTTCCTCTCTTTCTGTCTTCCAAGTTCTTTTTCTTGACTCTAGTTTTTGGTTTCTTTCTTCTCCACTTTCTTCAGACTCTGTTTCAGTTTTCTCTTTATTGTCTCTTATTTTGAATCTTATAATTTCATTTTCTTCCTCTACTTGTGGTTCTTTTCTTATCTTCCTTCGTTCACCTACTTCTGTCCCTCCTCGAGGTTCTTCCGAATTTGTATCAATCTCTCTATCTGCTTCTAAATTTCCCTGTTCTTTTGTTTGGCTATCTGTCCCTATTGCTCCTCGGGGATCTTCCGATTTCTCTAACTTTCTGTTTGAAACTCTCCCTTCTTCATCTATTAATATTATCTCCGAAGGATTTTACCACAACTTGTACTTGGTTGCTCACTGTTACTATCTTCGTGCTCAGTTTCTTCTCTTATGCTTTCAAATTTCCAATTTTTCTTCAGAATTTCCTCACAATCCGAATGATCTGTATCAGATTCTGAACTGGTGTCTGATATTTCCAGATGTCGACTCACATGTCGATCTTCAAGTTCTGGAACTTCAGCTATTTCCTCCACTTCTTCTGTCGTTGCACTTGTAGTTGGGTCTTCCAGATGTCGACTTACAGGTCGATCTTCAGATTCTGGAACCCTGTTCGTCTCTTCTTCCGCTTCTGATACTGAACTGTTATCCAACACTTCCAGATGTCGACTCACATGTCGATCTTCAGGTTCTGGAACTCTGATGGTGTGACTGGCATGCACCCAGTGTTTTACTCCTGCACATTTGACTGCAGTGGTTGTCACCAGTATCACCTGTCGTGGTTCGTCCCAGCGAGGAACCAAACAGTTTCTTCTTCTATGGACTTTTATGCGGACCCAATCTCCTGGATTCAAGTCGTGAGCTGGTTTTCTTTCAAGAGTAGTAGCATCCGGTCCAACCTGATGAAACACAGAACGCACCACATCAGCCAATCCTTTGCAATAATCCAGCACCAGATCATCAGTTATAGTCAGTAGTTTGTTGACAGGTACATGTGCTTGTCTCATTGCTCGTCCCATAATTATCTCATGGGGACAGAGTCCAGTTTTCCTTTCCGGAATACTTCTGATTGTCATTAAAACTAATGGCAAGGCATCTGGCCATTTGAGGCCTGTGGCTTGACACATTTTTCCTAACCTGTTCTTAATTGTTCCATTCACTTGCTCTACTATTCCAGAAGCCTCTGGTCTGTATGCACAATGCAGTTTCTGTTTAATACTAAGTGCTTCACAAATCAGTTTAATTAATTCGTTTTGGAAATGTGTTCCTCTATCTGTTTCAATCGTGACTGGAAAACCATACCTCGGAATGAATTCTCGCAGCATAAGTTTTGCTACCGTGATTCCATCATTCCTTCTGGTCGGGTATGCTTCCACCCAACGGGAAAACAAACAGACGACTACGAGGACATACCTTAGTCTGTTGCTTGGGGGCATTTCTATGAAATCCATTTGCATTCTAGTGAACGGACCTCCTTCTCGTCCTATTGTTCCTAGACTCACTACTGTCTTCCTTCCTGGATTTAACTGTTGACAAATAAGACATCTTTGACAAAGACTCTCAGCTATGGCTCTGAATTTTGGATTATACCATGTTTGTCTAAAAAGTCTGATCATTGAATCTCTCCCAATATGGGCTTGTCCATGGTACATCCGTGCCATGTCAGAAATCATGCTATCAGGCATAACTGGTCTTTCATCTCTGTAAACCCAAACATCATTTTCCTCATGTTTTCTACACCCTGCTTTTATCCATGTATCTTTTCCTCATCATCTGCTGCTTCCTGTAACTGTCTCACCTCATCCCATGTCTCAACAGGGTTAGTAAAAAGCAAAGGACAAGAAATATGCTCTCTTTCTCGGTTCCGGTTCAAAGAGACCACGTTCTTTGCACAGTACTGTGCAATCTCATCAGCATACTTATTGCCGACAGTTATGTAGTCTTCCCCATTTTTATGTGCATTGCACTTCACAACAGCAATCTGTTTAGGCAGCTGTATCGCCTCAATCAACTTTTTCACAAAATCTTCATTTCTAATTGGCGTTCCTGCAGACGTCAAGAAACCTCTTTGTGAACAAATCTAACCAAAGTCGTGCACAACTCCAAAACCGTATTGGCTATCTGTCACAATTGTAACCCGTACATTTCTTCCCAACTTGCAGGCTTGAATCAGAGCTATTAGTTCTGCGACTTGGGCAGACCGTATCCCTTTCAGACAAGATGCTTCCATTACAGTTGCTACTGTGCAAACTGCATACGCTGCACTTAGAACTCCATCATTTGTTCTCAAACATGAGCCATCCACGAACAGAATATAATCTGATTCCTTTAAGGGCTCATCTCGTATATCTGGTCTCGGTTTTGTACAATATTCAAGCACATTCAGACAATCGTGATCTACTTCATCCATTTCAATCACAGTCTCTTCATCTGGCAATGATGTCGAAGGATTCACATTCATACATCTGTCAATGGTCACATTATCTGCACTTAAAATTACTTTTTCATACCTAGTCAGCCGACTATGTGTCATGTATTGGGTTTTCGTTCTTGTCAAGAGAATTTCCACAGAATGGGGAACATATACTCTCAGTGGATATCCCATCACTATGCCTTCACTCTGTTCCAGACTCACACAAGTAGCAGCAACTGCTTTCAAACATCCAGGCAACGCTTTCGCTACAGGGTCTAAATCAGCTGAAAAATATGCAATGGGTCTTTTCATGGTTCCATGTCTCTGTACCAAGACTGAAAATGCACATCCATCTCTTTCACTGCAATATAACTCAAAATCTTTCTCATAGTCAGGCATTCCCAATGCTGGAGCTTCACACAATTTCTTTTTCAGCTCTCTGAATGCTTTCATTTCCTCATCATTCATTTCAAAAGGATCTTTAACATCCTTCTTTGTAAGTTTTTGCAACGGTTTGGCGATCAACGAAAAACCGCTTATCCATTGTCGACAATATCCAACCATTCCCAGAAACATTCTTACCTCTCTTTGCGTCATTGGAGCTCTCATTCCTTGAATCATCTTTATTCTCTCAGTCGTTACCTTTCGCACTCCTTTCTCAATTTTATGCCCTAAATATTGGACTTCTTGTTGACAAAACTGCAATTTTGATGGGGACACTTTATGTCCTCTTTTGGCTAAATGATTCAGCAAAGCAATTGTATCATTGACACATGCTTCCTTCGTTTTTGATGCCACCAGTAGGTCATCAATATACTGAACCATCACTGACTTTTCTGGCATTTTTAAATCTTCCAAGGATTTCTTTAGAATCTGATTAAAGATCGAGGGGCTTTCTGTATACCCTTGAGGAATTCAGCACCATGCCAAAATACGCTCTCCAAACCTGAACGCAAATAATGGCTGGCTATCTGGATGCAATGGGATAGAGAAAAATGCATGAAATAAATCAATTACTGTGTACCATTCTGCTTCACGTGGAATCTGGTATAGAATCACAGCAGGGTTCGGTACTATTGGGCAACAAGGCACTACAATTTTGTTTACCTTCCTCAAATCCTGTACAATTCTATATGTTCCGTTTGGCTTTTTCAGTCCCATTATTGGCGAATTACATGGACTGCTCATGATTTCTTTTAGAATCCCTTGTTCAACTATTTTATTTATTACTGGCGTTATTCCTTCAATTATTTCTGGTGCCAATTTATACTGGGGCGTATTTGGGTAACTCGTTCCCTCTTTTACGGAGATTTTAACAGGGTCTACTCCTTTCATTAACCCTATATCTTCTCCTGTAAAATCCCACACTTTCTCTTCCACTGTCTCTTTTAGTTCAATTGGGATTTTCTCTGCATCAAATACAGGAAACAAATCATTTACTTCTGGTTCTAAATTTACCAGTGTCATTTTATACAATACATCTTCATCTGGAGTTTGAAATGCAATTCCATCTGGAGTACAATAGATAGTGCAATTCATTTTGCACAATAGATCGCGTCCTAATAGGTTCACAGGACTACAATCACACACCACAAATCGGTGCATTTCACTAAATGGACCAATCTTTACCTCCACTAATTTAGTAAGAGGCGTCTTAATTTGCTGATTCGATACTCCAACTACTTGGATATGTTCACCTGAGAGAGGAAGGTTTGGAATTTCCACTGACCTAACAGTAGAACGGGTAGCTCCAGTGTCCACAAGGAATGTTATATTTGCACCATTCACTTCTCCATCCACAAATGGACCTGCTTGATCTACCTCTAGAGTTGCGCCAAGCACGCACTCTTCCCCCTCTCCTAGGCACCGTCAGAAGCTTTCATCCGTCCCATCATCATCCTGTCGTAACCAATATTGAGAAATGGCAGCTGCACGCGGCAACTGTGTTACCTGCTCTCCTCCGTAGAATCCTGTTTCTGCACTGAATTTCTGTTGGTTAACACTCTTGGGAAGTGGTGGTTGTGGCACCTGACTCTGTGGAGTAACTACCTCACTCTGCACCTGTGAATTTAATGATTGATTTTCCGCATTAAGTTTAGGAGGAAATTTACACTCGTTTTCTCCAATGCCCTAGCTTTCCGCAGTTGTGGCATGGCCACTTTTTCTTTGCCTCATCTATGCTCATTTGTCCTTTTCCTTTGCCTATATTTGGTCGAAATCTAGCCTGTCCTGCTTCATTACCTGTATTACTCAATTGAGCTTCTTGCTTCTCTGCAACTTTCACCTGTGCCCACATGGCTTTCTCTTTCAATTTACGCTGTCTACTCTCAATATCATCACTGCAATACTTAGCATATCTCAAAACCTCATCGACTGTGCTATTCTGCCAACAAATCATATGCTGTTTAATCATCTCACTTATCTCTGATTTCAACTCATATACAAATCTATATACAAAATGACTCATATCCTTCTCATTTAGTGTCTCATAACCACTATATTGTTTGAAAACTAACAACAGTCTCTCATAGTAAGCATGCACTGATTCTTTTCTTTCCTGCGTGGTTCTGTCTATTTTTACCCAATCCGTTTCTTTAGGTGGAATCTTATTCTTCAAAAAGGTAATTACTTGATCGTACTTTCTCATCACCTCTGGTCCTGGCGCTCCTGTTTTAGCATCCCTTGGATATTCTACAGTTGGCCAATCAATAGTAATCTTACATTCTGTCCACAAATCAGCTGGCACTACTATATCAAACAATCATCCAAGTCTATCCACAACACCTTTGAAACTTTAACAAATCTCTCCACTTGTCTGTACCATTGTACTGGCTTCTCTCTCAACTTTGGGAAATCATTTGTAAATGACAGTATATCCTGTCTAGACCATGGAACATGCACATAACTACCTCCTGGAGTTTCTCTCATCGGGTACTCTCTTACAATTGGTTCCTTATCTGTCACTGCAAAAGCCAAAGATGCTTTATCTGTTACTTTCTCATTCTTTTTCATCCATCTACTTCTCCATCTATCCACATCACCCCATTTTCTCAGCAAAACAATTAATTCTTTTATTTGGGTCAATCTTCCTGATGTGTTCAGATTCTCTATATCTTTCTCACAAAAATCTACTCTATATGGTTTCTGCAACGTCCTCACTTTTGCAAATTCTACTCCTAGTTCACTCGCTGTTTCTTCTAATTTGTCATGTAAATTTTTAGCTCTCCATGTTAGACTTTTGCACAAAAACATAATCTCATCATCCTGATAATTTTTCAATTTTTCTGTACCAATCGTTCCTAAAATCAATTCTTCCATGTCTATTTTTAACCTAATTACATCTAATGGTTTTACTTCTGTCTCTTTCGTTTTTTAGCGTTTTCATCCATTCATTTAACTCATCTGGAGTCGGACCTACAGGCGTACTATTTAATTCTATCCAATTGTTACTTCTTTCTGGTGTCCCTGATGCAGACTCCGTTACCTTAGGTATTCTCCTGAACTCATTCTCATTTATCGTCAAATTAGTAGGTGGGCTTGGTCTATAGGTACTAACCAAATGGTGTGCACCTTCATTGTCCAGTTCCATCCCTTCTCTTTTTCTTTGCAAATGTGAATTCATAGGAATCACTAAAGAACGTTCATCAATTTTCTGATTCTCAAAAACTGGCATTACTGGACCTATCGTTACTGGTACGGTTACAGCTTCCATATTCTTTGTCAATTCTCTTATCTTTTCAGTTAATTCTCTTGTGGTTTTTGCTAATTCAGTTGCATTGTCACTTTCTATCTCTTCATTTTGTGAAGTTTTTAATTGATCTTGTGACCTATTTATCTCATCTCTTCGTTCGGGAATTTTATTCCTCCCAGTTTCCATTGGCGGTGCATTAGGTGTCACCACCGCAGAAGTCTGTTGGTATGGAGGTGGGTTTCTGTTTAAAATATCTTCCAGCAATTCATCTTCCGTTTCACTACCACCATACCCATACTTTTCCATAACCACATGTTTCTTTTTCTCAGTACACTTTTTCTTTGCTTCTTCCTCAACTGTAAAAGCTGGAAACAAACCTCCTGTCATATTAGCACATCTCCAACGCTTTATTCTGTCCTCATGATTTACTCCCCTTAATCTTCCAGGCACAAACTCATGATTCTTTAATCCTCTGAATCTCTCTCGTTCATACATCTCATCTTCCCATTCACTTAAAGCTTCAAACTGTGTCGGTCTAGGTCTAGGTTCTAACATTGCCATCTTCTCTCTCAAATTCCGAAGTACCGCTACACTAAATGAACCATTCTCAGGGAAAGCCAATGCTCCATCATTCTTGGTATATTTTGTCCAATATTCCAACCATATGCATGTATGATATCCATATTTCAGCATCATGTGCGAAGCTAGTGATTTCGGTGGAGGAATTACTTGTCCCTCTCTAGTCACTACCTTTTTGTCTTTCTTAAAAAAGTTCTTAACTTTCGACATCCATGACGTTTTCTCTCTACCATACTCATAATAAGACATAATTCACAATCGCTTTCTCTCCTCAAACGATCCGCAATTCAACACTGTTCTCTATGCGTTATTCCAACCAATACTAGCGCAACTCACACCAACACTCCAATCACAAACTTCCACGTCACTAGTCTATTCAACCAATACTAGCGCGACTCACACCAACACTCCCAATCACAGCAGTTTCTGTCTACAGCGCACTGTCCAATCCCAGCGCGGCTTTTGTCTACGTCAGTTCTGCTCCTGTCTCTGTATGACTAGCGCACTGTCCAATCCCAGCGCAGCTTTTGTCTACGTCAGTTCTGCTCTTGACCCCTCCTTTACAAAATTTATCGGCAATTTATTTTTCAACAATTCTTCGTTAGTTACAACATTTAAAACACATTTCCATTGTCTGATTCGCTAAACCAAAGAGATAGCTTTGTCCATTTACACAAGAATTCTGTATTTTCCAGTAGGCAGCGCTTACCTCTACCCTACCACAGAATTTTTCTGTTTCGCCGATAAAGTAGCACTTCCCTCTACCTTACCCTTCTTTCAAGCAATCGGTAAACCCGTTTCTCTGGGGATAAAACACATGTGGAGACTATACTGCTCCTGAGAATTAAGGCCAGAGTTTCACAAGAAAACCGGTCACTATTTCACTTACACACCTTTTATGCAGAAAATGTCCCTATCATAACACAACCTGTGTTATCACCAATATGAACTCAGACAATGCACTATTCCATGTGACTTCTCTTGCCACACGTGTTCCACTTCCTACTTCCCAGAAGCGTGAAAACTTACATATAACATAACGCGACTCAACATAAAGTGTTAGACATGAATTTATCAATAATCAATAATCAATAATCACCAAACTAATCTATAGTAACCATAACTCTGCTACCAAGAAATCTGATCCAGCGCTAACAATAAAAATTCTTCTCCTATATGACTCGGTCATCCAGGTACAACTATCCCTCCAATACACTGATTATATCCATATGACGGTGGGGCCCATAACACCGCATATGCATTCACTCACTCATTTATTCCCTGGATTTCCTCCGTCATCAACCTAGGAGAAAAACAGTAGAACGATTCGCTGGAAGGAGACGGGATACCTCTTTTTAACACGACATAATATTTCTCATTGCTTTTAAGGTATTCCGCTCATTGGTCGATGGACCAACTAGTAGGAATCAGTTGATGGTGATTAAGACCAGCTCAATCACAATAACCTTTTAACATTTTACATTAATCATTGAGCTAAAGAACCACTGAGTCATTTGTTTAAAGAGTAATAAAGTTTATATAAAGTTTTGAAGCAAGAAATAAGTTTAGGTTTATTATTCAGATTATTACATTTATCATCATTATAAGAATAAATTGAAATTGCAATGCATACCTATTAGATGGAAAAATAAAGTTCGTCACAGCAAGAACTCCCAAAATCTCTATCTATCTGTTCTGGAAAAACAGGCCTTCTCGTTCATTTCCTCTTCAGTATTTTAAGAATAAAAGTCTAATAGGTCTAAATGGAAAATCTATCCGGAGTAAAAGTTCTCCAAAAGCAGCATCTTATACTCAATAAAAAATATAAAATAGCAGCATCAGCTCCTCAGCATCAGCAGCAGCAACTCCTTACGCAGCTAACAGCAGCCAAAAACAGCAAAAACATCTCTCAGCAACCAGCAGCATCAACCTTCAGCATCAATTCCCTCCCCACCAAGAGTAGGTCTTCTTATACCCTAATTCTAGCTTACTAAATAAAAATGTTGCATCTTTATGGCGTGATTCTCTCTAATTGGTCCGTTTCAGTCCATATACATCTTTTTATCAAACTTCCTTGTTCTAACCAGTTCTTTGTGGAATGTCCATACTTGCATCGTTTCCCACAGTTCGTGACATTACGCATCCGTTTTGATCAGTCCAACTTGTATCATTTTCCGATACATTCTAGGTTCAACAGTTCTTTTGTCCATTTATTCATTTCGACTTCTCACGCTTCGTGCTGATCCATCTTGGCACATATATATTTACTCAGTAAGGTCACAATAGCCTTGACCATGCTTTCATCCTAGGCTCTTGGAGCGATCACGTGTCATTCTAGTTCACGGCCTTTCTCCTTGTCTATATTTCCACATGCGCATGCGTATTCTAGCTCATGGCGGCCATTTTATATCGCTGCTCAACAGGCCTAAGCGCACTATTTATAAAGATAAACAAAATACTGTTAAAATAAAGAATATAAACCCTTTCGTTTCCCTCCCATCATTCTACGTACCCCAATTAGGTATTACCTAGCAAAAAGCAACATATAAAGCCGTCCCTTACTTACCATCGCTTTATTTTGCCACTACACGTTTTATTTTTAAAGCACAAATCATGCATTTCATTACGCAAATAATACGTTTATGTTAGACACGTCAACAATTATAAGTAGATTAATTTGCACACAAAATAGCGTGTTACCTTTACCCTTCACATGTAACATACATTGTTGGTTATTTACTTAAACGAACATGTTTATTAATTATTTTACGTAAATTATTAGGAGGTTAAAATTTTTCATTTATCCTGCTCCATCAACTTCGTCACCCAGGAGATAGTTTTAAACCCACATTTTGATTTTTTGCACTCTGCCCCTCACTCGACCCAACATTGGATGACACAAAACACCTCACGCTCCTCTCCTGCGGGAGAGTTGTAGCCCACACTGGGTACCTTGCGGTCCCAGTGTGCAAGAGGGAACCCAATGATGAAGCATGTCACCTTAGGGCAGAGGTCTTCAAACTGTGGGGCGCGACCCCCAGGGGGGTCGTGGAGTCCTAGGAAGGGGGTCGCAGATTCCCCAGCTTCACTTGTCCCTGTAAAAATACAGCCGCCCTGGGACGGCTAATTGAGATCGTTGTCAGCTGCTTGCCTGAATGAAAGACAAATGCACCTTATCTGGTAATCTGCAAGTGTAAAGGATTCTTGGGGGCAGTTCTGGCTCTTTGTGAAGGCAAAGATGCGTGTTTTTTTTTTTGTGGAAGTGCAAAGAGTTAACTACTGGGCTGGGAAGTTCTTGCTTTTAATTTTAACTGCATTTACACAGCCCTTAGTGCCCCATAAGAGGTGTTGAAGGGACAGTTCTGTAAAAAGAAAACTGCATAACATACTCTCTGGTATTATTAAAACCTACATTTTGAAAGCACCATTTTATTGTAAATCTATGCTCACGTTTTGCAGCATTCTATCTTACCCTGTGTGTGATGCAAGTATAAAAATTGACTTACATATTCACAGTGCTTTCCGTCACAGGCTGTGACTTCGTAGCACTAAAAATACACATCACTATTCTCCACTG
The DNA here is from genome assembly GCA_963921515.1 of Calotriton arnoldi. NCBI lineage: Eukaryota > Metazoa > Chordata > Amphibia > Caudata > Salamandridae > Calotriton > Calotriton arnoldi. The sequence goes on from CAWUFW010018492.1 coordinate 56,355, forward strand.
CACCAATCAAGTTTTTAATTCTGTGGTTCTCTTGTTACACACAGACCTCTGCAGTGCATTAACTAATAGAGGTTTCATAATGTACTACAGTGCATTTCCCACTGAGCAATAACTTTTTTTTATTTATTTTTCATTTACGCTGCCAATTATTTTATATGTAGATACCTGAAGGTGAAAGACCTAAAAAACGTACAGAATATTTTGGGCTTATTTATGAGAGGCGTGCATCGCCAAAGCATTACTTTTTTTGAATCTCCGGTGGCGCAAGCATCTCAACCATACCTATGAGGCAGTGCAAAGTCACCCTGCATGGCTTTGCATTGCCTCATAGATATGGAGTAAGACATAGCAGCGCAAGTCACTGCATTGCCTTACTCTGCGTCAAGGAGGTGTTCCATGGGCTTTGCGTGGGGTTCCCACGCAAAGCCCATGGATTTTGATGCTGCCCCATATTTACAAAATCACGTAAACCTGGGGCAGCTCCAAAAACTGACGCCTCTCCAGTGGAGGCGTAACGAGGAGAAATGTTTTAATTTCTCCTCGTTTTTTCCTCTTTCCATGTGTGCTGCATTCTGCAGCTCTCATAGAAATAGGAAAACGCCCCTCAGGATTGTTTTGGTGAAGGAAGGTGCCTCTTCCCGTACAAAAACAACTCTGCCTACGTTGGTGCTAGGCAGCAATTTGTGAAGGGAAAAGGACTGGAATGCACAGTATTTCATAATTACAGTGCATTCCTGCCCTTTCTCATTGGCATAGGGCAGCGCCGCAAGAAGACTTGCAGCGCTGCCCTACACCAATTCCTCATAAATGAGGCCCTTTGTTTTTAGCTACACCTTTGGCTACACCCTTACGCTCAATGACCTTTGGTTTGCTAAACACTGTTTAATATCATTTCCCCACTGTAAAAATTATTTGCTGTGGTAATTGGGGGCTGTTAGAAATGGGGGTCTCTAGTTGGCAATGGTTTTCACCTTTGTCCAAGTAGGGACCCTTCCTTCTAGTCAGGGTAAGAGGGATACACTACTGAAATAACCCCTGCTCACCCCCTTGGTAGCTTGGCACGAGCAGTCAGGCTTATTTCAGAGGCAGTGTGTAAAGGATTTGCACATAACCAACAGCAATACACTGAAGAGACTACAAAACGACACCACACCAGTTTAGAAAAATATCCAGTACTTTATATATTCAAAACAAGACTAAAACGATAAAAATCCAACATACAGTACTTAAAAATATGTACTTTGTGGGAGCTGGCGTCGGTCGGTCCGGACTGCGGTGTGGGACGGGGCAGTGTGTCGCAAGACTTACGAGCAGTGCCCCCAACCCACGGTGCGGTCACGGTTGTCGAAGTCAGTGACGGCATCGGTGAGACCAGGGCGGTGAAGTGAAGCGAGGCGGTGCGGAGTGCGGTGCCCACAGGTCACGGTGCAAGCAGCAGCTCGGCGGCTGTCATCAGTGAGACCAGGGTTGCGATGCGAGATGCAGCGGTGCCCTCTGCGGTGCCTTCTGGGCACGGAGCCAGCAGCAGAGTCAGTGACGGAGTCGGTTGCTTTCCCCCTCTGTGGCAACTGAAACCACGGTTCCAGAGGCGGTACCCAGAGGTCAGTGAAGTCTTTGCGCTCCCTGAGACTTCAGAACAGGAGGCAACAAGTAAAGAAAGTTCAGTCCAGTCCTTTCACTGCCCAAGGCAGAAGCAGCAACTGCAGGCCAAACCAACAAAGCAACAACACAGCAAAGATGCAGTACTCCTCTTGGCAGTTCTTCCAGCTCTTCTTCTTGGCAGGTTCCTTGATTCCAGCGAGTTCTGAAGTTCTAGGGTCTGGACCCCAATATTTATACTCAGTTTCTCTTTGTGATTTTGGGCAGAGAGTGCCTGTGCCCAGCCCAAACCAGTTCCATCTTTTCTGGCCCAGCTTCCTGGCAGGAGGTGGAGACAGCATTGTCCAAGGCAGACCAGGCCCATTCAGGTGCACGGAAATCTCCTCCCACTACTATAAATACAGCCCAGGTCTATTCAGCCCAGCCCTGACTCATCCAGGAAAGGCAGGACACACTGTGACCCCCCAGTGGCTGTCTGATGAGAATGCACATCCCCAGCCCCTGTCACTCCAATGCCAGACAGTCAATCCACAAACCCAGCAGAGGCACACAGGATGGCTAAGCAAGAAAATACCTACTTTCTAAAAGTGGTATTTTCAAATACAGAACATAAAAATCATCTTTACTAAAAGATGCATTTTTATATTCTGAGTTCAGGCATGCTAAACCCCATTTCTCTATCTTGTCCCAATGGGAAGATATGCTTATAAGATGTTATAAGTAAACTCCCATTCTATCCTATGGGACAGATAGCCTTTCCATTGTGAAAAATGAAACACACTGTAATTCACTACCAGGACATGTCTCACACACACCAGTACATGTCCTACCTTTAATATACACGGCACCCTGCCCACAGGGGTACCTTGGGCCTACCTTAGGAGTGACTTACATGTAAGAAAAGTGAAGATTAGGGCTTGGCAAGTGTGTGCACTTGCCAGGTCGACTATGGCAGTTACAAACCGCGCAGACACTGCAGTGGCAGGTCTGATAACCCTTTTCAGGGCTGCATGGGAGAGTGGCATAATCAGTACTGCAATCCCACCAGCAGCATTTGATTTACAGGCCCTGGCACCCTCAGTGCACTTTACTAGGGACTTACTAGTAAGTCAAACATGCCAATCATGGAAACACCAATCCATAATACAATTTACAATAGGAGCACTTGCACTTTAACACTGAAAAGCAGTGAGAAAGTGTGCAGAGACACTGAACCAGCAAAAACAGAGCCAAAACTAGGAGGTCAGAAAGGAAAAAAACAGGGAAACATGCCAAAAGATGCCAGGTCTAACAGGGGCATTTATGGTTGTCGATAGATGTTGATGATGAGGAGAACCAGTTTCTAGAAAATGTTGGCAGAAGGGGTCCTTATGCCTAAAAAGGTTTGACAAGGGGGTCTCGACATCAAAAAGTTTGAAGACCACTGCCTTAGGGTGAGTGAGGGTTCTCGTCTTAACACGTGTGCGTCTGTCCTTCCACCCTCACAGTGAATATTTGGTGAGTAGTGTAGATACACCATCCGGTTACCTTTTTGTGAGTTCTGATTACATGGAGTGGTACCGTGGATGGTAATAATTCCTCCTTATAGAGACCCTATAGTGAGATTATAGTATGTTTCAATGGTCATATATATGCTTTAAGGTCAGGATAATTACTAGTTGTAATGTTAAACAAAAATAGTGAAATATTATATCTTTCATATTGAGGGGTAAGCATTTTCTTTCCAATATGTTTGTAAATACTTATTTTTAAGTATATCATGCCGCAAAGGCTAAGAACAACTTCCACTGTTTTCTTTACTTTTTGCCTGAAAATATTTATTTTGATGTATGTAATGTCTTAAAGCTAAAAACTACTTTTCTGTCTCACTTCTTCCATCTCATTCTGTAAATGATGTAGCTAGTGTATACTTACCTATGTCACCACATTGACTTACATTTTTGGATGAATGTCATAGTTGTAATTTGATCCAAAGCACTAAAAGAGAAACTTGAGATATAAGGGTTAACATCTTAGATTCTGATTCTAAAGTTAAGGAAGCACTCGCCTTTTAATGATATTGTGTCTGCCCTAAGGTTTCTAATAAAAAGTTCCAAAGAATATAGTTAAAGATCAAATATTTCTTACTGTGATTAGCAAATATTTTTTCCTGTGGACTGTGTTTAAAAAAATACGTCTTTTTTCAGTATATCATGCCCCAAAGCTAAAAACAACTTTTTTCTCTCTCTCTCTCTCTTCCTTTTCTTCTATACATTCTGTAAATTAAGTAGCTGTCAGTGTACATTAACCTACGGCATCAGATTGACTTGTATTCTTGGGTTCAATGTCATAGTAATGTTTTGATCTAGCTCTATAAAGAGTAACTTGTGGCCTTTTGGCGAAGGCCTCAGCCACTGATCCTGTAGGTTGAAGCATCAAGTTCTGTTGTCTCAGTGGGTATCCACTTGCCCTAACGTCTTGTCAATAACAAAAATAATCCAGTGTTCAATGAATATAGTGAAAAATTATTTCTTTCTTGCTGATTAGCAAATATTTTTTCTTGTCACTTTGTCCAAAAAGTATTCTTTTTAAGTACATCATGCCCGGAAGAATAAAAAAAAGTCTCTCTCATTTTCCCTCCCAGCCAGCTACCCCTTGGAGTCACTCTGGGTTCAAGTGATGCATATCCAGTCCTTCTCATCCAGGAAGGGGAACAGCAGGCAGAAGGGCTGCACAGCAAGGTAGGAGTCCAACAAAATAGCAGTCCTTAAGCAGCACAGCAGTCCCTCTTCCTGGCAAAGTCTTCACAGGTCCAGAAGTGTACTGAAGTGGTGGCATCAGAGGTCCAGTACTTATACCCAGTTATGCCTTTGGAGTGGGGGAGACTTCAAAGAGATGCCTTTAAAGTGCACAGAGGTCCTCTGTTCCTGCCCTGGCTCCAGACTCACTAAAGGGGGGTATGGAGTCCTTTGTGTGGGGACAGGACACAACCTATTCAGGTGAAATTGAGGCTGGGTCCAGCTCCTCCCTCCCATCCTGCCAGGATGGCCCATCAAGTCACACCTAAGCTCCCATTGTGTGTGGATGTCTGGGGAGAATACACAAAGCCCAGCTGTCACCCTCTCAGGCGTCTATTAGAGACAGGCAGCAGTCAATCAATCAATCATTATGACTTTATTCGATCAAGATCATAAAAGTGTAAAAATACATTGTTCACATATTAAAATTATAATACATCACCATCAGATTTCGATAAAAACACAGAGTAAAAAGCAGATAGGAACCATGTTAAAACATTATCCAAAACAAAAACATGGGAAGTTCATTCAATAACTCGTAAAGTGCTTAGTGCGATACAGGGACAATTTCATTTGCAAACAGCGGGCCGCTTTTTCTGCCATCTACTGCTTCCAGGTAAGAGAAGATTGTATCAACTAAAAAACTAAAAAAGAGGGGGCATCCCTTAGGTGCGACCTCATTTCATAAAAGAGTGTAAAGTGCTAAACAGTGCCACATACCGTTAAAATACAGGCTATCAACTAAGTAATCTTCTTTTTGATAAAGCCATACATAGGTATGATGCAACACAGAAGTTTACATAAGGGTTAGGGAGCATTTGGAGAAAAAACAAGGCTGGGCCACATTGTGCAAACTTATATTTTAAGAACAATGGGCGAATATACTTTTTCCGTGCAAAGGAATAGAATTTACAGAAAAATATAAAATGAAGGTTAGATTGAATAGATGTGCCATCACCTGAGCAAACTGAAAGTTCGTTAATTGAGTATGTCCCTGATGGAAAGGCCAACATGCATGGAATAAGATTTAATCTAAATCTCAGGAGTACAAATCGATGTCGAGCATTTGTCACGGATGTCAGATATGAATTTGCTTCCCCAGGGACAGGCGGAAGGCCCAAATATAATGCCACCATGGTTTTGTAACAATTTGAAGCATATCTTTCATTCTCCCTATGCTCTTTAGAGCAAGATTTAATTTCCACTTTTGAGGTACCCATGCAGGTAAGGGGATCTGTAAATAGGGTCTCTAGGCCCAACTTTAACAGTGTAACCTTTACATAACGCAGCCAGGGAACCTGAAGCGCCTTGTCAAGGGATAAACAATCTCTGATAATATTTTGGGTGAGTTCCACTGTATCTCTGGTCCAGATTGAGTGCCAGAGTAGGACCGGAGCTATAAAGATTAAATCAGATATAAATGGGACATTCAGCTCTTGGTGCATGATGTAGTTTGAGTAACCTTTCGGGAGAGAAAATAGCTTTTTAAAGAATCTATCTTCTTTCTGTTGTTATAGCTCAGTTTTGGATATGCCCCAAATCCCTGCTACATATGTGGCTGAAGCGATAGCTTTGGCGCCATAAATTTGTTTAATTGGTTTCGGTGGCTTTGTGCCCAGTTTTTTTATGAATGAACATATGGCCATGGTGTTCTTTTCTAGTGCGTTACATCTGTTCTCAATCATATTTGTCCAAGTCCCTTCACTGTTAAAAAGTACCCCCAAATATAAAAAAGACTTAGTTATTTCAATTTTCCGTGCACCAATAAAAATGATGGCATTTTTTTGGGCTGTTTCCCTGTTATAAGGACGAATGTTTTTGATTCATTAACTTGTAGATCTAGTGCCGCCATATATGACACATATTTATTTATACATTTTTGCAGGGCTACACCTGTCCTGGCAACCAATACGGCGTCGTCAGCGTATAACAGTATAGGGAGCTGTTTCTTGTTTACCTTGGGTACGTCAGACACCTCAAGACTCACTGCTGATTCCACACCGTTGGTATACATTGAGAATAAAAGGGGGGCTAAAACACAACCTTGCCTAACCCCACGGAGGATTGGGAAAGATCTTGTGCATTCGCCCTGGCTGCTGTACCTAACACATGCAGTAGACTGGGAGTATAATTGTCTGATGAAAATTATAATGTTATCATCCACTCCCATGTCTTTCAAAATAATCCATAATTTATTATGCGAAACAGAATCAAACGCAGCGGCAAGATCCATGAACGCCATAAAAACATTTCCTCCTTTAACATAGGTGTACTTTGCTGCAATTAGATTTAAGTTTAAGCACTGATCCAGTGTCCCCATCCCTTTTTTAAAACCATATTGGGCTGGAATTAAAATGTTTTTGTCAGCAGCCCATTCCTCAAGCCTATTTAACAAGCGGCCCATTAGTTTACATGTTCCATCAATAAGTGAGATTAGCCTATAGTTCTTGGGCAACGCTTTGTCCCCTTTTTTAATATTGGCACGATCACTGTTGTTTTCCATGAAGCCCCTTTAGCAATTGCATTAAAAACATTGGTCAGGAATGGAATCCAGAGTTTCGGGTAACCAAAGAAAAAATCAATAGGGGCACCGTCGGGGCCCGGAGCCTCCGCGCTAGTGCATTGTCTAAGGCCATTTTCCACCTCTGTCATTGAGAAGGTAATGGGAATACCCACGTCACAGTTTGAGTGGTCATCAATCAAGTTTACCCTATCTACGGCTAACCCGAATATAGCTGTATAGTGATCCACCCATGCATCCTCGCCCACATTTATACTTAAAGAGGGGTCTGTATCTTGACTCAAAAATGGAGAGTTGACTATCTCCCAGAATCCTTTAGAGCTTTTTAATAGTGAGGCAAGCTGTAATTTGTCTCAGGCATCCTCTTTTAGAGCCATAAGTCTCTCCCGCCTACATTTTTTGTATTGTGCCCGAAGAGAGCTGACCAGGGCAATATTCCTTGGCCTTTCCTTTAGCGCTTTGTGTAAGCTACTGAGAGTTTTTGTGCAAGCCGTATTAAACCAGCACGGGGTCTTTAATAAACAACGTTTGTTCTTAGATTTTAAATTGCTTTCCACCACACTCAGCAGTGAAACAAAGGCCTGGAAAATACTTTGCGGGTCACTATGCAGGTCAAGACACGTTAATATTTCATTCTGGGTGCTCCCAATTACAGTAGGTAGTAATACATCTTTATTTATTTTTGCCCACTTTAACACTATGCCATTCCTTCTTGCTATTCTTGGTGCTGGGACTTTCGTAACCGCGCTATTAAAGCAACCCTTCCATTGGATTTGAAAGGTCAATGCAACATGATCACAAAAAATTGAAGCAAAGGTTCCTATCTGGTTAAAAAAACCTCTTAAAAGGGATCGCCACCACTAGGTAATCTAGCGTGGACCCATGTATTGTGTCCCCAAAAGTTTTTACCAGAGTACCCGTTTGCTCGTCCACAGGATTAAGAATTACTAGGTTTCTCATAACCAAGAGTCTGTTGAATTCGTCCCCGTACTGCGTATGTAAGAAATGATAAGGAACAACCCCTTCTTCATCTACCAACCAACATAGCGGTGTTATTGTTTTTGGGCAACTCTGAGCGTTAAAATCACCCACCCACACTATATATAAGGGTTTACTATAGGAGGTTGTTACTTTTTCAATTGCTTTTTCAAGTGAATGGATTACCTCTGTCATGTTGCCTTCAAAATAGTTATTGTAATAGTTGATTAAGAGCATATCCTCTACACCAAGACCACTACACACTATGAGATGGTAATAAGAGGACTGGACATCTAACTCGAGTATCCTTTCGCGCAAGGTGTTTCTTATCAAAGTTAGTAAGCCTCCTCTAGCTCTGCTTGACCGGGAAGGAGTAGCAGGGGTATGAATTGCACGGAACCCATCAATATACACAGCCCCAACTTCCCATGTTTCCTGAAGGCACACTAGGTCATAACAATTGATAATCCTAGACCAGTCTTCATTTTCCCTCTTAGACCTAAGCCCCGCAATATTCCAGGCTAATATATTAATGATATCGATTCCCTGGGCCTGAGGCTGATTGCCTGTTGAAGAGGCTACCTCCTGTTGGTTCTGCGGATGCTGAGTCGCAACACTATCCTTATGTCAATCACATGCTTCTAGGCCCTCAAGGGGCGCAAATTTATTTGCCAGTGATATACCTGTAACAACATTCCCTCCATTAGGGAAGGCTACAGGGGCATGCGGATGAAGAGGAGGGACAGAGGGGCCAGGAATACTATTTATCCTCCTGTCCAGAGGATTAGTGCCCAGCGGTCTATAAAAAAACCCCAATGGTAAAGCATAAATTTGTGTAAATGCCACAGGAGAATTGGAGATCAAATTCAAAAGGTGTCTCACGAGGTGTTGGTTTCTAAAATTGATTACTACGCAATCCCTCCCAATTGATTTTGGAGTGTTGCCCACCCAGGGAACTCTTCTTGCCATGATGATATGGTTGGCAACATTAGAGCATTCGTGGGACGGAGTAAATTTAGTCAACCAATGAGATGCTTTATTCATCAGTTGTTGAGTAGTTTCCATCTGGCCATAATGCAATGATGGGGTGTTTACTAAAATCGTCACAAAGGGGCATGCAGCCGGGGGGAGATTCAAGTTAAACTTATGGTGAGAATGATACACTCCGTGACCTTCCCCTTGGGCAGCCTGTCTTGGTCTGGTAGAATCTGCAGTACTGTGTAGGTGTATAGATTGTCGAATTTGAAAGGGTGCATCAAAATGAGCAGTGGTCTGTCTAGATGTAGTTAGGGTGCGTGGGTCACTACACAGTTGATGATTGTCAATAGCTGGGAGAGTATTTAAGTTACTCATTGCCAGTGAGTCAGCCATAACAGGTATATTATCGTTACTCATTGGGGAGTCAGGAGGATCTTGTCTGACCATACCACTAGGCAGGGAATTGGTGACCATTATTGGAGCCTCATTTTGTGTAAGTAGATCAATTCCGACACCGGATAGCCTATCGACATTTGGGATAGGGATGTGAAGGGGTAATGAGTTCGCCTCACCTCCAGACAGTCTTCCCTCCGCTCTCTCAATCTCTTTCGACAATGCGTCAGCAGCTTTCAAGAGGAAAGATTCCAATGTGTTAACGGCCTCAGCTCCTTGGTCTCGTGGAGTAGCCTTTTCCTTCCCCATGTTAATCAGCTAGGACGTTAGAGGGAGGGCCCAGCCTCCTCTGGGCTCTGACGGGCGTGGAAGGGCCCGACCTTGGCTGGGGCAAAGCCCGGGTGCATCTCCGTGCGCGTCCCGCGCTGCGGGCCGGCGATTGTGTTTTCAAGCGCCTCCAGGCGCTAGGGATGGCGGGAAATGTGGTCCCCCCGCGGCTTCTCTGCCCAGCAGGTTTCCGCTCCACAGACTTGGGCTACACCGGCCACGGGCCGGCGACTGTGTTTTCAAGCGCCTCCAGGCGCTAGGGATGGCGGGAAATGTGGTCCCCCTGCGGCATCTCTACCCAGCAGGTTTCCGCTCCTCAGACTCGGGCTACACCGGCCGTGGGCCGGCGACGGTGTTTTCAAGCACCTCCAGATGCTAGGGATGGCGGGAAATGTGGTCCCCCCACGGCTTCTCTTCCCAGCAGGTTTCCGCTCCACAGACTCTGTCTACAGCGGCCGTCGGCTGACCACGGTGTTTTCAAGTGCCTCCAGGCGCTAGGGATGGCGGGAAATGTGGTCCCCCCGCGGCTTCTCTGCCCAGCAGGTTTCTGCTCCACAGGCTCCACAGACTGAGGCAGCAGTCACTAAATGGCTAAAGTAAGAAAATGCCAACTTTCTAAAAGTGGCATTTTGAGAAATGCAATTTAAAATCTGGCTTCACCATAAGTTGTGATTTTAAATTGTGATTCCAGAGACACCAAACTTGAAAAATCAATCTCTACATGAATGGGAATTGCACTTATAAAATGTAATAAGGTAATCCCAATGTTATCCCATGGGAGAAGATAGGCCTTGCAGCAGAGAAAAATTAATTTAAGAGTTTTTCACTACCAGGACATGTAAACCTTGAAAGTACATGTCCTGCCTTTTAAATACATTGCACTCTGCCCTCTGGGTTGTCCAGAGCCCACCTCAGGGGTTACTTACATGTGTAAAAAGGAAAGGTTTATCTTGCCAGGTTGAAGTGGCAGTGTAAACCGCACACACAGGCTCTGCAATGGTAGGCCTGAGCCTTGGTTAGAGGGCTACTTAAGTGGGTGGCACAACAAGTTCTGCAGACCCACTAGTAGCATTTCATTTACAATCCCTGGGCACAGGTACTGCACTTTACTAGAGACTTATAAGTAAATTAAATATTCCATTTGGGGATAATCCAATATTACCAGGTTTTAGGAAGTATTCATGCACTTTAGCACTGATTAGCAGTGGTAAAGTGCTCAGAGATCCAATTCCAGGAAAAAGAAGGTCAGAAACAGTGGAGAAGGAACGCAAAAGTTGGGGAGAAGACCACCTTAAGGATGTCAGGTCTAATACCATGTTTTATGAATTTACATCATTATTTTATATAAGCTAGTTAACTGATTCTGTGACTTGATGAATGAAATTTCAAGTTTAAAACCTTGTGGATTTTAAGCAATGGGGTTAAATATTGCTTATATAATGTTATGGAAAACAAACTTATTTCCAAAAATATTTGTATTATTTGTTTGCTAGCCTACTCCCAGAGTTCAATTTATGTACAGTTGTTTGGAAAAACGTTTTACAAAGATGCAAAAGAAACCATATTTTGTGCAAGACAGTGCCTGATAGACCATATTTAATATTCATTAAAATCACAAGGGATCGGCAATGAATGGAGCCATAACATGTACAAAAATCTTAGAGAAATGTTTTGTCTTCTAAAAGATTCATATTTTTGGGCTAATAAGGACTGAATACTATTTGTCTGCTTATAATGATGCACCTGCCAAATGTTTTAGTAACATATTAATTACATTTAAAACCGTCTTAGAGGTGTGACAATTCCGTATGGGTAACGCTACCCATTAAAATGTGCAGTTTAGTGTGCACTAGACAATATACAATATAAAGCATTTCTTTACTCGTGAAAATGTATGTGGTTGGTTGTGACAAACTAATTGCAAGCTATCTGTTGCCGACTCCTCCTTGATCCATGGATTGAAACCCTCAAGAATTGGATGTAGCACATTTTTGGTCTAGATGTTCATGGGAAAGTTCTCTGTTTTGAAAGAACACATAATAATCTACTAAAAAGTATTACATGTATTGAAGGAGGCTTTCCTATGTTGTTTCATCTTAGTATTAGGCATTTAAACATTGTATATTGTGTTTGCTGTTCCTCTGAAATACAGGAAAAGCATAAGAAAAGATATAGTGTATGATAATGTAGGTGAAGCCTAAGAAGATTCTCGATCCTGACATTTTACCGGTCGAACAATCATCACTGCTGCTCTCAGCTCGCCTGCAATTACACCAAACTAACGCTAGATAGCAACTGATGAATGTTCTAAAACGAATCCAAGAAAATAGTTCATTCATGACTAGAATGTCAAGAGAAAACAGTTTTAAAGAAATATCTAAGAGCCGATAAAAGCAACAAAAAATAAGGTATTCGATCAATTTAAATATTAAAACATTCCCATCTTAGAAATACGACGAACCGTGGAGCCATTCAAAAAACGTCTTTGTTTCCCAACTTATTTCTCCATGTACAGATGTCCAAAATAATAATGGCTCTTTAAAGAGCGGACTTCTAATGTGTATCAGCAATCACTGCTCTTGCAATTATATGTAAATATTTTGCTTTAACTTGCTTAAAGGAGCCATGCATGGGAGAAAGAAAAGAACAGTTCTCTGTACGCTTCCTCTTGCAAACACCAATATTAGACATTTCAAAATATTCCTTTGCTTGATGACGTCTGCTTGGATTTTAAGGCCTATTATGACATCATTCACCAAAGCGCTCCTTTAATAATGCTGGTGAATGCTTGCCTATTGATGCCTCTAGACTCCTCTCTGATCCTGAAATATGCAATGTTTAACTCCAACAAAATGTTGCCTAGCAATTAGGCAAGTCACTATTCCTTCTTTCCCACTCCCACATACACAATGGTGCCCAGTGCACAAGTATTAGTACCCACATTGACAGGGTTAACTTGATCACTTACCTTTACTTTGATCTGCACCTAGTGCTATCTCATGCAATTACCCTGTGTGAAGCTCTTTCCTTGTGATTATCAAGCATTGCTTGTGATGCCTACTTGGTGCGCACAGTACAAACGGCCCACACGTGGCAGAAGACTCCACCTTTGCTACTTGAATTTGAGAACTGAGCTAAACAGAAGAAGGAGTCCCCGATTAAGTGCAGATGTGTGCTTACCTTTCTGTCCATACTTGATATGTAAAAAAAAAAAAAATTGTGTATTGGATCAAGTTTTCTTTCGAGCTTGATGTTGGAGCTGTTGAATGCCTAGGCTACATAATACCAAAGCTGCCAAGCCTTTGATCTCACCTTATGCCTCTTTTCGCCACAAGTCTTCACTTTCTCTTTATTTCGAGCAATGAAACATTCCTAGACATTTTTCTAGACACAATTTTAAACCTTTTTCACGACTTTTACAAACATATACATCGTATGTGACCTGATGCCACACCCCAGAACCAGACTCACTGGCCTGGACAAACACAATCCAACACATATCACTAGACACACCTTAGATGTAATTTTTGGCAAGTCTGACCTAGTCACATTCCAAAGGATTATTCCGGTCAATGTAGTCAGGCAACCATCTGGTTACCTTACAACACAAGACACCACAACTCATCCCAGCTAAACTCACCTTGCACAGTACTACATATCAACCTTGGAGCAAGTTGAATTTTTAGAAACTGAAAAACCAGCTTAGCTCCAACACAGAACTGTTCACAATAAATTCTGTAGAAACCCTCAATAGATGGCTATATGAAGCTTTTAATTTCACTGATTTGATTTATTAATTTCACTGAAAACATCTGCACATACCAAAATAAATCATGCCCCTTTGGATGAATGCAGAATTAAAAAAGAGCAAAAAAAAACAAATTGCTAAGCTTCATCACATTTGGCTCAAAACAAACAGCCCTCATGACAAAATGTCTACAAAGGTATAACAGACTATACTAGTCAACAATCAAAAAAGCTATACTATTTCACCAGAATCCACAATGCAAAATGTACCAATGAAGAATTTTATAAAATACTCAGAATTCCGTAAGACAAAATGCACAAAAGGAATCAGGCCCATTTCTCAAGATTTTTGTGACAAACTGGCAAATCATTACACAACTAAAGCAAACATACTGGATTCCTACTTAAACAACAAAAAAGCAACAGCCCCATCCCATTTCCAAAACAAGGGGATGGCTACCACAGCCTCTACACTCCTTAAAACAGCTATCACCAAATGAATGTCTGGATCATGTCAAAGCGAGCAAGCCGGTCGGCTGCATTTCTATCCTTTGTCCACCGTAAGTTTTCAAAAACATACCTTTAACAACTTCAGCAGCTATCGCATTCAGAACACTCATCACCAACTCCCTAATGACAGGAATTTTTCCACAAAGCTTAAAAAAGTCATACATGTACCCATTATTAAAGGAAACTAACCTGGACACAGAAGCCCAGACAACTACAGACCTTTAGCAATCGGGCCATTCCTAGACAAACTTATAGAAAGAGCAGCCTTCACCCAGATGTCACATTTCTTTGGAGACAATTTCCTACTTCCAAATTCCAAACTGGATTCTGTCTAGGAAGAGGCACTGAATGTGCTCTAATCTCAATCTTGGTTGACCTTAAAAACACTGTAGACCAGAATGCTGTTGCTGCTCAACTTCTCTTGGACCTTTGAGACAGTATATCATGACAGACTAATCCGTAGACTCAAGGAACTTGGAATATAGGGCTCAGCTTTCGATTGGTTCATGTCCTACCTACAAAATAGAACAAATATCCTTATTTCTAAGGTTTTTTTAATGTAAAGTAAGATATTATTACCACACTAACTATAAGGTCACTTTAATGTTTTTTTCAGTGAATCTCTAGGGTTTTTTTCAACGTAAAGTAATATTTTATTATGATACCGTACTATACCAACTTGGCACTAGATACCAAGCCCCTCACTGGTGCTGCACCCTCGATCCTGGCCAATCCCCATGGACGTGCTACATGCTAAGGCCCCCACACTTTTTGTGTCGGAACCTCCATACTTCCACAAATGTTCACAGGCCATGCTGGGTTTTGCGGTAGTACCGCAATACCACGGCGCTGCAATTTTTTTTTTATTTGACCCCACAACTCCCAAGGGGTCACGTTATCTCTTTCTGCCCCCTTATTCCTTATTTTTTTATTTCCTACAACACAGGCTCTGAGTCCCTAAGTCATAAAATGCCAGCTGCAAAATTTTCTTCAGATTGCGGTCAGCCAATCACATTGTGTGTTTTGAGCTTGCAATACTGTGGTACTCTGTGGTAATACCAAGTATAGGTCTCTATACATATATATCTTTTTTACCTTCATTTATCAAAAACTATTGAACCATCTAACACCAAATTACAATAAGCTCACTTTCTGGATCAAGATCTAGCTTTCTGCCAAATTTGGTGTAATTCCGTTCAGCAGTTTTTGCTGTATGCTGGAAAACACATTTTGGGGCCCTGCTTTTTCTTGGCCCCTGCTTGACGGATCATCCATAAACTTTCCAAGAAGGAGATATAATATAAAAATATTGTTGAACTATTCCATTTGTAAAAAGTCATTCATGCTTATACACTACATTCATAAGTATGTCATTGTTTATGGAAAATATATATGTAGCTAAGTGCCTGCATATAGGTTTCTGCTCCTTCTAGGATTATACATATATGTCAAAATATGTAAATATGATTAGAGGAAAAAGTAACTATAATTTAAGTATATAACAAAATATTTTTAATATTAAACAAAAAACAAATTTAATGTATATATACACAGACAATGTATACACGTAACATACCTAGACATGTCTGAACATCTAACTATTATTACATGAATGTACATATGGATCTAGATATATAGGGATTTATTGCTTGCAAATCAATGTTAATAAGTATAATGCTTATATGTGTATATGTTATATATATATTTGTATACACATAGTTAGATCGAGATGTGTGGGTATATTTGTATACATGTATATATTTATTTTATTTTAGCTAGAGCAAAAAAAGAAAGAAAAAAATTGAAACACCCAAAAATAATGTTACCTTTAAAGTTAATCTATATGTAACAAACAATGTATCTTTTACATTATAAATATGTAAGTCATAATACATATTAAATACTTCATATTTACATAACGTATAAGTAAATGAGTGTGAGCCTATGGCTTTATGCTTCTTTCTATGAAACACATAGATGTCACAGTATCCAAATCGGATTGTAGGGAAGGTAACCACATATAAAAAAATGACATATCTATCTATCTATCTATCTATCTATCTATCTATCTATCTATCTATCTGTCTGTCTGTCTGTCTGTCTGTCTGTCTGTCTGCCTGTCTGTCTGTATGCATGTCTATCTGTCGCTGCTCCTATGTACATAATATTTAGAGGAGCTTATGCCTGGTAATACAACTTTACTAAATGACAGGTGTGTGTATGTATATGTGTGAATGCACATCAGTAATATTTAAATGTGTGCTTATGTGGGTACACTTGAATTTAATTTATTTGTTAATACAAAAAGGCATAAAAATCAATTCCCTTCAAACCTTATCCCATCCCTCCACTCTCTGACCCATCTCAAACCTGTCTGACTGCTACAAACTCCTGAATATCCTTCCAAATACCAACTCATAACTTCCCTTTTCTAATCCACTTACATCATTCTGTCCCTACTCAAAACACTATTAAACACATCAAACCTGGAGAGCACAACCTTAACAAACTTAACACAACCAATATACAAGGAAAAGTGGAAGCACATATTACTCATATACTAACCATTAAACTACTCTCTTGGCCTCTGAAGTGGAGTGCTACCTGCCAAAAAGCCCTTCAATGCCTGGTCAAGGTTAGTAAACGCTATATAAATACAATTTATAATTTAAATTTAAATTTCACTTGTACAGGTTTTTTTTTACCCCTTCTTTCTCACTTTTACGCTGCTTTCATATCTTTCCATCCCTCAATCTTCCTCCCTTTTCTACCTTTCTCACGCTTGTTCTGGGTCAATGTTTGATCCTGAAAAACAAGTTCTGGCCCCCAGAAATGAGTACCAGTGCCCACCACCTGCTACCATCGACACAAACTAAGCATTGCTCCTAGCCTGCCATGACAATTCAGAGGCAGATCAAGGATCTGAGCTTGTTCCAAGTCACATAGGTGATGCAAACCATCACAAACCCTTGATACAGTATTTTCTTCCCAGCACGAAGCTCTTTGTTCTACTTTGCTTTCCTTTATATCAATGGGGCTTTTCATGCGTGGTACATAGGCATGTCAATGCTGCAAATCATTGGTTTTGAAGTAAATCCCTATCTTCTAACATTTGTATTTTTTATTTATTTATAATTTTTTATTTTTGTTTTTAAATTTTTATATAGCACGAACTAGACCCTGGTAGGGTATCAGAGCACTTTACAAATGTTACATCAAATAGGTAGAATGAAAAACTAGGCACATGTATAACAGTAAAACCTAGATGTTGTTGGTACTCTTTGTAGATCACATCAAATGGATAGATTGGGAGCTAGAAAGAAAAAAAAACTAGGAACAAATATATGAGTGGATCACAGGAGAACATAAAAGTTGTCAGTACTCGTAGATCCGGAAGGTATTCAAGAGTGTGCTAGCCATTCGCACTTAGAGTAAAGTGCAGATTCTGGTAGGTGAGCTGAGTCTGATTAGTATCGAACTAGCTGAAGAATTGGTAACAGGGTAGAGTTTTGTTCATCAAAAGTAGTTTGACTTCTTCTTTGAAGGAAGTGATTGAAGGGTTCATTCTGATTTCCGGGGGCAGGGCGTTCCATATCCTAGGTGCTAGACCGGAGAAGGTACGGTTGTACATTTTCTTTTTTTGAAATTTATGAGGTTTTAACAGCAAGGAGCTGCTGCTTCTCAAAGTTCTTCCACCGCCTGATAAGACCAGTTTATTGGCTAGATACTTTGGTGTGTTGAAGTGCAGGGCTTTGTGTGTCTTGCAAGCACTTTTTAGCTTTATTCTTGCCTCAAAAGGAAGCCAATTCCAATTCCAATAGCTTTATTTGACAGATTAAGTCATAAAAGCATTTACAAAGTACATAAAAAACATCTACATATAAAACATCTGCGTTAGTATATCATAAAAGCTGGAAATGGAGTATGTACACTTTTTTTAAAAAAAAAATTAAAAATTTCATTACGATAAAACATAGTTTAAAACATTTTGGATATTACATCTTACATGCCCGTTTTAAACATCTTTAACCCTTAATTTGATCCAACATCTCCTCTAGTAGCTCAATTGGTAGGATTATTCACTTCCTCGCTTATCCTGGCCTAGACAAAAAATATAGAGAGTCAGTCTAACATCTATTGCGCTGTCTCCAAAGGATGTACACAATCATTTCCTCGCTTATCCTCGCCTAGACGTAGGATGTTAGACCTTAATAACCATGACCACCCTAAGTATTTTGCCATGGCTATGACAATCGTTGCTGATGTGTCAGTCCGCAGGATTCTTTCAGCATCACTAGCCCTTCTTGTGCCCAAAAGCTTACAAATTGATAACAGCCAGACACGACGCGGAACGGCATATCCAGCACAAACAAAGAGTAAGTGAGCCAAAGATTCAATGCTGGACTTACATACCGGGCACACATCAACGCTGGGTTTATTCCATCTAGCAGTGAATGCTCTTACTGGCAGTGTGCCTACCCTGAACTGGAAATACAATTTCCAATCAAGCGGTTTTGTGATTTGATCCCAGTAAGATTCCAACTTCGGGATAACTTTATGTTCTAGAAATATGCAAGCAAGGGAAGATGGCTCACTAGTTCTAAGTGTATTAAACTGGATCACTCCCCAATATTTATCCTTCAGAATCTTCTTTGAGGGGAAGATGGAATTTATTGGATCATTCCATAGTGAAATCATACCGAGACTGGATAACATATCTCTAACCACCCATAACCATTTTATGCGGTGTGAAGTGTCAGCCCGTTTAATATATTGAAACCCTGCCGCATATCCTGCAAGTTCAGGTGTAGTCCAAAGTCTCTGCCAGTACAGAAGGGGTCGAAGCTTAGCTATAGCTGCAATGGATTTTCTCCCAAGATCGTATAATAATGGGCACATTGGGGTGCTTTGTGGTAGCCTAGTGATGTTCCTCAGGAACCTATTTTCTGATGATGTGAGCGTAGATAGATTCTCACACCCCCAGAGTTCCGAACCGTAGAGGGCTGAGCTGATGACTTGCATATTATAAATCTCAAGTACCGGGCTGATGGGCTTAGTGTGTGATGTGTTATATTCCGTATGAAGCACCCCCGACAAGTGCCTGTGCTTAAGGGATGCCAAGTCGATCTGGTGATTCCATTTTGCGTTGTCCTGAATGTTAACCCCTAAATAGGTGAACTCTTTGACATAATCTAGCGGCCTGTTATTCATTTGGATGCCCCCCTTATAGACCCTATGCGTGTTAAAGGCCATTAGTTTTGTTTTCAACACATTGACCTCCAAGCCCCGCTGTAAACAAAACTCCTCAAAGGTTTTTAGGGCCTTCTGGAGGCCACTTGGGGTCTTGGAGATAATCAATGTGTCGTCCGCAAACATCAGTTTAGGGATTTTTTCGCCTGCTAATACTGGGGCATCCGATGGATTGGAGCTCATGTAGTTCGCTATTCCGTTGATGTATAGTGAGAATAGCGTCGGGGCCATAACGCATCCTTGGCGCACACCTCTTTCTACAGGAAACGATTTGGTGACTTCCCCCTGCCTACCCCATCTGATTTTTGCACTGTTGTTTTCATGTAGTCTAATAATAAGTGACAGTAAATCAGGTGGCATCCCTAGTTCTTTTAGGGTTATCCATAGTTTGGTGCGGGGTACAAGGTCAAATGCCGACTTGAGGTCAACGAAAGCGGCATATAAACTACCCTGGCCCAGAGTCACCGTCTTCCAATAAATCAAGACAAACCTGAACACCTGATCTATGGTGCTAGTAAAAGCACGGAACCCTGCTTGCAATGGTGATAAAACCTTGAACTCATCAATCCACTCCTGTACTTTATTGAGCACCAGCCTCCCCATTACCTTTTGCATACAGTCAATTAAACTAATTGGCCTGTAGTTCCCTGGGCATGACTTATCCCCTTTCTTAAAAACAGGTATGATTTCCGCTCCTTTCCAGGAGTCTGGGATTGGGGCTCCTTGAGCGATGGCATTGGTCAGCAGAAAGATGTAACGGCACCATCTGTCCTTATCATGTAAAAAGTCATCCCCAGGAATGCCATCTGGCCCAGGTGCCTTTCCAGCCATTATCGATTTAAGTGCTGTTTCTGCTTCAGCCCTACTGAAGGCCCTATCCTGGTAGGGTGTTCTAACGATATCACCCACATCTTCAGCTGGGTTTGAAGCGTATTGGGGTTTAAAATGATTCACCCAGTCCTTCTGTGAAACATGATTTTGGGGCTGCTGGGCCTGTCCTCCGCTGTCCCATTTGTATACATTCCAAAAATGTTTGGAATTCTTCATGGCACAGGCCTCCCTTAATTCCTGCCACCTTTTATCATCCCATGTTTTCTTAGCTTTTTTCTGGGTGCCCCTATAGTTGAACCTAGCTTCGCGAACCACTATCGGGTCGCCTACTTTAAGGGCTACCCCTAGAGCTAGACGTGCCTCTCGACATTCTTTATTGTACCATTGACCAACTTTCTGTTTTGGAACCTTCTTACTTCTGCTTTGCTTAAAAAAGTGTTTGCGCAAGTTTGCGAAAAATTTGTTGTGTATAGATGTTATTTGGGCTAGGGCCATGGAGTTTGCTACGCTAACCTCTAATTCGTTTATGGTGCTATCCACACTCTTGTTAATATTATCTAGCAGATCTGGCGTTTCTATTATTTTTACCCATTTAAGACGTCTCATATCATTGGATAGAATAACGTCACTTGGGGAGTGTTCATTTCTTAGTTGGGATTTTGCCTTTTGTCTGCACAAATCCATTGTCACACACAAGGGGTTATGGTCACTTTCGAGCCTTGCTCTGACCACCATGTCTCTGAGGGCATGCCATAATTCCAAGCTCATCAGAACATAGTCTATCCTACTGGCACTATAGCCATTATTAAAGGTGTTTGCCCCGGAACTATCAGAATATGTACGTCCGTTTGCGGCCCGCAGGCCCTTTTCCATACAGATATTATTTATTTGAATAACCACAACGGACCACTTCCTTATGGGGTCTAGCTCCAACTTTGGGATGCCCCACTTGTTGTCTTCTTCATCAGTAAGGTGGCCTCCCTCTTTAGTTAGGGGCTCGAACGTCGTGTTAAAATCCCCCGCAACTATAATGTGGGAGGCTTCCTGTTGTGAGTCAAGGAGATCGTCGAGAGCCGCCAAAACTCCCGACTTTTTCCCTCTAGTCCCTCTCACATAGACATTAAATATGTCTATGTTCCAGTGTTCGCACTTAGTCACTCTGACTGCCTGGATATCATGACTCTGGGTTGGGAGTACCTGTATGTTAAACTCTAGTTCTTGTCGCACCCAGATAGTCAAGCCCCCCGATGGCCTCCCTTTTGCTCCCTTGCTAGCCGGGATATGATAGTTTAGATACCCTACACAAAAAAGAGGAACCTCTGCCCAGGTTTCTTGAAAGAGGCAGATGTCGAATTCCTCTATGAATGCGTGCCACTCGGGAGAGCCCATCTTCGTGCCCAGTCCTGCAATGTTCCACGACAACATGGAGTTCTTGGATAAGATTGGACATGAAGACGTCCGCCCCATATCTGTGAAAGGAGGGTGGCTACCCACCTCCAGCGTGTCGTCTGTCTGGGTAAAAAGGGCCGGGTTAATCTTAAGGGATTGTATCTGTTCTACAATAAAATCTTTGGGGCATAAAAAACTATCTCCGGAGGTTGGACTAGCTGTTAAGCACTCTTGATGTTTTGGGGGCAAGGTTTTCCTTAGTCAATCATTATTATCAAGGGTGGAGCTCCCCTGCATGCTATTTAACCTATGTCTGGGCAAATTATCACTTCTACTGCCAGGGGGGGAGCGTCTAAATTGAATTGTTGAATGCTCAGGTGCGGTAGTGCAAAACTCCAGTGTAAAAGATTTTCCACTAGATCTGCACTTTTCATAATAAGCTCGATACAGTCGTAATCATGATTTGGTGAAGTTAACCTTCGGATGGCTACTATATCTCCCCTTATTACTGAGCGGCATCCTCTAACATGCCTTATCCAATGAATTGCTTTATTGGTTAAGGAATCCCCGTTCTCTATGCCTCTGCGTGCATCGTATTTTGGTACATTTACCATAAAAATTCTATGGGGGTTATGTGTGTTGATTGTGTTTTTTCCTCGGGACCCTGACAAGAGGCCTATCTGCGGTTGGTCCAAATGAGATAGGGTTTTTCTACTAGGCGGTGACTGTGTCCTCGTTGCTACTGCCTTGCTAGTGTTAGTACAGTTGCTAGCTACATAATGTGGTAAGTGTTTAATCATCGGTAGTAGTGTCGTTTTCATGTTTGGCTTTATCTTGTCTGGAGGAAGTAACGCCCTACTAACTGTGTTATTACTAGCTGTGTTACTGGCTGTGGTGGGAGTGGTCAAAGCGACCTGAGAAGTGGCAGACTTGGCATCTTGTGGACCTACCATATAAACACTTTCCTGGGCGCTACTAATCTCTCCTCGGGTTGGGTCTAATACTAGCGATTTAACCATTGAGGATAACTCCATTATCATGTCTCTCATTGACCCTACTTCAAGTCTTAATGAGGTGACTATTTGGATCATATGCTGCCATTCCATGCAGGATCCTAACACTACATCTTGTCTTTTGGCAGCTATTATCGGTGGGGATTGTGCCAACACGGACCTTTCACCTCCACCATCGTTTTTATTATCTAGGTCTAACAGAGGCTGAAATCTATTGGTACAAATGACTATAGGGTCTATATGTTCAGTGTCTGGCAATAGCTCAGTCGGCCCGGTGTTTGAAAGGGGTACTCCCGCAATGTCCTGTTCCCTATCACTGTTGTTGGTTGCCGGTCTTTTGTTATTTAATTTGCGGAACATATCCGGAATAGCTGGTTTAGCTAGTTTACTCTGCCTGGGTTTTTTTTTTTTTTGCTGTTTGTTTGTGTCATGGGTGTGGACTCTAAGATGCCCTCACACTCACTTATTATGGTGTCTATCCGATCCATTACACAATTACTGCCTACCGCTTTTTGAGATTTCCTGGCCTTCTTTCCCCTGACATCCCGCCTTAGTCCAGCCTCACCCCCCTCCCCGCTTTCATCAAATGTCTTTCTTTTCCCCATTAGCCTATGCTAAGCTAAACTGCCAGCAGTCCTTATAGATGCTAGTCCTGCCAACACAAGTAAACAGATTTCGCTTAGTTCTCAGGCATCAGACAAATTGGGTGGATAGGAAGGGGAAGTAATAGGCAGATTTGGGACTTAAAGTACAGCCAACATGTCCAGGTAATCAATCTGTTTGTGATTTGTGGACTCAAAAGGGATCATACAATGACACAGTTCCTTTGGTTTCCTAACGTGTAGCGGTTCTGCCACTTCGTCACAGATGAAAGGGGGGTGGCCCTGCCCTGCCTCTTCCTGGCGATGACGGGCAAGGACGGGCCCGCCCTTGGCCCGGGCTATGCCCGGGCACGCCCGCGCGCGTCCCGCGCTGCAGGAGGGCAGTGCAGTTTTTATGGCGCCTCCAGGCGTGATTACGGTGTCAGGTGTGCGAGGGCGCAGGGGCTGCTGGATTTCGTAGTTGGGCCGTTCCCCTCACGGCCTGCGATGGTCAGTTTCAGCCATTTCCCTCACGGCAGCAGCGGCAGCTGCAACAACGGTAACCCGGTGATTTTTGGCTGTCCCGCGCTGCGGGAGGGCAGTGCAGTTTTTATGGCGCCTCCAGGCGCGATTACGGCATCAGGTGTGCGAGGGCGCTGGGGCTGCTGGATTTCGTAGTTGGGCCATTCCCCTCACGGCCTGCGATGGTCAGTTTCAGCCGTTTCCCTCACGGCAGCAGCGGCGGCTGCAACAACGGTAACCTGGTGATTTTTGGCTGTCCCGCGCTGCGGGAGGGCAGTGCAGTTTTTATGGCGCCTCCAGGTGCGATTACGGCGTCAGGTGTGCGAGGGCGCAGGGGCTGCTGGATTTCGTAGTTGGGCCGTTCCCCTCACGGCCTGTGATGGTCAGTTTCAGCCGTTTCCCTCACGGCAGCAGCGGCGGCTGCAACAACGGTAACCAGGTGATTTTTGGCTGTCCCGCGCTGCGGGAGGGCAGTGCAGTTTTTATGGCGCCTCCAGGCACGATTACGGCATCAGGTGTGTGAGGGCGCAGGGGCTGCTGGATTTCGTAGTTGGGCCGTTCCCCTCATGGCCTGCGATGGTCAGTTTCAGCCGTTTCCCTCACGGCAGCAGCGGCGGCTGCAACAACGGTAACCCGGTGATTTTTGGCTACATATGAGTCAGCACACGTCTAGCAGCCGGTTTCGGAAAGATCTTAAACTGTGCTAAAGTGAAAATGCAGCATAGGTCTTTTGCTGCTGCTGCAGACCGAGACCCCTGTCAGAGACGTACAGCAGTTTTAGTCAGGCCGTAGACGTGCAAAGAAGCCAGCTCAGTGCCTTTAGGTCAGGGGTGATGTGGTTGTTCTTTTTGGAGCCAGTGATGAGTCTTGCGGCCGCATTGAGGGAGGCTCTTAGTGGAGCCAGTCTGGATCTCGGCAAACCACATAAGGTTGTATTCTTAGTCTATTCTGGGTATTTCTAGAGCTTGCACGTCCGATTTGAGGTCGTCGGCGGTGAGGAAGGGTTTTAGTTTTCTAAGAATGTTCATATGAATGTTTGCTCCTCTGGTGGCTGTGCTGATATGTTCCTCCAAGGTGCGATTCCCTTTGAGTGTCATTCCTAGTGATCTAGTGGAATCCTTTGATGTGTGATGTGCAGTTGAAGGCTAAGGGGCCGATTCCGATTCCGGCCGGAAATCTCTCCGACCGAGCCGGACCCGGAGAGAATTCCGACCGAATCGGACCCTAGCAGTCCGACTGAACGAGTACGATGCGCAAGCATGCTATCGGACTCGAGTCGGTCGGACTCCCATTGAAGTCAATGGGAGCCTGTCGTACAACGCGTACGCGGGCTCCCATTGACTCAATGGGTACGAGGTGGACAAGGGCGCCCCCTACAGCGTGTACGCGTCCATGCGCATCGCGGCGTACATGCACAGGTAGGGGGGACCCATGGGTCCCCCCTGTGTGCGACTCGCGCGCCTACGCGTACAGGGGGGTCCGACGCGGACCCCCAAAGTCTGGCTCCGACAGCTTTTTCGAGCCGGACGGCGCGAGTCGGTCGGACTGCTCGCGGCACGCATCGTACTTACCCGGCCGGGAAACGTCTCCATAGCGCGGTGCGAGTCGTGTCCATGCGAGTCAGTCGGAGCGTGTTGTAGCCGCGTTCGAGTCGGTCAGCGATTTCGCGGGTGCTTGCATCGTACTCGCTCGGCCGGACCCGCGTACGATTCGGTCGGGAAACAGGGCTCCAAATCGGATCCGGTGAATCCGAATCCAATTCGGAGCACTACCGGCCGAGATCGGAATCGGCCCCTAAGTGTTTCATCCACTTTTCAATGTTGATGTGTCCTTGTGGTGGGGAAATTAGGAGAAAATCGGTTTTGAGCGCATTGACTTTGAGGTGGTTATTTGTCAGCCAGTAGTGGGTTTTTTGCAGAGTTGTGTTGAGTAAGCGGATGCCATCCGGAGATATATTTTTAGGTATAGTTGGGCATCATCGGCATACATGTGGTAATGAACATTGGAGCTTTTCAGAATTTCGGTTAAGGGCTCCATGAATAGATTGAAGAGGGTAAATGATAAGGAGGAGCTTTGAGGGACTCCCAGGGTGACCGGCGTGGTCGTGGACAGTGATTGGTTAGTCTTTATTCTTTGAGTTCGGTTGTCTAAGAAAGAGGCGAACCACTTTAGGACAGCACCAGATACACCTATTCTGTGTTCAAGTAAGTCCAGGAGACTGTTATGTTTGACCGTATCGAAGGCTGAGGATAGGTCTAGGTGGATAAGGAGGCAAGATTCATTTTGATCTAGTATTCTGAGCGCATCATCGACAATGTGTATCAAGGCTGTTTCCGTGCTTTGGTTCTGCCTGACACCTGATTGGTACTGGTCAATGAGGTGGTAATGATCAATGTGGCTGCATAGTTGGGAATGGACGCATTTCCAGTAGTTTTGCTAGGGTAGGAATAGTGGATATTGGACGGTAGTTATCTGGGGTTGTGTCGTCTGCTGTAGGTTTTTTTAGAATGGGGGTTACCTGTCCTGCTTTTAGGCAGTTCGGAAGGG
This sequence comes from Calotriton arnoldi, assembly GCA_963921515.1. Taxonomy (NCBI): domain Eukaryota; kingdom Metazoa; phylum Chordata; class Amphibia; order Caudata; family Salamandridae; genus Calotriton; species Calotriton arnoldi. Next base: position 82,318 of record CAWUFW010018492.1, read on the forward strand.
TTCCTTGCAGTAGTGAGGCATTCACTATCTTTGTCCAGAGGGGTATTAGAGAAGATGTTGACATGAAGAGGGTCGCAGAAGTGATTTGATGGTTTAAGAGTTGTTAAGATCTTAAGGTTGGCATTTTCGTCAAAGGTTTTGAAAGTGTTCCAAGACGCTTTGTTTTTGAGGGTAAGTCCATGTTGGTTGGGGGTTTGTACATCCGGTGGCAAGTGGAAGGTGAGTGGAGGTAACAATGTGTGTTGTTCCATTGCTGTTTGGAGTTCATTCTCTATCTTTATAGATTTTTCCAGGAAGTTGGAGGCAAATGTGTTGCAGTTTGGTTGCGAGTTGGGACCTAATGAGTAGGAGTTGGGTTGTTGAGAGGATTGACGTTTGATCATTTCGAAAAGTTTTCTCAGGCGATTTCTAGCATTGTTTAGTTGATCTTTGAAGAAATTCGCTTTTCAGATTCTAAGGTGTTTGTTGTAGATGCTCCTCCTTGTTCTTAGTTGCTTAAGGTGCTCTAGGGACGGTGAGGATCTCCATGCCTGTTCCGCTAGTCTCAGGTTGCGTTTGTAGGCAAGGCTTTGCAGAAAACAATTGACCTCTTTGAGGCAGGTGGCTTAAAGTAAGAGAAAAGCTTTTTTCTCAAACTTTTCAAAATTTCTATGTGTGGTGTACACATACCAAGTGACAACAGTTTGTCTGAGCATTGTATTTTGAACTGGAGGGTACCCGTTCAGGATAAAATCTGTGCTAGACATCGCACACACACCATTGCCTTATGGTGCACATGGCGAAAGCAAGCCTGAAAATGTCCCAGTGCTTATGAATGGATCTGCAGTAGATTATTTTGTCCTGCTCTCTCTCTCTCTCTTTCATGCAATGCAACACTGCTGCACTGAATTGTGTGCATTTTTAGTAAATCTGCCACTAGGATGTGCAGTTTATTGAGCAAGTTAATATTACCACGTTCAGTTCTGTCTGAAATCAGTGACTAACTCTGGACTGCTGTTGGCTTCAAGTGGTTGGAGACGAAATTAACTGCATTTGCCTGCCCATGTACACTAAATTAAAGACCTTAGGAGCTGGCAGTATTGCATTGAAAAACTCAGCAGCCATCTATCTGCTCTCATTTGCAATGCACCAAAAATTCAGCAGCCTGTCTTTGGAGTCCAGAGTCCTTATTATGTATATGACACATTACCCTGGTCTGTGACACGGTGCACCATTAAATAGGTGTGCCGGGAGTAGACCTATTTAGCATGCCCTATTACAGATAGTGACCTACCCAAAGGATAGTCATGATCTTGTGCTTTCCCTAGAGGAAGCAAATTAGTAGAAGGCTGACCAGATGTTTGAAGCAGCCAATATGTATTTTTTGAAAGGAGGGATAGAGATCCTACTGAAGACTGGTGCAGTGCATAATTATACCACCTGCAGGGGCATGTCTGGGAGGGTCCATGCAGCTCATTTTCCAATTTGTAGAGGTTGTTCCTGGGGGTTGACACCTCTGACAGTTTCTTTGCCTCTGTCATGGTGTCCATAATACAGCATAGAAGCACAAGCAAAATGTTTTCAATTAGAATTGTGCTGGTGCACTATCTGCACCAGCTCGATCTCAGTTACAGAGTTTGCCCTCAAGTGTTTGTGATTCCTGCTGTAATGCCAAAGTGCCCCAGCAGTGCAGATATCAGGCACACATGTCAGTTGCACTCCCGGGGCACTTTATGTAGTACAGCTGATGGTGGCGTAGTAGAACAGCAAAGGCCCTACACCGGCTCATGTACTACCAGGGGTTGCACAGTACTGCTAGATCTCTGCAGCTACTACCTGGCAAGGCAATACACTCAGCCCCTAAAATGACTGTAAGAAAGAACTGCCAGAGATTTGGGGAGAGGGGGCAATGTGCAGGTTTAACATTGCTTTCCCAATCTAGGTGTTGAGGCGGAGTGAAAAGGATGCGGTGATAGTGTGCAGTTACATGTATAAATTACAAGTGATCCTAATAACTAAACGTTTTTAGTCAACACATGACATCTTTCTGCTTTGGGCCTGGTCATTTCAGTGAATTGCAATTCGGTAAAAATCGCAATTTGAAAATCACAGTTGCTACTGTTATTACATTAGGCCTTGCATTCCAGTGCCAGAGGATCCTGATTACTCTTAAGAACTGCTGAGTATTATGAATAGGCCCTATGTGACCCTCTTTTTTTGGTAAAAACAATAGCTAGCTTATCCTGTGATTTTGAACCTCCTTTGCCCAACATAGAGCAACCACTAGTTCCCTACCTCGGGAAACGTCAAAATATATATGCATTTCAAGGGAAAAGTTACATGTGATCAGCATTTTTAGTGGCATGGGGTCTTATGGGCATTATATAAATGTGCTCTCATTCTTGTCTAATTTCTCGTAAAAAATATCGGTATTTCTTTTACTATGATTACCCAAAATATTAATTCTTTCCAATGACTTATTATTGGGTATGCTGGTTATGCACAAAAGGTTTTTAGCATACTTTCATCTGAATATGTTCCCTCAATTACTAGCGGGATGGCACAATCCATCATATTCCCCCCTCTTGTACGTGATGAGTCCTCTGAACTAGACACTTTGCACATTGTTTTAATTTGCCCTAAATGGGCCGACCTGCAACATAAATATATTCTTTCATTACTCGTTCCTTCGAATTTCCAGCAAGCAAGACCAGCTCTTTTATATCTGGAATTTTTAGATAATATTAAAGTATGTTGGTATTTTTCTCGATTTTTAGCAGGGGTGTATTTCGCTTGTGTATGATGTAATTTTGTTGATTTTTATGCTATGCTCATGAATTTATTGATGTTTTTATTGTATTTTTATGATTGCTGATGCTAATCGAGATAAAGAGCTAATGAGTATGAGATGACTTATTATTATTGCCTATTCAAAACATTCACTTTGAACTAGGGTGTTTGCCCGTCCGTAATTTGCACGGACAAAGGTTAAGTCCGGCCTTTGAGATGCTTCAGCTTAAGTGGACAGAGAGAGGGCCTCCTGTGCTGTGATCCCAAGGGAGGGGCAGAGAGCTAAACTTGAAAGAAGCCTTCTTGCCAGGGTGTCTGCTGCCTGAAAGAAATGTAAAAGTGTGCAATTGACTAATCTGCAAATGTGAAGGCTGCTTCACAGCTGGTATGGGCATTAAATGATGGAATACCTTGAAGCTTCCCGAAGACAAAGATTCTTCTTTTTGAAAGGGTGTTACCAGCTCATCTGTAGTGACTCCTTCTAAAAGACAGTTATGAATTTTTTTTGCTCCAGGTGCAGTCTGAGTATTACTAAAATATATAATCGGAAGAACATTTATCTTAAACCTAGTTTTTTTGCACATTCTGTGGCAGCCTATCTTATACTGTCTATAATGCAAATTTAAATGAATGATGTACACATTTGCAGTGCTTTCTGTCACAGACTGGAACCTCACTTAAAATGCCCAAGTCATCATCATCATCATTTAACTTTATTCGAATCTTTTTTCGATTCATAAAAGTACAAACAATTAAGATCTTCTTTTCGATTTGATATATTTCATGATATTACATTTAAAACTTCATAATATTACAGTTAAATCTTCATCTGTATGCATCACCTTGTTGTCCCAATTAATATTATTACTTTATGGCCAGGGGTCATCCTTCATTCAGTTTCGTAAACTAATTGATCTAAAAACTTAAGGGATTTCCTTCTTTGTATTGCCCGGCTTATAAAACCACCAACAGCACAACAGGCTAGTTCATTGTCAAGGGTACAGAAGAATTTCATAGCTTCTTTATAAAAGAATAATTTCTGTGCAATAAAAATTGGCTGTAAAAAATATTTTCTAATATCTTGATAAAACCTACAAAACAACATAAAATGCATCGTGGTCTGGTTCGCTTTCCCATCAGATGGGCATTTGTGAACTATTTTTTTGCATTTTTCAGGTTTTGGGAAAGCCACCAGTTCATGAACTATACCCAGACGCAGTCTTATCAGATAAAATCTATCTTGGGTGTTCGTAACTTTTACAAAGTAATTTGGTAGACCAGTCGACTCAATACTAGCCATATATCTTAATACGCTTGTTTTCCCTTCCTCTCTCCTAGCTCTTCCTTGGCTTAGTTTTTCCATTGACAATTTTTTTATCTCATTTTTACTAAATTGTAAGATAGCTGTAGGGTTTTTTGCCGATAGATCTTTATCAATATGCTTTAGTAGGTTCTCCATGTATGCTAGCCAAGGGATTTTATTAGTGTGTTCCAGAGCTAAACAGTCCTTAATAATATCTCTGGTAAACTTTGGGCCCTCCTTGCACCAAATGTTGTGCCATGAGCACAACGCTCTTACTTGGATTAAGTCGGTGACGTATAATACATTCAATTCTTTATGCAAGAGAAAAGTTGACGTAGATCTTGTTACGGCCAGCATACGTCAAAGAAAATAATTTTCACACAATTGTAATGCATTAAGATTGGCATTGCCCCACACTGCAGAGCCATAAGTTGCTACAGATAGGCATTTACTACCATAAATTTTAAGCATTGCTTCACAGCTGGTATGGGCATTAAATGATGGAATACCTTGAAGCTTCCCGAAGACAAAGGGGCATATTAGCAATGCCTGGCGATAATTATCGCAAAGCGCAATTAGCGCTTGGATAATTATCGCCAGGCATCGCCGGTTTCTATCGCGGAGTTAGCGTGCAATCAGCAATGCTAATCTCCAAAGCGATAGAAACCTTGGAGAACAGTGTGAATATCGCCTGAAAACAGGCGATATTCACACTGTTCCCCAGTTCTGCTTGCTGATAGTGCGAGGGGGATTTAGCCATGTAATCCACCTCTCATTGGATTACATGGCTAAGTCAGGGTGGGACCAGGTGTTAACAAACCAGCGCTAAACGTGTTTAGAGCTGGTTCGCTAATCACCGCCCCTGCCTCGCTGATAGGCGTTAGCGACCTCAGCGACTGTTTCCAGTCGCTGTTAGGTGGGGAACGCCTACTTTGCATGCCATTAGCGATAAATATCGCTGGCATGCAAAGCGGCACCCAACCCGGTCGCTATCGCCTACAAGCTGTCGCTAACAGCAGTTAGCGACAGCTTGTTGATAAGGCGATAATATTATCGCCGCTTTAGCGGGAAAAAGTCCCGCTAAAGTGGCGATAATCGCCTTGCTAATATGCCCCAAAGATTCTTCTTTTTGAAAGGGTGTTACCAGCTCATCTGTAGTGACTCCTTCTAAAAGACAGTTATGAAAAATGTTTGCACCAGTTGCAGTCTGAGTAATACTAAAATATATAATCGGAAGAACATTTATCTTGAACCTAGTTTTTTTGCACATTCTGTGGCAGCCTATCTTATACTGTCTGTAATGCAAATTTAAAAGAATGATGTACACATTTGCAGTGCTTTCTGTCACAGACTGGGACCTCACTTAAAATGCCCAAGTCATTATTCCCCGCTACACTAACCAGGGTTCAATTCTGTTTTCGCTGGGTGCACAAACAGACATTGAATTAACCAACAGAGGTTTCAAAATGTATAATAACTTCATTGTTTCTGCCTGGCGCGGGGATCCGTGATGAGTCAGAGCTGGGCAGGAGCTTTGAACATGCTTACTGCAATGGCATTTAATAAAGAAGAAAAAGTCAATGCTTTTATGCCTCGGAATAAAATTGACATTTTAAAGCATAAAACTACAAGGCATAAAAGAAAGCAAATTGGATATCTTGTGAACATAGCTAATTTTTTTTATTTTTTTTATGATCAACATTATACACATAACACATTAGTATAAACTGCCAGATGTATGCAGGACCTGAATTGTCAAAGGTTCTGTGTGTGGTTAGCCTCAGACTCTGAGGTGGACAGAGCTGTAGCTAAGTCTGAAACTTGCTCTCAGGGCAGGCTGGTGGCTATATCAGACTGACAAGGCGGTCATGTATCAGTCAAACCTTTCCTTTATCATCTTGCCCAAATTCTATTTCTGGGTAGATCACTTTTACCTCTTATTGCCTCATTTTCTATAATAATGAAATTTTAAGCAGAAGTTTTTCAATTCGCAGACAGAGCAATACATAGAAAAGTCTCACTGATATGTGGTTCAATAGACTACAAGGCTGCCACAAACTGAGTTGTCTTTTGGCTCACTCAAGGCGTTGTTGCTTGTGGGGCGACTGATTCACATCAGATTTAAATGCCCTTTCTTAGATTTTTTTGTGATCGCATATTTAATTCCTGATTGGCAACCTGAGCAAACTGTGTGATCCTACACATTTATTTTTCTTCACTGTGCCTCCTTGACCATGATTAGAATTTTTTAAATCACCTTCAAATAATTCAGTTAAGGATGCACACTGTACACAAAACTCACTTCTCTATGGATTAAGAGATCATAACTCCATCTGTAACAATAAAGGATTTTGTAGGAGTTACAAGAAAACGGTCTTGCCCTTGAGTCATTTACTAAATGTCCAGGGCAGAAAAAGTCTGGTTCACTAATTCTAAAAAAGGCCTTTCAGTGTGCTAATATAATCCATTGTGCTGAAGTAAAACAATCCAAAATATGTTTTTTAAATTCAAAAGATTGTATCTCAACTAGAATTGCTATCCTAAACTAAAATAAAGTGGCAATCAGCAACGCTGGCAGCAGAGGGCATCTGGTCCTGGCTGAGCTAAGAGCTGTTCTCTTGAGTTTCCATGGTGTTGCTCTTCCAGAAAAGATGCAACCTTTTTTATATGGAATTTAGCCACTGGATCCAGACCAGAAGACTTGAACCTACTGGAAATGTGAGTAGGCCGGTGCCCTTCCTCCACCAGTTGTGACTCTCTGCAGTGTCTTTGATGCATGTTTTCCCATACTTGTGGGCAGGGATCCCAGAGGATGTCAATTAAATAATTTGAGGGTACGGTAGTTTGACTACCTATCCGATGGGAGATTAATATGCTGGTTATTGTCATGGTTATTCAGCGGAAGCTCAGGAAGAAGGGGTCAATGACACACACCGTTAGGACTTTTCCTCCTTTATCCTGTCATGCAGTGACTGGAGCGAGAATGGTATCTGATGGCCCGTTCATCGTGACACCACTGAGAGACTGCATATCCCAGAAGTCAGTGGGATACCAGGCAAAAAGGAAAAGCCGGAACGATCCTGGTGTTACAGTTTGCTACATAAGCCCCTCCATTTCCTGAGGTCGGGGCTTGACAATCTGCATCCGGTATCATGTTTCCTGCCTTGCTTTGTTTCCAGGACGTATGGATTGAAGGCTCTCCAGCGCGGCGTCCGAAGATTCCTAACGGCGATATGTAAACAGCCACGCCGGCTGTTTTCCGGATACTTGGCGTGCTCTGCGGCTTCATTTTTGACCAGGTATTCATTGCGGGTTGTCGGGAGAGATGGATCTCTCCACCCGCCTTTCTCTATTTTGACATTATTGTGTTGTGACGCTGTGGGATGTCCCGCACAGCGTACAAGGATTCCTTCTGTTTTGGTGCACTGTGACTCAACAGCGCACAAAGGTGTTTACAGGGCTGTGCTTTCAACAGCTCTCGAACCAAACCGTGATTGTTCATTTCCTACCCCGCGCTGGACGCACGCTAGAGGTTGCGGAGTGGTGAGAGTGCTCCGTGCCTTGTCAAGTAGCTCTACGTTGTGGGGGTGCTTCCTGAGACAGCCTTTGGTGGTATTTTGTACAATACCCGGTCTTGAACCCCTTTCAAGTTTTGGATAGGTATTTAGGTTAGTTTCTTAGTGCTTAGGGACCGAGACTCTTGTTCTCTGGTACGTTTGGATTATTTTATGCTTAAATGTAAATGTATGCTTGACTTTGGATATTAAAGGCTGGTATCCTAAACTTTGAGCTCACTATGGATTACTGAGGCGCTGCTTCAGTTCTGCTTATTCCTGTGTTGCTGGCATTTGTGTAAGTTCTCGGGGTGTCCAAGCTCGCTGCAGTCATTGTGTATGGTGTTCTTTGCTTCTCTGCCTCACCTTTTTTCCTTGTGTCTCACTGTAGTACTTCAAAGAGTAAGAAGTGGCTCCTGTCCCGAACTCTACACTCTCATCCCTAAGGCCGTAGAAGAGGACAACAGATCTAGCTGCACTATTTATTATTTTCTCCATTCCCCCTTTCCCCGGGGTGTTTTCTCTCAGAGCGGTGTCTGTTGGTACGCTGTGGGGGTTTATGCTTAGGGGAATCAGGGGACCTTATATCTACCCATCGTCCCTTGTCATCTCTTAGGGTCAGTGACTTACTTTCTGTCTGACGGTTCCTGACAGTTATGGTATGTTATTTTCTTATGAATTTCTAAAGTGCATCTACACCATTGGTGATGAACTGGAATCTTGATCAGTGACCCAAAGTAATCAAGAGAAGAGGAATGTTTTGAGTTTTATCCAGGACATAATGTGCTAGGAAGTGTATTTCAAATATCAAGGATGGAAGTTCCAGTAGTGGGGGGCCTAAAAAGACAATTGTTTCCCACCATAAGAACATTTTCTACAGAAAGGTTGAGTTAGATGAAAATATTTTGAGGAGCACAAAGAGCAAGTCGGGACATATTTGTTCATTTTTTAGGACAAGTGAAGCCAGAAAAGGTGTGGACAAATTTGTGAATTGAGGTCATAGGAGAGCTAGATGGATAATAGATAAGTATAATGGGGATAAAGGTTTTCAATGCTATAACCATGGTGATGGTCAAACTTCAGCATACGCTGTGGCTAAACATAGAGTTTTAATAGTTGTTTCCCATGGTAAAGATATAGCAGAGCTATAATGTACTGTATGGTAAGTTGGTGTATATACATTACTCAGGTTTGAATTGTTACATTCGCACATGTCCTTGTTGGACATTTGTCTGGGTATTAGTAGTTATTTGAATCCATTGCTTGCTTGCTGCTGCCTTGCCTTACCTTACTGTGTCAAAATGCTGAGCTGCCCCCGGCACCTTATTTCCTGAAGTTTCACAAATCTCTCCATTATTAAGGCAAAAGTGATATGATGATAGAATTGTGAGCTGCCTTTGATGTCAGTTATCAAAATCTGTTTAGTGTGCAAATGCTGGCTAGTTTTCTAATCCTAAATTAAGTCCAGCTCCATGTGAGTGTTAGATGTATATGAAACAAACCAAAGAACATAAACCTATTTTGATTTGTATGTGTCAGCCAACTATGTTATAATTGCGCAACCTCCTCTTATGTGTCCATAAAATGTATCTCCTTTTCTGTATTTTTTACCTGAATTTTGACCCTTTGTCCTGAATTTTTACAGTCACTCTCCTAAATTTGGCTCCATGCGAGGTGCTCACCCTATGTTGAGCCAGGATTTCAACTTTGGTGGACCTGTATTGAAACTCTACAAGTTGACATTTGTCTCCAGTTCATTTGTGTGGTTGTGGCAACAGCGCTGTGTTTATGGATGAAGAATCTAATGGAAGCATCCTGCTTTAGTGAAACCTTTAGCTCAACCAGTTTCCACATATTTTATAAACTAAATGACATTCATGAGGTTGAATCCAACCTGGTGAATTCAGTTCATTTTGAAAATTAGTAATATTCTTCTTCTAGAACATCTCAGTCCTACCTATACTTGACTACCTCATAACACTTTTTCAATTTCCTGTTCAAAAGCAGCTTCTTCCATTTCATCTTTTTGAGTCCCCCTTCTCATCACCTCTCCTTTCTTTTTTTGTTTTTTGTGAGATCCCCAACTAACATTCCCTTTTGCCAACTTCCCATGCCCTCCTTAACCTTAATACCCATTCAGTCTTTAGCCTCCTACCAACTTTTTTTGTTCCCTCCCTTGGTTTCCCTTTTCTCTTTATTTCTGTTCCCCAGCGTTCAGAACCCAAACTTGCTCCCATTTGCCCTTTTGTTTTGTCTGGCCTCTGGTGCTTCTTCCTGATGAATAATAGTAGAAATAAAAAGAATATAGCCACAAGTTTTTTTTTATCAGATCCTAAAAACTCTTTTCCAGTCGTTCCTTTTTCATATATGTAATATACATACAAATACTAATTATTTAGATTTAATGGAAAAAATTGTTTTTTTTAAGCGCACCTCAAGACTGGCGGATGCCATTAGACATTAGACTTTCTGGTAAAATAATTTTTAAAATTTTGGTGTCCTACAATACACCTACTAAAAGTCAACATTTGGGAAGTGGAATATGTGAAGAAGACTTTGCAGGATATAACGGTAGACATTTTGTAATGGGTTTCCCATATTTTCTTGTGCAGGTTGTTATTATTATGATATTTCAATGTAATGTACAGCCATGGACACATTCCTAAGATGTAACCTTGATGTCTAAGCAATTTCTGGTTAAAAAACTTTGACACTTAGAAGCTATTTTGTGCTCTTGCTCCACAAACCCATATTTTGACCTTATATGTCTGTTCACTTTTCCTGTTTATATTCAGAAACCACACTTATCAAACAAAGAGCAAATCTATAAAGTTGAATGGCCAATGTAACATTTTCATCATCTGAAATAGCAAACCACTTCCTCACCAGACTGTATAGTTTAAATTTACCTACTGGACTCATTCCTGCGATAACCTTGGCACTCTCCTCATGGCAACCTAATCCTTTGCGCCAGTAATAATAACTAAACTATCTTAACTTTACCCATCACACATTATGTGTCAATTATATGCATCACCACTTCTATATATAAGAGAAAAAATGTAAATGGAATAACATCTGGAATGTATGTCTACTCACTTGTTGTAGATTTCCATGTGCTCTTATCAAAACCACTTAAGTACAGTAAGAAACTAAAATAATCATATATATTTTGACAATTTTCAGAGCCTCTTTCCTTGATTCTACTAATGAATATCAAGAATAGGAATATTGTGATACAATATTATCCAGGACAAAATATCTAGGACCAAAATATAGAAAGTTAAGGGCATATAGAGAAAGTATAGAGTAAGTATAGATTTACTATTGTTAAGTTCACATCTGCGTACCTTGAAGGTATATATAGTGCCAAGATACACAAGTACAAGGTAAGAGGAACTGGGAAAAGTGTAGGAGATAAAGGAAGAAGGAGGATTAAGTAGAACACAAAAGTAGGAATGACCAGGAGGACATAGGGAAAGTTACCGGAGAAGAGAAAAGAAAATAGAGGGAGAGAAATTCTAAGAAAGGGAGATTTAGTAAAAAGTAATGGATGAGTGAGCAGTAGGATATCCCAGTAACAGAACGTTGATTCAAAAGTTGGATGCTACAAACTAGATCAAATAAAGGTTGAACAAGTGAGGTTTCAGCTTTTTCAGAAATATAGAAGACCCTCTGAGCTTCTCAGGTCAACTGGAAAAGTGGTCGATATGGAGGGTGCTACTACAAAAAAGGAATAAATAGTGGATTTAATGGGTCTGAATGTTCTGATTTCAAGTCTTAAACTAACTATGCTTCTTCATATTTAGTTCCACCAAAGATATTGAGAGATGGTAGAATCTACTCCAGGTGTTGGTGGTGCAGAACTTTAAGGTGATACATGCCAAGCTGAATTCTATTCAGGTTTCTAGTCGGAGCAATGATAGTCTTTTACAACTGGAAAAATGTTGTAAAATCTTCCAGCTCTGGAAATCAGTTTTTCAGCTGAGGATAAAACTGCTTCGATTAAATTTAAGAGCGATATAGGTGTTCCCAAAATGATGGCATTCTCATATTCAATTCAGGACAGTACCAGGCTCTGCAAAACATAGCAAAAGTCTTTAGGTTGACATAAGGGTACAAGTTTACTCAAGTGTTGAGTGATTTTCATAGTTTAGCAGTGTGTTGAATTTGTGAGGAAAAGGAGGATCAATCTGCAGACTAAAAAATATGACTTCTTGGGCCAGAGTCCAGAATAAGCTCTTAACATTTCGTTTAAACAGCCATTCAATACTGTGTGCATTTAGTGTTCTTAGAATGGTGATACTCGAAAATAGATCTGTGTACTGTCTGCATATTGCTGTATTTTGATACCTGCCTATTTTCTGATTCTTAGTGGTCCATATATAAATTAAACAGCTTAGGTGCCAGAGCAGACCTTGGGTAACTCAGCATATGGCTGTTGTAGAGTTGAGGGAGGTGTTGCCCAACATCCTCATCTGTTTAAAATTAACCATGATGCAAGAAATGAACACAGAACGTCTTCTTTGAAACTCAGGTGGGGTTCAGGAACTGTGACAAGCATGTGACAATCAATAGTATTGAATGCCATTAATAATTTAAGAAGGATGAGAAGGCAGTCATAGTCATTACCTAATATGGATTCAATGAAAGGTTTTAGTTACAGTATTGTAGCCTTTGCAAAAGTCTGGCTGGTATTGAAACACCAAATGGCCTTGAACACTGTATGTGAAGAATTGAACAGCAACGCTTTTCTGAATAATTTTGCTACCATAATTGCCAAATGTTGGAATGATTCCATCTCCCATCCCATTGTCACCTGAAGGAAATCTGTCTCTATGTTTTTCTCAGAGATAGAATGGATACAGTAAACATTTATTTCAATTTCAACCTATTCCATCAATATATTTATTGATGCTTCCAGATGCCTCAACTACATTAAAATATCATCCTCACAGAGTTAGACCAATGGGCAGTTTCACATAGGCACTTGTGAGTATGTTATGTAGTGCTCCTGTAGTACTAGTTTACATACTCTTAAGTGCCTTCGTGAACTGGCCCAAAAACATCCAAAATGGGAATAAAATTGGAATATTCGGGACATATTCATATACAGTTAGTCCAAATACAAGAGACTTTGTCCTCTTGGCACTTTTAAAGAGTTGGACATTTGGGACAAATTCACAAAGGAATGTATGAGAATATGAAGTAGCAGTCACGTAGAACTACTTCACATACTCATAAATGTCTTTGTGAATTAGTCTCAGTTTGTGCGCAGTATACTAGTCAGTGGTTCATTTGGAAATGTCAATAACAATGGGGACAATGGATGCCCTTGCCGAATGGCCCTCCCCAGTACTCATTTTTGTTAAACCACTGAGTTAGTTTTAAAGGGACTTGTACAGTGTACTTGCCTAATTATAGACAGTGATCGAAACTTTAGCTTTTTAATTTCTTGAAAAACCTAAGTCCACTATATCATATCAAAATGCTTTCTCTGTGCCCAAAAACACCAAAGCACAGTGACCATTCCCATGCTTCTTCCTTTTCTCCACAACATGTGACAATCTAAGAAACTTCCAGGGAAGTCTTTCAATTAGGTATATGATGACATTGGCACTGGTGTATTATTTTAGTTATCAATGCTTTTCCAAAAATGTTAATTGTCTGTGTTTAACATTGACAATGGTCAAAATTCTTTATAATCAGTGATTTAACCTCTTGGCTTAGAAATCATCAGTTTTCTGGCTTCCTTCATGGTACTGGGTATCTGTCCTTCCATCAATAAATGCAAACATTTGTCAGTTATTATATCACAGTATTCTTTGTAAACCTCCACAGACAACTCAGATCCCCCTGGTGTTTTTCCTATATTCATTTCAGCTATGGCCAAATGTGCTTCCTCAATTGTCACTGGCACATCTAGAACCATCTTCTGCTTGTCTGTACGTTTCTTAAGTTTCAACCCCTTTAATATATCATCCGCTTTCTTCATGAAGCTGCATGGTTTCGCATACACCAAGCAAAAAAGAAAGTAACCCCTCAAACCAAGGGGATTGTTATTCAACCAAGTATAAAAAAAGTTCTAGCTAGTGCGTCAAGAATGTTCAGTTCAATTAAGGACAGGGAGGCGAGGATTATGCTTCTCTTTCTTTACTAAACAAAACACAGCAACCAATCAAAACATTACAATAAGAAAAACTACACTTCCCATGAACCACTTTAGTCCACTCTCTCCACCAATCACTGGGATCATGCTGTAGTATATAAACCAAAGTCATGATAATGCCTCCTCTTTCTTTGCCAATGATCCTCATAAGTCATTTCAAAAAGTCATTGCAAAACTCCAACTCCAACCTTGATATCTCGAAGAACCAGTATTCGAACGCCAAACTCGGCAACTATAAGAACAGCGAAGGAAACTCCTCTACGTTGAAAAACACCAACACTGGAAATGAAGAAACAGGACATCTCAGGCCGCCTTGGTATCAACCTCTGGAAAGGAAAGAAGAGCAGTAGCACGATATCTACTCATCTCATAACAATCATCATCAAGGGTGGGAAAAAACATAACATCTCAATGATGATCACAAAAGCATTAAACAGCAAATAACAAATACAAAGCCTGGTCGGGATAATCCTCGCCTCTGTGTCCTTAATAGAATTGAAAATTCTTGACGCGCTAGCTAGAAATCTTTTTATTCTATGTCAGGAACAGAGGCTTCGGAGTATGCTAGTTTAAAGTTGTGCAACAATGTTAGATGCAAAATCCACGGCTGGTTTATGATCAAAACACTTTAAAAGTCGAGTCAGAAGATCAGTCTGCTGCTCCCAAATCGTCCTTCAGACAAGAACCAGTGGAAAATGCTTTGGGGCTCATAGCTCCCCTCACTGAATGTGCTCCAAAGCGAGACACATCAATTCCAGCTTCGGCCAGAGTCCACCTGACCCACCATGCCAAAGTCATGGAAGAGACCGGGCGGAAAGGTTTTTGCAAAGAAATGAGTCGCTGTCCTGCTTGATCGGTCCGTAATTCTCGAGTATGTTCCTTATAACATTTCAAGCATTGAACCATGCATAATTTATGAAGATGAGGCAAAGCAGGATAAACAATGCATCTTGTATCAGTCTTAGTATGCTTAGATATGGAAAAAGACACCCCTGAGGGAGCAAACACTCTACCTGCTAAATCCAAGGCTCGAACATCCGAAACCCTCCTGCAGGATATGAGGCACAATAATAAGGTAAGCTTCGCTGATAATTGCTTACGTATAAGATCCTCATTAGCTGGTCAAGCTCTGAGAAAACGTAGTACCACATTTACATACCATAAAGTAGAATAGTTTGGTTGCAGGGGATGACCCATCCTTATTCCTCTACATACTTTGCACACCAGAGGGTGCTCCCCCACGGGTCTACCATCCAAATGAGAATGACCCACAGAAATGGGGACCGAAAATTATTCACTGTTCTATAAGTTAAACCTTGTGTGGCCAAATCAGACAGAAAGTTCACAATGATATGGATACCGGATCCTATGGGAGCCACGTCCCATTCACCACACCAAGAAACCCAGCAATGCCAGGCTGATTCATAGCGCTTGTGTGTAGAGGGAGCCCAAGATTGGGATAAGAAGAACAATGTATCCAATGAAACTCCCGGCATTTGCCAACGTTGCCGGAAAGTTGCCACACCATGAGGCACAAGAGCCCCTAAGTCACCAATGTATGTTGACGGCCCACCGAATCCTGCAGAAAATCCGGTCGGATTTTTTATTGGGATCTGAAGGGCACAGGTCAACTCCATCACCACTGGAAACCATGATTGGGCTTTTCACAGAGGAGTAACCAGGAACAGCTCCGCCATCTGCTCACTTGCGCTAATACCCACTAAATGATCGAAAAAGGAGGGAAGGCGTACAAAAGACTCACCAACCAGTCCTGAAGACACACTTCTGAACTCAGCGCTTGAGGGTCCGGCCTCCACCTGTAGAATCTTGGAAGTTGTGTGTTGAGTCATGAGGTGAAGAGATCCATTGTGCAGGGACCCATGGACATATTCAAGAGATGAAACACCTGGAGATGCAACTTCCAATCACTGTAGTCACTGGGAAAATGTGAATTCCAATCCGCTCGAACATTTGACGATCCCGGAATGTATTCCGCCGTCACTGAAATCTGGTTCTGGAGGCAATAATGTCAAAAATCCTTGTCAATCACCACCAAAAGTCGGGACCTTGCCCCACCTAGGCGATTGATGTAATGTACCGCTGATACATTGTCCATCCTCAATATGATACAACAACTCGCTTTGTGTGGTGACAATGTATGAATCGCAAAGGACCCTGCCAGTAATTCCAGACAATTAATGTGAAGCGAGTGTTCATCTAAGGACCACCTGCTCCCGGTCTCCACTGAGCCGCAATGGGCTCCCCAGCCCCAACGGCTGGCATCCAATTCTATCACCACCTCGGAGACTGAAGTGAAAATGGCCCGGCCGTTCCAGGCATCGATGTGCTCCAGCCACCAGGACATCTCTGTCTGGACCTCCTCAGTCAAGGATATCTGTTTGGCATAGGACAGACCTTTGCGGAGATGGGGAATTTTTAGTCAATGAAGGGCTCTATAATGAAGGGGACCTGGAGAAATTGCTTGAATGGATGAAGCCAATAGCCCTACTTGGCGAGCAAGGGTCCTCAAGGATATAGTCAGAGAGGCAATGGTTCTCCTCAACTCATTCTTGATGGACAACCATTTCTGTAAGGTTAAGAGGAGTTGGGCCTGGACCGAGACCACTTGGAAGCCCAGAAAATCCAATACCTGTGTCAGTACCATGACCGATTTCTCCCTGTTGAGGATGAACACCAGATCCTGATGGAGTCAACCAGTCCAAGTTAAATGAAGGAGAGTTGTCTCCCTGTCCTGTGCCATGTCGAGAATATCGTCTAGGTAAATGATCAACCGTACCCCCATTCTCTGAGGTATTGACCTACTGGTCAAAGAAGCTTGGTGAAACACCAAGGGGCAGACGAGAGGCCGAAGGGCATGGCGGTGAACTCGTACCACTGATTTTGTCATTGGAACTGTAAAAATCTCTGATGAGGGGCGACAATGGGCACCGTCAAATACGCTTATTTGAGATCTAAGCGTACAAACCATTCTCCTTCCGGGAGAAGATCGCACAGTAAATGTATGCCCTCCATCTTGAAGTTGCAATACACAATTCAAGAGTTGAACTCTTTTAGGTTGAGAACTAGATGAAAACCCTGATCCTTTTGGGTACCAAGAAGATCATACTGATGAACCCCTAGGATGTAAGGAAGTCTGTTTCACTGCCCCTTTGGTTATGAGAGATTGGACCTCGTTGTCTAAGAAAGACTGTTCTGTTTGGGAAAAATGAGGAGGGACTGGAAGACTCCTTTGACATGGGGTGGAGTAAAACTCCAGCTGGAATACCTGGACTGTCTGCAGTACCCATGGGTCCTGCGAAATTGTCAACCAATTGTGATAAAACAACTGAATCCTGCCCCCCACCATAGCCTGGAGTGAGGAAGCAAACTCACCTGTGTAAGAGAACTCTGCGGCATTGTCTCAGCCTCAGTAACCTCCTTGACGGGCACAAACTTGCCTGCCTCAGTTTCGTGTGGGATAGAAGTTGGAATATGGTTGCGGGGCACCCCCGCCTCTGGTTGCATATTCACGTGCGGCCTGTTGAAAGCCACTGCCTGGCGCTCAGCCATGATAGCGTTCAGCCCTGAGAAAAAAGCCTCTGTTTTGCACCTTATCTAATGCTGAAACGTTTGAGACATACTTTCCTAAATCCTTGATGAATTTATAGCCAAATAATAATCCGTTGGCCAGTGTGCACACCTCAGTGGAGGCCAAATCTGCGAGTTGAGGATCGATGTGCATCAGAATGGACTTGTGCCGCTTCATTGACAATGCACAGTTGGCGTTCCCCAAAAGAGACAGAATCCTCTGTGCCCACTCCAGAATCTCGCCGGGATCCAATTGAAATTGATTGTCCTTAGCCTGGACTGCCAGGTCTAGAATTTTAATAAGGGGACCGGAAATATCAAGCACTTTGTCCTGGAATCCCCGCCGGGCTCTATCCATACCTTTCTTAGGCTCCTTAGAGAATTTCTTCAGAAAAGTGGCCATTTTAGGACCGAGTTCGGGTGCATCTGCCACTTTACCAAGAAGAGACGAGTGCGGGCATCCAGAGCGCAACGTGTTGCGCACTTCCCACTCAAAGCTCTGTTGCAATTTGCCTTGCACATAATGTGCCAACTCCATACATGGCTCCCATTCTGTGTAGCGGGGATGAACAATCTCCTTCGGATCAAACAACAGATTTTATGTTGTGGGGAACGTCAGGTCTCACATGTCGCACCTTACGTTTTCGTTTGGCGTCAGGTTCAAAGTCTTCCTGAGGAGCCTCCTTATCTGAAAGCGAATGGAGGGGTCTGCTGTGAAGGTGGAGCTCTTAGCGAACCCAGATGGTTTGAAAAAATCAGTACTTCTGTATTTGTGGCCACACAGGAGTGAATGCGCCAATTGTGAAAGGACCTCAACCGAGGAACCTTTTGGAGGAAGTACCATGGGCAAAGCCCGCCTCGTGCAGCGACAAATCCGGTTTTGCAGGACCCCCTACTGTACCGACCAACTCATGCCGACCATAGCATGTCAGGGGTTGGGTGAATTGCTGCAAAGCCTTTATCAAGGCCCGATTCACTGTGTCCTGCAGTTTAGTGTCAAGTGCCTCTACTAAACGCTCTTCCATGTCTTGTTCATATGGGACTTCTGCGTACACCAGATAGTCCTCACCCTCATTGACGTAGTAAGCCATGCTCACCTTCACTGAGGGCTTGGAAGAGGTTAAAGGGGGAGAGACAGTCCTATTTGGGTGCAAAACAGGTTCCAAGAACCTATTATCAAGGCACAACTAGCCCTAAATTGTTGCCCAAAAATAATTATTTTAAGTATTTGAGAGAAGCATACAGGTCTCCTGAGGCAGAGCCCTGATCTCGCTTTTTTTGCCCCGTTGGGCGTTCACCAGGACGTGAGAGGCAGAGGCAAACTCGCCGCGTGAAGTGCAATGAACTGATCAGTAATTATTCCCGATGCGGCTTCACCGCGTAGGCACAGACAATGAGAGAGGACTGGCCCTCAATGTGTAAACACGTCCTGCTCCACGATAACACACTAAGCGGGTGGCACAGCCCGTGTGCACTGATACGCAAATGCAAATGTCAAAACAATACCAATTTTGTAAATCCAAACACTACCGGCATATGTTCACATAGTTTAAGATAATAAAGAAAATGACTTAGCTCAGCTGCAGCAGCAGCAAAGAAAGAGGAGGAATTATCGTAACTTTTGTTTATATACTACAGCATGACCCTAGTGATTGGTGGAGAAAGTGGACTACAGGGGTTCATGGGAAGTGTAGTTTTTCTTATTGTAATGTTTTGATTGGCTGCTGTGTTTTCTTTAGAAAAGAAAGAGAAACATATTTAGAAGCCTCCGTTCCTGACATAGAATACTTAAACTCCACTAGGTGTATTAAGGAAAGACAGGTGTATCTAAATTACACTAATTTTCACTCATTCACTCACCTTCTTCCATTCATTCGTGAGCCAGATCCAAACCAACATGAATTCCAAGTATCTAAAAAAATATATCGTTTTATTCTCATTAAAAATAACTTTTGTTTAAAAAGTTTTTAAAAAAATCAGACAAATTAATCTGTCTGTAAATTGTTCACATTCACATTCACTAAAGTTTTCGCTGTACATTTATGACCTCTGTTAATCATACAAAAATGTCTGGACCTATAAGATTGTTTATCTTCCATCAGTTAAAATGAAACGCATATAGAAAGGATCTACAAACAAAGAAATATGTCTCAAACAATCACATGCTTAAAACTATTTACATGGTATTTCGATATTTTCTAGTTCTGACTCACATATTTTCTCATCACCAAGTACTTCACCAAATATTCCACATTGCTGCCAATGTTTGTTTATTCTGCGAACGGTCATATTTGTAAGCACCCAAAGTATGTCACTTGAACAGGGACTACTTAACATATTGCCCCACGCACCTTATTCCCAAATTGAGTCAATTTCTTTAACTTATCATGTAAGACCTCACTTTTAAGCTAAGACCAACTAACCTAATAGCGTCTTGAATTTGTGTAATAAGAGCAACGAAAACTCAAAAATATTGAGGGAAGCCCAGATACAAATGCCTTTCCTTAATACACCTAGGGAAGATTTGTTATTCATGGGTTTGCATAACTCCGTCAGGTATTTAAAAATAACTTTATACCATCTTGCTTGTTGATTAATCTGCCTTTCACATCCTCAAGCACTACCAAATGTGTGCATGGTTACATCTCTTTTAACAAAAAGAGCTAATGTATAAATGTGTTCAGTTGGTACTTTTCCAATTTGACAAATAGATGCATTGTGTCTGCTCTAACAGCAGCTAATTGCCAGGTGAGACGTGCATCTCCAGCAATTTTATCCTTATCCAACCCTCTGAACTGTCATTTACTTTTCATTATTTTGTTCTCTAGCTTTATTCTGACTCTCACTATTTTTCCCAGTGAAAACACTCTTACCACTACTTTAAAAATGTCTCAACTTGAATTTGTCATCCCATTTCTCTCAAAATAATATTCCCTGTCTAAGACCATTTGTGGAAAGTGCATATAGTAAATCACAAAGGGGCAATCACAAGGCGGTGCCCAAAATCAGCTTTTAATATTTACATACATTGCAACACATGTTGAATGAACATACTGCATACTCAAACATGCAGAAGGGGATTGGAGAATTTATTAAAGAATTGATTGCAATACGTCTAACCACTGGCAAGCTCTCAGGGTAGCATTTCAACCCATTGTTCTTTTGCCCGCTATGCCACATCAGATTAAATGCAGCATATGCAAATCAGTCTTGGTCCTGCTCCTATAGGAACAGCCTGAACAGCCAAGCCAGGTCCTCCCTCAACCAGAATACAAACAACCCAAGACTGCTTTCAGCCATACAGCATATTCCCCACATAATCTGTGAAGGTGAATCTCTCCACATATGTAGATCATAAGTACTCTATTGTTGAGTGATATGAGTGTGCCTTTTCACTCCAATCCTATATCCTCCAGCAATCACCAATTCCATATCAATGATTGCCCTCCTCAACATTCTCACCTTTTGTATTTGATATGTTTATCAACCCTATTATACAGATGGCAGTTAAAATCACCTTCCCACACCAAAAGCACTCCATCAAATGGGGCACACAAAGTTACTAGCTCAGAAGATAATGGGGCATCTTAATCATGGAGTGCCTATACATTCAACAGCACTCTATCAGTACCATCTAGCTTACCTCCCAAAAGGGATCACTGACATAATATCGACCTACCATAATATCGGGACAAAAATATCAATTGCTCGAATATCCACATACTATACTTATTTGAAAAAATACACAAATATCGACAACAAAATATTGTTAAACATTTTCATCGATATCAGTATTATCGAAACCAAAAATATCATGATAACTAATATCGAACATATTAAGAAAGCATAAATCGATTAACACATATTTTAATGACTTTTAAAAATAATATCATGAAAATGATTAAATACACAAAATTATTTACTACTTCAAACATTATATCTAAATTAAAAAAATATTATTTAACATTTAAAAGAATATAAATTATATATAATATACTATATCACTTTTAAATAAAAAAAAACAATAACTGAAGCTTAATTAGTGTTTTCCATATATGGAAACCAACTGCCAAATTAATTAAAATAATAAGTAACAACCAATGAAATACACACACAATTAAAATAACCCAATAAAATTAAAACAACAACTAATGAAACACTATATAAACACATGAAAATTAAACATTATTTTACACTGCAACCAAAAAGCAAGAATATGGAGAAACTCTGCCGGATTGCTGCCACAACATTGGACTGCATTATAGAAAACTTTGATTCCAGCTCCACAAAGTAAGTAAAATAGAATTTTAAAACTACTGCTACTGAAAATGTTCTAAAAGCACTTTTTATATAAACAAATATCTCCTCTACAGATAATTCTGAAGACAC
This sequence comes from Calotriton arnoldi, assembly GCA_963921515.1. Lineage (NCBI taxonomy): Eukaryota > Metazoa > Chordata > Amphibia > Caudata > Salamandridae > Calotriton > Calotriton arnoldi. Next base: position 104,090 of record CAWUFW010018492.1, read on the forward strand.
TCAAAGAACTACAGAACAGTGGGCCCGATTCACATTGATGAGTAAGTGCCTTCTGTGAATACCAAAATGAGTAAGTTACACAAAATGAGTAAGTTACACAAAATGAGTAAGTTACTCATTTTGGTATTCACAGAAGGCACTTACTCATTTATGAGTAAGTGCCTTCTGTGAATACCAAAATGAGTAAGTTACACAAAATGAGTAAGTTACACAAAATGAGTAAGTTACTCAAAATGAGTAAGTAAGTGCCTTCTGTGAATACCAAAATGAGTAAGTGCCTTCTGTGAATACCAAAATGGTAGTAAGTTTAGGATTTTGTCTTAAGTTAGTTCTGTGAATCGGGCCCAGTGTGAAATATCAACTTGCAAATAAAGTAAGTATTACACTCAAATAAACTAACACAAATTTCAAAAATGCCAAACAGAAGTGCAATGTAAGCACAACTCCCCCTAAAAACACAGTTAAACAAATGTATTAAAATTGCTATTTTTTTCAGCAGGAATTTCTAAAAAAAATACTAAAGGCAAACAGCAAAGAAAACCCATCAGCATTGAAAGAATTCTTCAAATTCAACATTGTAAGTATTAAATTGACAATGTACATGTTTTAGATGATAAAACAGCACAGGAATATATTTAATAATTTTTATATACATTTCTCTTAGCATTTGAAACATCACCATGACTGAAGGGGCCCAATTCATTACTTTCCAAAAAGACACATTTCTGTTATGTTATATGGGGTATATGTACACCCAAGAAAAGCAAACAGGTGACAAAGTGAACTGGAAATGTAGTAAATATTATTCTAACAAATGTTATGGGACGGCTGCAACAAAGGAAACAACTGTACTATATGTTAGAGAGCATAACCACCCCCCTAACGTAGCTGAAATTGAAGTTCGAAATGCTTTAGAAAATATAAAAGAAGCTAGCACTAGATCTGAAAAGGCTACAACAGAAATACTTAAGGACATGCTCCCCAGAGTCCCACAACATGCAACTGGCCAAATGCCCTCAATATCATCACTAAAAAGAACAATAGCTAGAACTAAAAAAAGCTACTGCTACCACCACACCTGTCCCCAAAACTTTGCTGAAGTAGAAATACCACCTGAACTCACAGTTACTCATAATGAAGAACAATTTCTTCTTTATGACAATAAAGCAGCTGACAAAAGAATAATAATATTTGGAACTCACACAAATTTACTGAAACTACAGAACTGTGAGACATGGATGATGGATGGGACTTTTAAAATATGTCCCAAAACATTTTACCAGTTATATACAATACATGGACTTTATCAAAATGCAAACATCCCCTTTATATATGTATCTATTATCAAACAAGCAAACCACCACCTATGTTGAACTTTTAACCATATTAAACAAGAAACCAATAAATACTTTCCCCCAAAAATGATCATTGACTTTGAACAGTCAATGATATAAGTCATACTAAAAAACTACCCTCACACAGCAATTCAAGGTTGCTATTATCACTTTAACCAATGCATTTGGAGAGACCTCCAAAAATCTACACTAAGGGGGTCATTACGATGGCGGAAGGCCCGCCGCCGCCAGTCGTGCGGTGGCGGGCCCTCCGCCATCGGACAGCAATTTACCCCCGCCACATTACGATGGTGGGGGGAATCGCTTTGCGACTGCGGCGGTCACAAAGACCGCCACCATGCTTCCGCCACAGGCAATCGCTCCGATTGCCTGGCGGAGCGGTCAGCATGGCTAAAATGGTGGCGGTGCCTAGCAGGCACCGTCCGCCAAATTACAATGCTGGCTGTAGCCAGCCTTTCCATGGCGTCGAAACCGCCATGGAAAGGCTGGCGGGGATTGGTTTCGGGGGCCTGTTGCGGGCCCCCCTTGTGTTGGGGGAGGTGTTGGTGCACTGGGGGGGTACCCATGGTACCCCCTACATTTCACTGCACTAAGTGGCAGGCACCGCATGACTGGCGGGCGGTCCCAATCCCCATTACGATGGCGGGCGGACTCAAGTCCGCCCGCCATCGTAATGACCCCCTAAGTGTAGAATATGCAACAAATAGCACCTTTGCATATCAAGTTAAAAAACTAATAGCACTAGCATACGTCCCAATTACTGATGTAGCTGAACACTACAACTTATTAATTGAAAGTGCCTACTACCAACAAAGTGCACAAAAACTAACTCCCCTACTTGACTATTTTGAGGATACCTGGGTGGGAAGGCTACACAGATCTGGACACAGAAGACAACCTAAACCACATTCCATGGTGGAATGTATATAACAGTATCCTAAACAAAGAAGCTAAAACTAATAATGATGTAGAAGGATGGCATAACGCCTTCCAAGCCACAACAGGCAGACCCCACCAACTCTACATAAACTATTACAATCTATCCAAAAAGAACAAAGCTACCAACAACTAAGAATGGAACAGTCTACAACACAACTAGGCCCAAAACTAACCAAGCAAACTAAGCAAATGTTTGAGTACTTACAATACAAAGTAAGACTCTACCCAACAACTAAAGGGCTAGAATATCTTGAAACAATAGCTAAAAGTCTACTTTAAATAAATTTACCTCAAAATCCCAAAACTCGTAATCTAAAAACAAGCAGTCAAATATATATATTTTTTAACTCCAAAAATATAATTATTTTGTCAATTAATTTAATCAATATGTAAAAAATAAATTGACATAATAGTTATATTTTATATAATATAAATAACAATAACAATTTCAGTATTAACATTTCCCTCCCAGTATAAATAATTTAAAATTACTTAGGGGCCCATTACGATAACCGGCGGTAAAAATACCGCCAACCGCCATAGCCTGAAAAGACCGCCCGCCTGCACCATGGGAATACCGACTGAGCAATTATGATGACGCGAAGCAACCACCGCCCGCAGCGGAAAAAAAAGATAGAATACCGCCCGTCCATGTCAGAGTCCAAGACAATCCGTCCGCCACGGACGCAATACCGCCCGAAAACTCCTAATATCACCGCGCGGACGGACTACACACCGGCCGTCTAATTATGATCCCCACGACATGAGGGCGGGAAACCAACACATTTCCCACCCGCAACTGTGAACAACAGAAATGAATAACTGACAAGGCGGAAGGCCTGGCGGCCACGTCCGTGCACGGAAATCAGTGGCGGCACAAACAAATACACACAACACGGCCAACAAGTCCACACAGTAAACGACGCCAAAATACACCTGAAAACGACAGACCATCATGACACAACCACATAGGTGAGTACAAAAGTAGCCCCCTCACAGACCACAAACCCTTGCACCACGACAAAGCCAACACCACAGCAGAGAACACGGAGAGCCACAGAGGAAAGCAGTATACCACACGCACGCACACATCACATCCATCACCACAAACACCACCACCACCACCACCTAAACACCGGCACCACAAACCCCCTGCACATCACACACCAAACACACCACACCAGCACCACAAAAACTACACTACGCACCATGGCAACACAACGAATGCCCAAGTTCACTGCCACAGAGTTGACGGTCATGGTCGACGAGGTCATCAAGGTGTACCCACAAATCTATGGGAACCAGGTCCAACAGACACCAGTAGCCACCAGAAACAGGATGTGGAGAAGGATCGTAGACCAGGTGAATGCAGTTGGGAACGTGCCACGCAACCGGGGAAATAACCAAGAGGTGGCAGGACCTGAAAAGCGTGGTCAGGAAGAAGGAGGCCAAGAACCGTGAGCTGGCTGACAGGACTGGCAGCGGAACTCCCGCGCCATTCAAGACCTTCAAGGTGTGGGAGGAGAAGGTGCGAGGCATACTACATCCGGAGAGTCTCATCGGAATACCAGGGGGAGTGGAGGCTGGTAAGTACAAACAAATGTATACCAGCACACCGCCATGTACAGTCATGCACTAACACAATGCCATAGCTCTGAGGGCCAAACACCCCCATGTCCAGTACACAATTCACAAGACATCCCTCACATACGCAACAGACACTCACACACACTCAGCCCATAGGCACCAACAAAGAAAACCATGGGGGCATGTGTACAGTCAGCCAGCACCACAACTCCCACCAGCTCCCCTCGTACCCCAGATGCGCCGGAAGGAGCGCTCCCCACACCCATACCCATGTGGCAGCCATAGCTGCACAAACCAACAAGTAACAGGTAAGCAGCCTTACCACAAGGCCCGTGTATCGGAGGGGGGACTGCAGAAGTACCCCCCCACCAGGCCCCCACTCCTACAGCGCAGCAAGATGGAGCACTCCCCACACCCATGTGTCAGCCATTGCAGTGCACACCTACACCCGACAGGTAGATATGTTACCCTACATGGAGGGCTGCCTGTGGATGGCAAACCATCACCACGACTCACAAGACGGCCCCCACACCCACAGACCAGCAAGATGGAGCACCCCTCCCTCTCATAACCATGTGGTAGCCATTGCATTTCTCCCTCAAAACCAACAATTAGGTAGACTACTGTACAGGGCGGGGTGTCTGTAGGCATGAGGACTGTACTACGACTAACATGTGGGACATGTCACTTAGCAGAGGAACAGGTAGCACTGCTCCCTGTCACAAACATGTGACCAATGTGCACCCGGACATCAATTACAGAGTCATAGCCCACATGAGCCATCTCAAATGCAGTAACACGTAAGGAGTCACATCTGCATGCACAAGTCTAACTGGAGTACTGACCCACATGGCGTGCACTGTGCCAGTCATCACACACATCAGCAACACCATCCAAGTCTTGTCCATGTAGACGTGTCTGCTTCTACCCTTGACATAGTACAACATCACCCATGTAAGTCTATCTTGTCCAAATGAAACATAGTGGAACCCCAGTAATGTCACATACACCACTGGACCCATGAACCACACAGCTACACAATGCACATTCAAAATCTCATCCATCTCATCATCCAGCCCCAGTGTCATGAAAGGTATATCATCTAAACAGTTGCCCCATAGACAGTAGTACAGCAAAGAGTCCTGCCGATGACCAATAATGTGTCTGCTGTGTCTGAAGCGCTCGTCACACTGTGAGTAACAACATACAAAATGTAGTCAACACCCCAAGAGCACTGCATTGCTGCACATGGGTGAGAGTAGCATGCACACCAAGGAATTGTACCATCTGCAAGATGTCGTGTGGCATACAACCATTACTCACTCACTACAATGCTTGCTGTGGAATGCCCTTAAATGACAACAGTGAGCAGATATGCTGGCTAAGTCAGACATACACACACACCTTTGTCTCTGTAGTGTCGTGTGGCCAAAACACATGTCCCCTTCTGCACCCATATGTCACAGTATGTACCACAGTACCATATTTCAACACCAAAGCGTTCATGGGGCAATACCCCTTTTGCCATCTGCGTTTCCAAACGTTGCATGTGAACCCCAAAAACATATTTCAACACCAAAGCGTTCATGGGGCGATACCCCTTTTGCCATCTGCGTATCCAAGCGTTGCATTTGAACCCCAAAAACATATTTCAACACTGAACCGTCCATGGGGCTGTACCCCGTTCCCACCAAAGCCATAAAATGTAGTGGTACTGCAACACACACCAATTGGCATTTCAAATCCGTCCCATGCCAGATCCACCCATCACACTATTCCATTGCCTTGATCATGCATACACATTGTAGAGACATACACACGCATCCGGCAAATCAGTGCACAACTGTGCACAAACTGTGCATGTCAGACATCTAACACAAATCTTGCAAGGTGCAACACAATAACTTTTCGTCTCCGCCCCACAGGTGACGAACAGCATGATGCTGCGGATGGAGACACCAGCCATCACAGCCAGTCCACAAGCCCCCCACACGGACTCACGGATGTGGAAAGCCTGGACACCTCTACGGATGAGGACTCCCGACCAGGCACATCTGGCGTGGCAGGGCGCAACAGCTCCCCAGGACCCCTCCTACCCACCAACCCATCTCCCAGGGCTGGTGACCAGTCCCAGGCCCCTGCTGCCACGGTCATTGCGGCCAACACCACTGCCGCAAGCACCACCACCACCACCATCACCACCACCAGGGCCTCCCTGACCACTCAGCCATCCCAAGAGGTGGCACAAACCTCCACATCTACCCTGGGAGCCAGGAGGAGGCCCCGGTTGACCAATGTGGTGAGTGGGCAGGTCGGTGGCAGCAGTCCAGGTGGGAGGAGCAGGGACAGGCCAAGGCCAACAGAGCCTGGGAGCCAAGCCCTGCCGCAAATAGCCAGAGTCCTTGGGGCCTATGAAGAGGCCCAGGGACAATGGGCCAGGTCAGCTTCCGACACGAGGGAAGTCCTTGGGGTGTTGAGGTCCATGGACGCCCACATGGGCCAACTTGTGGACCTCATGGGCCAGCTAGTGGTGGAGGTGAGGGCCCACTCAAGGCCAACCACACCACATACGCCACCACCTGCTGGGGCGCAGGGACGTGCAACATCCAGTTCCCCTGCGTCCACAGCGAGTGGGCAATCCTCAGCCACCACCAGCAGCCCACAAACACAACCCCCTCCTCTCAAACATGGAAGGGGCCGTCCGAAGAGGAAACAGATGTCCAGGGAGGACTTTGCATGCTCCAAACGCCAGTGAGTCAGCCAGCCATGGTGGCCACCCCCTGAATTCACTTGGACTACCATCCTACCCCACACTGCCAGTCGAGTGGCAAATGTCTGTTGGACTGCGGACCCAGGACAACATGGGTACACCTTGACCATCTTGCGGACAGGACCGTCAACTCATTGTACAGCATGCACCACCTTCTTGATCACCTTTCCCACAATCACATGTCACCTTTAAAATAAATACACCTGTATCACATCCTATGTCATCTGCTATGTTTATTATCAATGGTGCACAAACGTCAGCATGTTCAGAAATTCATCTGTAGTGTGTTCTGTCGATAGGCCAGGACAGGACAGGACAGGACAGGAGAGGCTGTAGGGACCTAGGGGTGACAAACAGAACAAGAGTCCATTGACTGTGTGTGTCACACACTCATCACACAGTACTTGTCATCAGGCCTAAGCAATGTACACACATCTCACAGAGCAACAGGGCACAATGTCACAGCCACTCTCAGTGGCATACTACCCTGGACATGGACCATTGCCACACAGCACTCAGTGAACAATAGGCCGCCCTGACAATGCACACATACACCTACACAACTACAGCGACATCAGCCGTCGTACATGGTCACTCACTGTCAAGTGAAGTAGCGGGCGATGAGCTGCTGACGCTCATTCACTGCTTCCTCCTCTCCACTGTCCTCGTCACTGGACACGGCTTGGCCTGCAGGCGGGGGCCTGGCTGATCACCGTCATCCACTATCAGGGGATCTGCCTGCGAATCGCAAGATTGTGCAGCATGCAGCATGCCACAACTATCTGGCACACCTTCTGTGGGGAGTATGCCAGTGCACCCCCGGTGCGGTCCAGGCATCTGAATCTGGACTTCAGGAGTCCAAAAGTCCGCTCCATCACACGTCTGGTCCTCCCATGTGCCTCATTGTATCTGACATCAGCTGGTGTACGAGGATTGCGTAGTGGACTTAACAGCCAAGGCCCATTAGGATATGCAGAGTCACCAACAATCCATGCACGGTCCGGTTGAAGATTGGTCATCAGACGTGGGAGGAGGCTGTGGCGCATGATGTGCGAGTCATGGGTGGAACCGGGAAACTTCGCACACACGTGTGTGATTATCATGTTCGCCAGGCACACCACTTGCACATTCAGGGAGTGGAAATGTTTCCGGTTACGAAAGATGTGCTCCATGGCCTGTGGTGCAACAAGGCCAACATGGGTGCAATCAATTGCACCAATAACCTGGGGGATGCGTCCAAGTGCATAGAAAGCACCCTTCACCGCAGGCAAATCACGAGCCCTGGGGAATCAGATGTACCGGTTCCTGTACAGCATCATAGCTGACAGGACATCCCGTAGCACCTTGCTGAACATGGGCTGGGACATCCCACCTCCACTGCCCACCGTGTGTTGGAATGAACCGGTTGCGAAGAAATGCAGTGCAGCCATCACCTTAGCCGTGGGGGTGAATGCTGTAGGATACACCCTGCGAGGACGAAGTTGGGGTTCCAACATGGCACATAGGCGATGCAGGGTGGGCCGGTCCAGACGGAACTTCCTTATGACCTCCACATCCTCCATGTCTGCCAGCAATTGGTAGGGGCGATGTATGTTTGGTCTCCTCCTAGGACAGATGGAAGTGGACACATGTCAATGCAACACACCACATGGTATTTACACATACACAAAACAAAGATCACTGACAAAGCAATAGTATCACCGAACAGCTGACAAGTAGGGACAGCACAGCAACATTACTCTTACACAGGTCCCCTTACCAAAAGCAAGGACCACTGACACATACCATTGCTATGAGCATGCACATGGGGATTAAGGCCAGATTAGCTTGATAGGCATGATGATGGATTCAGACTGCATATGTGGGTAGCGGCAACACCACGGCAATATACCTAGCTGCTGTGCCTGACACCGCTTCCGAGGCTGGGTGAGTATGGCACACACCAACAACACAACTTACACAGGCTGAGCGGTACACCAATCGCAGCAGCTTGGACACGCAGAAATAGCCCCAAGGGGGCTATATCAGTGTGGGAGGGTGACAGGCATTACCACAGCTTCCAGGGACTGCTGACTGCCACCCCTCAACAACACCTGCTGCTGCTGCCACCTGTCCACCTTAATGTCGACGACTCTGATGATATGTCCAGGTCCACTCACCAGCGAGGAGCTGCAGTTCCTGGATTCCGAGCTCCACGCACACTGCCCAAGGCGAATACCGGCAAAAGTCATGTGTGTGTAAGACAACTACAGTGTGTGTGGGAGTGCATGTGGGGGACACACATGTCGTTCATCCGCAGCACTATGAGTCTGAGCCTGTGGGGTTCCAACATGCACCGCTTACCATGCTAACTACAGGTGGAAGGGGTATGTCGGCTCTCTGGTGTTTCCCCATGCATGTCCCTCCCGAGTGGTGGTACATGGCATTTTCATGTCAGACACCCAGTGACGCAGACACTTGGCAATGCATGATTCTGGGCAGCTATTGCTTGTGTGAATGGCTGGCTGGCTCCCTGCTGGCCTTCTCAGTCTTGGCAGACCTGGGCTGCACATCGACCGCCCAATCCTAGAAGGAAACTACACTGACTGTACAGTGGGTAACATGTGTCATTATTTCACAACTCTCAGGAAATGCGCTAACTCAGCCCTGTCGATTGAACACTCCAGGCCTTGTGATAGGGATGTGTGTGAGAGATGGTGGCACTGAATGTGACCTCCATTGCGGGGTGAGCCATTCACAGGGCGAGTACGTTGAGGGCTGCGCAGTGTTGGACACAGTGAGTCCACCCACAAAGATGTGTAGCCTTGTGAGCTATGTGTCGGTCTACCTGACAATGGACAGTAGATGTGGGCAGACTACACATTGCTCAAAGTGCTGGCATCCTGAATTTAATGGGATGGACAGGTACTGGGTACACACTCCCACCAGCATGCATTCACGTTTGGGGTACACATGCTGTTATGCCATGTCCCATACCGTCTTGGCTCTGTTACACGTCTCTGATCATTTAGGATGGGTCAGCATCATGCCACTGTTATTGGTGGATGTGGGTGATGCTGAGTAGAGTATGTGTGATATTCCAACCCTCATGTGTACCATCCCTGCAGTTGGAAGTCCACCAGCCCAAGGCCTTGTGATGAGCCATTGCATCCAAGTTGATGCTTCTGTGTATGTGTAACCGACAGTGCAGCCAATTCCACGAACAGGGTGACGTCATCTGCCGGATGTGTGACCATGTTGCGGCGACTAATCGGGGGATGCTCCCTCGTATTGTCAGGTTGGCACGGCGCTGCATTTCACCACTAATGGTCTGCTATTGACAGTCACACAGCCTGTGGCGGATGCACGTTTGTAGGGGCATCAGCAGCAGGCAGGTGTACAGTACTGTGGGATTGTGTCTTTTGCTGCGAGAGGCAGCATGTGTCCACAGCCTACCCATGTTCTGGGTAATGTGATGTTAGTTGTGTGATGCAGTGGGTTGTGAGTGTACTCTGTGCTGGGTGCATCTTACATGCACATGCGATTCCTGAGGGTCAAGATGTAATTTGGGCACTCTGCATAGTCAATGCGTTCAGAGTCGTAGGCCTCAGGAACAGCCTGTAGTCAGCTGGAGTGGCAATTCACATGTATGTTTGTGGCACTGTGCATACTCTGAATTCGTCCTAAACACATGTGTGCGATGCCTCACCTCATATTCCTGATACTCACACATCCGGCACACTGTGCAACAGTAGTTGTGCTCGTGCGATGGACAGTTGTCCGGCATGGGCTCATAACCATTGTGGACTGTCATGTTGCAGTCAGTGTGTGTGGTGACACATTCTGCTCCATGCAGGTATGTCCTTGGCCTAATTATGTAGTGGTCATCCTTAACACCATCAGGAGAGTGGGTGTGTACACAGCGATGAGTGGCTATGGCCGCAGGGTGACAGTCCGGTTGTTGTTCCATGTGCACAACACATGTGTCACTTATTGGTGGGTTCATTACCTGTACGCCAGCCATTACGTGTTGATTGTGGTTGCTGTATACATTTGCACAGGTATCATGCAACATGTGCACTTGGGAATGTTCTGTGCTGGCTCCCTTGCACATGTCTGTGGATTTGATGCCAAATGAGTGAGGCCACCTCGCTCTCCCTCATGTGTCATCTACCATGTGTGCTGAGGGACAGGGGATGGTCAACAGTGGTGAGGCATCGGATGGTGCAGCTGCACAGGAGCTGTGTGAGACTAATGTGACCTGCGCATCGGAGGGGGCAGACGTGTGCTGGATGAATCACAGGCCCATACGACAATTACTGCGTCATCTGAGTACAGAGGTCATGTATCCATGTTTGCTAGCACAGGGGACGTGCACTCTAGCTCCTCTGCAGCCACGCGGAGGCCAATGCCCGCTCTCCCAACTACTTCCACTGGTGCAACACGTGTCGGCAGAAGGATGAAGGATAGAGTGTCTTTCACACCAGGCACAGCTGCCCCTGCGACCCCTGCTGCACTCAGTGCCGGGTCTGTTGAGCATGTGCGGCATCTGTGCGTGCGTCAGACAGCTCTCCTTAATGACTTCATTGCCCATGCCAACACCTTTCCGCAGTTGACATAGTTCATGGAGGGCCTACATTAACGCGTGGGTGGGCTACACCAGTCTGTCCAATAGTTGTCCCCCCAGTCAAGGTGGTCCTTGAACTGGGCCACTGTCAGGCTGACATTCCTGACCTTCCCCCACCCCCAGAAAGTGGCGCATCTGACAACAGCAGGGCACGAGTCCTGACAGAAGAGGTGGTGGCACGCAGACGTCATGACAGGTAGTGACGTCACGGAAGATGGCTTGCACCATCAGATTCATTGCCTCCCCTCGCTCACCCCACTGATGCGATTGCATCATGGGAGCACGCACGTGTGCAGCAGCTCCAATCTCTCCCCAGAGAGGCCAAATAGTGTATGTGTGGCTCCATTCGCTCCAGTCATCGAGCTCACAGTAAAATAGGTGGGGGGACGGCGTACAGCCGCATGGTACCCCGACTCGTGCCCTGGACAACAGTGACAAAGCATGGCTGTCTCCGGATTCCGGATACACCACATGCAACACACAGTAGCTGTAGCTGCCCTAGCGGGCCATGCCGCAAACACCATCCCAGACGACATGTAGACACACCCCGGCACGCAATGTCATAGCATCCGCTGCCATTGGCAAGGGACCCATGGTGTGTGATATGGGCCTCATGGTGAAGAGCCTCCGAGCCATCCACCACCAACGGGTGTCATGCAACTCACACACTTCGCTAACACATTAGGTAGCTTTGCCTGCACACCAGGGCTCGAGTCCGGGTACCATGCGGGTGTACTTCGTCCCACCACTTATTTTACCGTGAGCTCGGTGACTGGAGCGAATGGAGCCACACATTCACTCTTTGGCCTCTCTGGGGTGAGATTGGAGCTGCTGCTCACGCGCGTGCTCCTATGATGCAATCGCATCAGTGGGGTGAGCGAGGGGAGGCAATGAGTCTGATGGTGCAAGCAATCTTCCGTGACGTCACTACCTGTCATGACGTCTGCGTCCCCCCACGTCTTGTTCGGGACTTGTGCCCTGCTTCACACTGAGAATGTATTGCCTGCGAGATGTGACCAGGAGCAGGGTGCCATGACCTCCCACCCACCAAGCTCCACTGCCAGCCCATGCCCTGGGTAGCCTGTGCAGGTGGACGATGTAGGAGGTACACCTGAAGGCCAGGGGTGTAAATGTCTCGGCAAGGGCCTGGCTGACGCACAGCAGTATCCAGCATGTCCCCAGAGGGAGGGCCAACGTCCACACCTGATGCAGCATAGATCGTGTGCCCGCCTGTTGTGCACACACTAGTCCACATTCATCCCCAGACAGCTGGTCTTTCCACATACCCAGAACAGTGGTAATCTACCCCGCCGGGTTCGTCCCCACACAGTCTGTATCGACACTGCATGTGTGCACCCACCCGTGCCACAGACCCACCTGTGCCAAGAAGCCCTCCCGCTTCACATGCCACATGTATGTATTCCACAGTTGTGCTTCTCTCTCAGGGGCGGACATCCAACTGTCCCGTAGCATACAGACTGCACCCAGTCGGACTGGCATCCTGTTTGAATGTTAGGCACCCTCACACAACTACCTGTGCCACAGTGGTGGCTGTGCTGGCTATCGTGACTGCCATGGCAGTGTTGCTGTCCATGGCAGGGTACACTCATACACAATGCATACGTAGCTTTTCGTATCAGTACTCTGCACATCGGACTGGCCACTGTCCCTGGTGTTGTACATTGTTGCCGCCTGTCTATGTATTCTGTGACTGGATGCTGTTGTTCCTGTAGTGGGTTGTGTCTGTGTAGTTGCTGTTTGCAGTTGTTACTGTGTGTGCATAGTTAAGTGAGGCACATGCCGTGAATGGTACCTCAACAATTGCAATGTCTGATCTCACATTCCTATGTGTATAATACGTGGCTGGGACTTCACTTCTTTCAGACTCTGCTACTTGTGTGTGTGATGAAGACGTGTTTCTGTAACACGGATTGTCTGCATGTATTTGGTGGTATTTCTGTGTTAATGTATACGTGTCATGTTTGCGTGCATGCAAAGCACAGGGTGTGTGTCTAGCCACAGGATGACAGATAGCATGTGCAGAGTGTGCGGGTATGTGTGAGCTTACTTTCTGGCTGGCCAGCAGTGTAGGTGTATGTTAATTTTGTGATGAACATCGAGCCTGGGCACATGGCTTACTTTCAATGTGTGCATTTGGGAGGTGTAGGTGTGTGTGGTGTGACTTCGGGGTAGTGTTGGTGTGTGTGTGTGCGCTCTGGCAATGTCGACTACACACATGTGTTACCCAGGGGCATGGTCAGTGTTTGTATCCTTGTTCGGGTCTGTTAATGTGAGCACATGTGTGTATTGTCTGTTGCACAGTGTGTGGGTGTGTCCTTGCAGTTCAGGATGACTCCTACTTGATATGTATTGGCCATTGTGGGTCTGCAGGGTGTGTGAATGTGAAGATTGTGCCTTGTTCAATTGCGCATGTATGTACATTTCGGCGGTTCGTACTCACTGTGCAGCCCTGTCCACCCGCACTGATATCGTGTGTGTTTTGGCATGCATTGATGTGGCGTGCTACTGGCGTGGCTCCTATATTTGCTTGTTGAGTGTGATGTCAGACTGTGAAGGTGATTGTACACATATGTGGGACTGTGCTTTGTAGTGACCAGGCCGTCAGTGTTGATGTGATGATCTGTTGGGCCACGTCAGACTCTGACATGCCAAGGCCCACGACCTGTGGTATTTTACTGGGTCCACAGTGGCAGCAACTCATATGCATTGACATCCAATGTCACTTGACTACATGGTGGTCTCACGAGTCCCGTGTACTTCACACACTCTCATCCTCTCTCATTCGTACTTGTCTACGATCAATAATTCTCCAGAGTCAGATATTAGCTTTAAGGCATGTATTTGAGCTTACTTCCTCTGTGATGCAGGATGTGGACACTACTGGCAGCGTAATGCATGTGGAGGATATACTTAGCATGATTACACATACAAAAGGGGTACAGGTAGATGTGATGAGTTGTTAATTGTGGAAATAAGGCTTCAGAGTTAAGAATGCCCTGCCCTTGCTATGCTACAGTACATTAGCTCATTACTGAGGTGCCCTAGGCTGTGACACAGACAGTATTGGTTTACCCTACCAGACAGCTTGACATCATAAGCACAGTACATCTAAGTCCCATGGTACAGGTTTACGACAATAGTGACTCCGACACACCTGCGTCAGAGGTGACATCAGAGCATGAGCCTACATGCATGCAGCATAGTCTCACATGTTGTTGCGATATGGTGGCTACTGAACATGACTCAATGCCCGGGGACATGTTGTAGGGTGTTGCATTTGTTGTCCATGCAAATGTCCTGGCACGGAAGTTCAGAAGAAGGTGAGATGACAGTTCTCAAGTTATTCAGCAGACAGATAAGCGTGCACTTACAGGAGCATGTGTTCAGGTGCGCGGCATGCATATTGTAGCATTGTGGTTCGTGCAATGTTGGCCATGTGGTCACTGTACACAGGTCCCATTCCTCAGCCTCCCCGTGTTCATGCAGGGACACGGGATGTGGTGATGGACAGGGTGCATGTCCCGGAAATGTCAGGTGTCATGACGGTGGAGTTGATGGTAAGGTGTTTGTTTCCGAGTGCATGGTATACTTGTTGCACAGCTAACTGGCCACTGCGTGCGGACGCTAAGCATAGGTACGGTGTTGCACATGAATGTTCAATTGTGGGTATTGATTTGGGGACCCATGAATTGACAGGTTGTCAGGTATGCGATACCTTCCTGCAGAGCATCCCTCACATTGGTGGTATTTATGGTTGACATCCAATGAAGCGGATGGTGGGTTGCAACGTGTTCCTCGTAAGTTGTCCCTTGTAGAATCCTGATGGGACATGTCGGGTGACATTCGATGAAACTGTAATCCAGCATACGTTGTGCGGAGGCACACTGGTCCCATTGCAGTGTGTGTCCTATTGCAGCCACAAACGCCATGCCCCATACACTGAACAGTTCCTGTCGTGGGCGTCCAGGGGTGAGAACAGGTGTACCAGGTCCCCAATTGGACATGCCGGGTTGGAGAGACATAAATCCACAGGCCAGTGGTACGGGCACCTCCGACAGTAGAAAACGGGGATGACGCAGCTGAACATTTCAATGCGGTAAGTTACTCGATAACTTACATTCAGCATAGCCAGATTTGAACAGCCCACTATCTGTAGCAAGCTATTGCTGTACAGCTGCATCTGTCTGGCATAGGTGTATAGTACTGGTGCACCGTCCATTTTGCTGCAGGGTGCTGTGATGGCGTGCTCCGGCTGCATGGGCTGTCTGCTGAGTGCAACCGCTGACGATGCTGGGTGTTCTTGAATGGATGTTAGGCGGCAGGACTTTGGGTATGGCTTGGGAGGTGGACACAGGCCCTTATCCCACATGCTCCTATGAATGGTCAAGGCCAGTGGTGTCTGACTCTTTCCTGATTACTTGCATTTGAGCCACAAGGAGCAGTGGTATAATTGTATTTTGTGGTTTTATCTTTCTTTCATGTTCGGCGTTATCTGCCAGTGGAAGGTTGACTCAGCATGGCTATGTTTGGGTTGTGGTTGTTACGATGGCTCAGTTCTCCTGCAGGATATGTTGCAATGTGATTTGGGTGTGGGAATGGAAGGACATTCACTGCTATCTGCTCTCCCGTGTGTGGGTGTGTCACTTCTTTTCCGCTGTACATTGGGACTTGTGTGTGGGCGTAGTGATTGTGGACACCTGTTCTCAGGCAGCAGGGTTTCTCTGTTTTGTACATTGCATGGCTTGTTATTGCGTGCAGGATGGTATAGGTATTGTTTGTTGTGACTGGCGTGCCTTTTGCGGTCAATGTCCATTGTTTGTGCTGTTCTGTAGCAGCTGCTGTGTGCTTCTCCATGCTTTGCACACAGGTGTGTGTCCTCTTTCAACCTCACTTTGCTCCCCTGTTCGGCACACTTGTGTGACTACGTTTTGGCAACTGTGAGTTGTCGGTTGTGGTCATGATTTATGCAGGGGGACCACGTGACATGTGCCTTCAGGGGGGGGCTGGTGTGTGTGGTGTGTTGTTGTGACCCTGTGGTGTTTGTGTGCAGCCCATGCGTGGCGCTGTTGTTGGCCTCTGCGTTGTGCGCATGTGCGTCATCGCCGGGGCGCTGCGGTGCCGTGATGGGGACGTCACCTCCTGGTCCGGAGTAGTGGGTGCCCAGGATGTTACGGGTTGATTATATTTTACAGGTGGGATATGTGTGGGTACAGTGTTGGATGTGTCCAGTCCCCACAGGGGTGTCTAGGGGGCCCATGTACAGTTTTTCCGCCCTTGCATTGTGTGCAGTGTTTGCATGCCCTTGTTATGTGTCTGCCTACCTGCGTCGTCGTTGCGCGTTCACTCCTAGGTGCTGCATCAGGTACAGCATTGGGATGGCCTGGAGAGCAGGATTCATGTCGGGGTAGGCCGGGTTGGTGTTTCTGTGGTCAGCAATGTGGTTTCGGCCTCCTGTTCTCGTGCGGTGTCTCTTTGCCGGTGAGGCTGTTTGGTTGTGTCATCGTCATTTGTACGCCGGGCGGTACGTCATTTCGTCGGACGGTGTGCATCCGTTGGCTGGCGCCGCTACGTAAGTGGGCGCACTTTGATGGCGGGCGGCGTCGCAAGGCTTGCGGGCGGTATTTGCCTAACTTTTCACATCCTAATTTGGCAGGAGGACGGGCAGTTGCTGGCGGACGGTAACTAGCGTTTTTTACCTCCGACGGCACGGCGGTAGTGTTTCCGCCCGCCATTGTAATGACCCCCTTAATGTTTTCGTAGCTGAAGAAATGTAATCCAAACTGCCATAAATAAATCCACATTTATGAAAATCCCTATAAGTGAAGAAAAATCCCCCCAAAAAATGGAAAAATCTAACTGTATAAAAAGTAATCCACCGGCAATAGCTCCATAGACGATAAACCATAAAAATCCCGAAAAACATATTTAAAAAAAGAAACACTCCTGGAAAACTCAAAAAATTAATGAAATGTAAAATAATTTTTAGTTTACAAAAACTAATACACACTTCCTTAAAAAAAAAAAATGCATTCTTCTCCCAACGGCAACTTCCAATCATCAAAAACCTGTTAGGAAAAAAACAATCCCTCCCGCAAAAATATACATGTACATTATATCATAATACAAATAAATATAACACTATAACCATACTATAAACATAATTTCACATATCTATCAAACTCTAACACCGACCATTTAACAAACTAACCACATTTCGCAAACGCATAAGTAAAACATACTACTCACCAAAAATTGAAAAACCTAACACTACATACACTATATACTACTTGACTACCTTCAAATTAACCCAAAATTAAAGTTTAAATAAAGAAAATTAAACTTACCTTACCCGATGCGACGCAACTTCCAACCACGAGCTTCTCCCCTCAGAAATGACCTAAAACAAAACCGATAGCTTATAAAATATAAGTTAGGAACAAAAATGGCTGCCTTAAATAATAAAGTTTTATATTTTTCTTTATTAAACTTATTGTACATTAGAAATGCATTACTATAAATTTTTGTATAAATACTACAAAATAATTCTCATGTATAAAAAATTATTTGACATATTTTTTCAAATGTTAAATTATAATAATAAATATTATTAAACAAGTAATATTTATTATTTTAATTAAAAAATATACATTTAATGGCCAATGTATATTAGAAATCTGTATTATTTTTAAATATTGTGAAAAAATGTATAAATGTTATGAAAAATGTTTGTGTTTGCAAAATGACTTATGTACTAGTTAATATTATTTATATTTAAAATATAAATAATATTACCTAAATTATAACATTATATGTTAAAAAATAGAAATAATTGTAAAAACGTTTACAATAACACATTGTTAAAACCTATATATTATTAATAATATACACTGTAAGTATTAATGTACTGAATATTTACAATATAAATACATAATGTATCACTATTACCAAAAATAAAATTTGTTTAAAAAATTATATAAAAAGGAATGAATGACTACATCTTTTTTTTTTAAATGTACATGACTATCATATAAAGCACAAACATGTTTAATCCTGAGTTTACAAAAATATTATATATAAATGTACACATATCTACAAAATATATATATGTCAAAATTAAAAATGTATTTCTTTTCCTGTTTAACAATATATATTAAAGATAATTAATTAAATAAAAATGCTTTTTCTTTTTTTTCTTCAATGTTTGAATCTAAATAAAAACATAAATAAAATATTAACATGTTTCTGTATTTATTTTACATTGTTTTAAATCTTGTATATGTAATAAAATATTTATGTTACATCAATGTACTTTAAAAATTATGGGGCTGATTACGATGGCGGTCGTAGGCCCCTCCGCCGTGCTACCGGTGGCGGAAAACGTCCATTTAGTTACTCCTGCGGCAGTCCTCACGACCACCATATTACAATGGGGAAAGATAGCCCATTTTCCGTCCGTCGCGGAGTTTCCGGGTCCACCAGATTTTTCGTTCCGCAACGGTGCTGGAGGGAGCCAATAGAGAAAGACCGCCGTGAGGAATGACGTTCCGGCCGCCAGACAAATCTCGATGCGTCAACCAGCCCAACAGAGCACAGCAGAGAAACCAGCTATTCGGAGATGGCGGAAGCACAACTGCGGAGATGGAAACTGGAATCCGAGACACCTCCACACGTTCCTGGCCGCCATGGATCCTGCTCTACAAGCCCTTCTGCTGCTGTACCTGATCTACTACCAGCAGATAAGACGCTGTCGCGGTCAACACCGCAGGTATGTCAGAAACATATCCCTGCATACAACCCCTGCACAACAACAACAACACACAACTGTCGCAGTGAAATACGTGTCTTGTCTACAACATACACCCTGGTGGAGACAGGAACATATCCCAAAGTCCAATTACACATGTCTTGCACGTAAGAAATTGTCACCTCTGCATCGGGGTCACCCATCCCCATAGAAATTATTGCAACTAGCCCAGTCGTGCCGGTCATGTCACCGCAGCAGTGAATCCGCGGTAAAACCTGCCCACAATGTAGTAGGAGTCCAGGACATTGTCCCAGACAAGCAAGACCAACATCACAACATCCACACCACATGTATCATAAAAGAAGCACCACTAAGCACAGCATATCTGCAGCAAGAAGTCATGTGCAGGGACACTGTCTATAGTGACATCTCATTAGGATCATCAGCAATTGTATAGTAACATGAGTGTGAGTTGAGGCAAGAGTCCCTCCAAAATGACAATAGTCATCATTGCACCCAAATAAGGGTCAGTCCAAATACAATGTGGAACAGAGGAGGGCACAGCAAGCAGGGTGTGTATGTGTATTTCACAGTAGTCCAACAAGGTGTTGGAATGAGTCAGTGAGCCAAGGTAGATGACACATCATATTAGACACCACTGCCACATAATCACAGATCACCACAGTCCCCAAGCAGACATTGATAGGCTCATCACATACAATGGCAAACCATATCACACAATGACAGTCTATACCATGCAACACAGTAAGAAATTCCTGACTCAAACAACAAACTAAAAGTAAGCACCACTGTGCATTTGACTCACAAGTGTACTGCTGCAATAAATGACACCATGTGAGTATGTCCATTACATCAACAACACTGACTACACTGCCAACTCACAGAACACCTACACACCATTACTCCACCTCAACAAAGGTAGCATCAACTACAAAGTAGTGAATGAATGCCAAAGTGTCAGGAAGAGTCCATCTTGACAGCAGGAAACTCTGACCTGAGACTCATGACAACCCTCCTCCTCCTCACACCTGCCTTCCACTCATGTGAATTAAAGTGAGTAATTGAAGAAATGAAGAGTCACTGTGCAGATTAACAACCTTGGAACTGTTCACACTGCATGTCAAGTCCTTCAGACAGCTCACACACTTAAACTTAGCCTCATACACATACCATAAGTCAGCAGCATTGTATCATAATAAGTAAACTAGCCTAAAGTGGAGGGCACAGTGCAGGAAAAGCATGTAGAAATTACTGTTACCATTTCTACATGACATGCAAGAGGTACCACATATCACACTACACTTAGGCCGTCAAAGCATACATGGGTGGCACAGTGATTGAAATTGAACAAAAGTAACATCTGTGCAATATCCCTGTGATACAGCAATGCATGCAATGCATTGGCCCAGAATGATATGAACTGTCATAGGCCATACAGTGACCAGCCCCTCATCTGTGTCAACTATCTTGACCTGTGTATGCCACCAGCACAACACTCATTGCTCACGGTGACACTCCCTGACTGTCAAACCCAAGTATGACCTTCACACATACCCCTCATCTACCCATCTCCCACCTTCACTACTCCACACCTGGGAGAAGCACAGATAAAGGTGAAAATAAGGTCCTGTGAGTTCCCTGATAACCAATGCCACACCCTGGTGTGTATCTACAAATGTCTGAATCCCACTCAGGGATCTCTGAACCAATGCTGATCCCAAACCAATTGCCAAACACATGTATCACAAACCACATCAAAAGAAGTCCAACAAGCTCACCCATGTGCAGCCAACAGTGGATATGCAATGTGATCCTAGACAGCACCGGAGTATATAACATTTCTACTCTGGCCAACTGCACAGACACCATCATCCAAACCAATCAAAAGATACATGAACAAATGTCAATCATAAACACAAACTGTGTGCAACCAGACAAATCTGCAAACACAGACATAGACACTCCACCAGTTACAAAGTGAGCATGGTGTCAATGTGTAGCACAAGCATTCACATGCACAATCCTGACAAGTGACTGTTCAAATATAGGAGGCCATAGCACAATTGTGCACTCAAAACAAGCTAATGAACAAGACTCCACATTGCCGCATGTGACATTCACACAAGAAATGCACACTACAAATTCAACACACATCTGAATGCATTCAATTACACAAACTCCTCACACACAATGTCATGCTAAAAAAACATTACACACATATGGACCTGTCAGTAGAAAGAGCCAACACAGGATAAAAACTGCATCCCTCAACAACAAATACATAACATATGCACATACAAAAACATAACCTAACAAACTCAACTGGACATCAGGGGGACTCACACCTGGCAAGGGCAATGCAACATCCCCTGACAGCAGTGCATGCACAGTAAGCAGTGTGTGAACACCACCAAAACCAGTATCACAAATATCTGAGTGCTCCACCATGAACTTCAACATCACAAATCATCACAGCACACAGATCACATCACACTCAGGATGGGTAGCAGTACCTCATCAAACAGATACACACTTTAGCTATCACCTACTGCTGCACCACTCAGGAAAACACAGATGCATGGAACATGACTAGAGGACTGTGCTGGAAAATCATCTGCACTGTACCTGAGCAACCATGACTGCAATCAAGTAGAAGAAAATAGCACGTAACAAATTGTGAGACAGTCCTGAGGGGCACATTGGTTCTGGACACAGATTATCCTCACACAGTATAGTGTCAGACAACGAATTGGTGGGGAGGGTCAAATACTGGCAAGGCATGGGGTGGAAGATATTAGACTGAAGTGGTGTGTACATTAGTATTGGACAGGTGAGGAGTGTACAGAGCAAAAACACATAGAGGAGTAACTCACAATGTGTAGGCATCAAAAGCTCCTCTTGGGGCTGGTATGACTCTGAATACCACATAGTGGTCAAAATAAAGTGTAAAATGACTTCAATGTATATGAAAAGTTACTTACAATGTTTGTTTGCCTGAGCCAGTCAGCACAGTGAGCACAAACGTAAGCAAGAGCCATGGCTAATCATAAAACAATAACACAGACATTGCAGGGACATACTCTGCATACTCACAAATGACGTTGACAACAAGTAGGTGTACCCCAGGACAGCAAGGTCATACCGACACACTGCACATTGCTCAACAAACAACTCCTACATGTGTCCACAATCTACAGCAGGTGTCTGATCATGTAAACAAACAGGCACTCATCAACTGGATCATACATGTGTGTAAGTGCCATGTTCAAGGGCACATACACATCAACACTTCAGCTAATGACAGGACAATCACACTGTATGACTACTCAAGTGCACACATTCTAATGTACCCATGTGACTATGAAGCCAGGCCTACACAAGATGACTACACATCTACACTGCTGTGTACACATCAAGATAGATTCCACAGATATGATGGACCCTGTCCACCCCACAAGTTATCATGTGAATAGAATTCTCTGCTGTTGTGGTATAGCATCCAAATATGACATGTGTACAAAACTAGAGTACCGACAATAGAATGATTAGGACAAGAGTAGACCATCACAGACAAGCATCATTGAACCCTCAAGCCTCTGAGTCAAGAAGCACAAAAGTGGCTGGAACCTCTGGCAACGTCTGCAAAAGAAAATCAAGCCGATGCCAATGTGAATGTGGCATACAGAGCATGTAACAGATGAACATATACACATACATTGCACTGCATCATTAGCAAGGGCAGCAACAAAGCTCAGAACATGAGTAACAGTCTTTATTACATAAACTCTGTATCGGCATCAAAAGTGCAAAACATCAAGGCCATTTGCCAGTCCAAATTTCAAGTCCGCACATGTGTGCATGAAAACTTGCACAACAAATATGTAACACAGTCCACTGCCATGGGAATCACCACAGGATAGGGGCCTTGAATGGGCAGTCCAGGAACCGCTCAGGGAGGAATGGGGTGGGAAGGGGGACTTGGCTTCAAATTTGGGTGGAAGTTGAACTGGGAGGGGGCTGATTGTCTGGGCTAGTCGGAGGACTGGACCTGGGAGGGAGAGAACTGGCTGAGGTAGAGGGATCCGTGGATGTGGGAGCCTGAGGGCTGCTTGGACCCGGTGGAGTGATGGCACAGGGAGGTGGAGACATGCTGTGTGGAGGCTCAGTGGCTGATGGTGAATGTGGAGGGCTGGGTCTCATCCGATATCCCACAAGTGTCTTGCCACAAGTGAGAAGTGAGGTGGCCCCAACAGCCTCCCTCTCCCCGAAAGTGTAGCAGGTGGTGGTGGATCTTCCTGTGGGGATTTGCTGGACCTGGTGGTATGCTGGGGGCGGGGTTGCCTTTTCCCCTGCATCCCCTGTTGTAGAGGTACACTCCCCACTTTGCTCTCTTGTCCATGCTTCTCAGGGGTGTGCATCGGGAGTCGATGTTTTGGGTGAAACTGCCTTCTGAATGTGTTTGGGCTTAGTTGTGGCAGGCACCAGGTTCATTGCAGACAGGGCAAGTGTTTGTGTGTCTTTGGGATCAGGTGTGGGGATGGGAGTGGCCTTGGATGGTGATGAATCGGAGGAATGTAATGTGGATGCATGCTTTTTTGCCTTATGTCCCTGAGTGTCCTGTGATGGGCTTTTTGTTTTGCGGTCATGTGTGCTCTTTGTGTGCTGTGGTGGTGGTGTATGGTGTATAGTTCGCTTAGAGTGCTGGTGTTGTGTGCTGCGTGTGGATGACTGGGTGTCTGAGAGCTCTGGTGTGTGTGAACTCTGGTCAGGTGGGGCACTGGGAGTGTGGTTGCGGAAGGGACAGGAGCTGGACTGGGAGCTTGGGACTGCTAAATGTCTGCCGTTACTGTGGAGGACAAAGACTGGACAGTTCGGTGTAGGCCACTCACGTCCGAATGAATGCCCTCCATGAACGCAACAACCTGTAACAACTTGTTGCCATGATACTGGAGGGCATTCAGGAGAGCAGTCTGACCCACACACAGCTGCCGCAAAATATCTATGGCCTCCACACTGAGGGCAGCAGGGGAGACAGGGGCAGGGGCAGCGGTGCCTGGGGGGAATGAGACTCTACCCTTCTTAGGGCTGCGGGCACGGATAGCACTTTGGGGAGCATCCAGGAGGGTGGACGCAGGACGAGGTGTAGCAGAAGAAGATGCAGATCTTGAACTTCCTGTGCTCGCCAACATCGAGGAGTCACCGCTGGACTGGGAAGATGTGGAGGTTGGTGTTTCCGGGCGGGAATCCTCCAGGGCACTCCTGTCCCCCTCCGAGGCGCTGGTCCCTTCAGTGTCACTGAACTCCTGTGTACCAGTCATGCCAGTAGCTTCCCCAACGGTGTCGGGCCCCTGTCCTTCCCTGCCCTTGGTAGATGCTGCAAGAGACAGAGACATAGGTTCAGTATAGTGCCATACTCACAAACATTATATGCAATACAAACACAAATACTTTGGGGCCGATTCCGATTCGGGCCGGAAATCTCTCCGACCGAGCCGGACCCGGAGAGATTTCCGACCGAATCGGACTCCTAGCAGATCCGACCGAACGCAGTACGATGCGCACGTATGCTATCGGACTCGAGTCGGTCGGACTCCATTGAAGTCAATGGGAGCCAGTCGTACGACGCGTACACGGGCTCCCATTGACTCAATGGGCACGGCTCGAACAAGGGCGCCCCCTACAGCGTGTGCGCGTCGATGCGGGTCGCGCCGTACATGCACGTGTAGAGGGGACCCATGTGTCCCCCCTGTGTGCGACTCGTGCGGCTACACTTCCAGGGGGGTCCGACACGGACCCCCAAAGTGCGGCTCCGACAGCTCCTTGGAGCCGGACTGCGCGAGTCGGTCGGAGCGGTCGCGATGCGCATCGTACTTACCCGGCCGGGGAACGTCTCCATAGCGCGGTGCGAGTCGTCCCCGTGCGAGTCGGTCGGAGCAGTCGGGTCCTGCGTACGAGTCGGTCGGAGATTTCGCGGCGCACGCATCGTACTCGCTCGCCCGGACACACGTACGATTCGGTCGGGAAATAGGGCTCCGAATCGGATCCGGTAAAGCCGAATCCGATTCGGAGCCCTACCGGCCGAGATCGGAATCGGCCCCTTTGAGTGAAACTCCCACATTTAACTACTCCGTGTACTTTCAGCATATGCCAAATTTGTGCAATCATCAGCTGATGCATGGAAACATGCTTAGTTGATAGTCATGCTCCATGTTGCGTTGACACAGCCAAATAGCTGTGCATGTACCTACATTTAAACATCACATACAATTGTCTGTAGGCACACCTACGTGCCTGTAGGTAAGATAGCTACACATCCAAATATGTTGTCTCAGTCACATTTGAAGTATATTTCACTGAACACCACAGATACAAAGTAAAATATATCCATTTGCAAGTGATATTACCGCCTTAAATCCACTATGTTTGGCACTGAAACACAACTACAGTTGTACATTGGTGTCAGCTTTGTAGATGTACCAATTTCTTTGAAGTGCACAGCACACATCTCTAAATGCACACTAACATGATGCTCACTACTGTTCACTGCCAGTTGATGTCTCTGACACTCACACTGCAGCATATGTCACATGGACACATCTTTTTGGGTAATGAAGTGCAAATAAGCCCCATGTAACAATGTAGTCACATAAACAATGCACAATAGCATGAGAATGGCAATGTAATGCAAGGCCTTCATGTGTTGTGACATGTCACATGCCAACATCTTTACAATTGCCTGACAGGCCTTCATTGATCCAAGCCATGATAGTGCCTTCTGTAGATGAAGTTGTGAGTGGCCTCCATTAGGACAGCTAATGTGTGACAATACCTAGGGTCTGGCATATGACATCCCTACGTTGTGCTGACTGATGACATTGATGACACATCTATGTGCCAAAAAATCAATCACTGGTTAAAAGCAGTAGCCACAACTTCACCATGCACTGATGCACATGGACACCCCTCCACAATGCACACATACTGATGACTGACACTCTGGGTAACATTTGCTTCTGTTCATCTATCAAATTACAGTACAACACCTCAGTCACATCACAATTTGGCTTACCCACTGATCACATCCAACCATGTTAAGCCCTAGTGCCCAAACAATCTCACAATAGCCTGGTTCTGCAACATTGCATTTAAATTCCAGAGTCTAACCGTCCCAGTCATGTTGCCATGTGCACAATTGGTAAATGCAAATCAGCCAATGCATCACTGCAATCATCACCACCTACCCCTTCAGCACCTGTGTGCACTTGCTGTCACTGTGGCAGGAAATCACATCTTGTGATGCCATGCTGCTGATATTTGGCTAATCGTTTTTGCAATGATGCTGTCATCTCAAACATTGTGAAAAACACAACCCATGGGACAGGTGTGACCTCTACCAACTCACTGCTCCCACAAATGTGCATTGATGTAGCCACTTACACATCATCACATGAGCACACTATTGTGGTAGCCACACAGCACACACAAGCCTGACAAGTGTACTGGGCTACACACTTCACACAAAGATTTTTTCTGTGTAGGAAGGTATCATTTCAGACAACATTCACAAAATGTGAGATGAAAACTTGTCAAGCTGACTTGCTATGACAACGTTCATGGATTTACCACATGAACAACTAAATGTTGGACACATGCAGACCCTCTGCACTCAACACTGAGGATACTTAGGAGCCATTGCATCACACCAGAGACATCACAGAGATCCGCACTTGCTCTGGTCTGGGATTCAGGCAGTCACTCATGTGCAAAGTCACACTTAGCACAATACTCACCCCCAACTTGCTGCTGGTGGGCCCTTAAACGTCCATCCAGCTCTGGCTGTGTTACTGCCAGGATGCGGGCCATTAGTGGTGTCATGCTCCTGCGCGCCAACCTGCCACTTCGAGGGACCAGCCCCAGCGTCATTTCAGCAATGTTTTTGCTGAGCCAGACGGATGTCATCCCACCTCTTGTGGCAGTGTGTATGGCGTCGGTTTGAGACACCCAGGGACCGCACCTTGCGGGCAATGGTCCTCCATATGGCCTTACGTTGATGGACCTTGAGCTGTACGCATGGGAGACAAGAAGAGGAATATTTGTAACACTGTGTTGTGTACCACTGTGTGACAGGACAGGAGCATGTAAACACATAACTCACAGATACATCAATGGACAGCAGAGCCCATACACCCTGTCACATAGTACACTTTGAGCAAGCCATATCATTGCAATGTATGCATATATGATGATGGACACACTACATGCCCACCTCATACGCATGCAGAGTGCCAGCACAGAAAGCAATTGGAAAATGTGCCTCATCTGTGATGCACTATGCGAGTGAGCATGACATACGATACACTGTGAATGATGGGTAGTGGTCAGCCTCACTGTGTCTTACACTACACACCCCTTAATGTCCTTGACCATTGCATATCTACACGTGTCATGGAGGTCACAATTAGGTAACTGATCTTACATTCACACACTCTTGTCACAAGGTGTAGGCCTGTCTTGTGTACTCCTCAGGCCTATGATATCTCCTTTAAAAATAGGATGGTGGACAACACATATGTTTATCAAAGTCATTTTAGTGATGGGGCCTTGAAACATTGTGCATTCACTGGGCAGGCCTGAGGGCTTATCACTGCAGAAACACGTGGACCATCACAGAAATCACATGCATGTACAAATATAATGGTGGAACAGTGCATAGACATGCAAGACTCTACACATTATGGAATCAAAAGAAGGATGACATGTCCATCGTACATTTGGAAGATGTGTCCGAGGTGATTTAGCACAAATGGTGATAGATCCAGGCCTTGTACTCCTGTGCAGGATATCCACATCTCCATAGGGTGATTTTGAAAGCAGTACACACATTATTCACTACCCTCAGGCCAATCTACATTGTACATGTCACAAATGGGCATATGAACACTTAATGAACTATGACATTACATGGCACAGGGAATGTGTGTTCAGAGTTCGAGTGTCTCAAATCAGCAGTGTAACTGTATAACTGCTAAACCACAGTATGTCCTTTACATCATTGTATGCAGTCAGGGATCTGTGGAAATAAGGCTATACACCCCATTGACGTGAAGTCATCATGCTAGGCAGTGTCTCACACATTTACATTACCCAGTCTCAGAACAATATGTGTGATTTTTGGCTTCAAATGAGCTGCACCAGTGTCTATGTTGCCATCCTCCCCACATACTCAAGTGCAATAAGTTCTAGGTCATGTATATGGACCATGCTGTTGTCAAAATATGAATGCATGAACATTGGCTTGCACTCACAGGCACATACTACTGTACAGTAACATCATGTGAGCATTCTGAGCACTCTCAAACTTTTACTCATACACTTACCAGTACCTCTGGAGCACCATATAGCTGCCCGTACTGGCCTAGGACCTCGTCCACCAGGACCTCCAGCTTCTCTGTGGTGAAGGGACGGGCCCCTGATGTTCTCTGTTCGAGCCATGACTGGGTCCAGAGTAGAGGTACAGCAGCAGTTTGTGTAGATGAATTGCAGGCAGCAGTGTCTGAATGCAAGTGACAGGTGTGGCTATCTCACAGACATTTATAGGCCCCTAGGGTTGTTTCAGTGGTACTCTGATGATGCAATAGGTCTGCCTTGTTTGCATCTTTCAATTGTGTCCAATGCCACGCCTAATGCGAGTTTCAAATATGTACTGCACTACCGCGATGGCGACTCCCATTGGCTGCAATGACATTCGCATAGGTGGTGTCACACTGCGGGGCTAGGTGGTGTCTACCGCAATCCGGCATCTTTCAATTGTGTCCAATGCCTGTGACCGCAGTGGTGGTGCACGCCTACCGCGAGTTTCAAATATGTATTGCACTACCGTGATGGCGGCTCCCATTGGCTGCAATGACATTCGCATAGGCGGTGTCACACCGCGGGGGCCAAGTGGTCTCTACCGCAATCCGGCATCTTTCAATCGTGGCCAATGCCTGCGACCACAGTGGCGGTGCACGCCTACCGCGAGTTTCAAATATGTATTGCACTACCGCGATGGCGGCTCCCATTGGCTGCAATGACATTCGCATAGGCGGTGTCACACTGCGGGGGCCAGGTGGTCTCTACCGCAATTCGGCATCTTTCAATCGTGGCCAATGCCTGTGACCGCAGTGGTGGTGCAAGCCTACCGCGAGTTTCAAATATGTATTGCACTACTGCGATGGCGGCTCCCATTGGCTGCAATGACATTCGCATAGGCGGTGTCACACCGTGGGGGCCAAATGGTCTCTACCGCAATCCGGCATTTTTCAATTGTGTTCAATGCCTGTGACCGCAGTGGTGGTGCACGCCTACCGCACCTATGGACACATTGTGCTATAGCATTGTCACTGTGCAAATTGCATCACTGATCACTATACATTTACAATATATTCTTGCACCTGGTTGTAAAGTGAAATGAGAGTGTGACATTTAACTCTATGATGCCCACACATGTCATGTCAGTACACATGATTAAATGCTTTGGTATGTACTTACTCACATGTCAAATTTAATCTTTGTGGGCATGCACACAGATTTGAGGTGTAATTGAGTCTCACTTTTTGTAAACATGCCAATGTGTGAAATGGCAGCTCATCCCACAGTCATGATGGACTGACCACATAATGTGCCCATATCACTGTATACATTGCTGTATTTATATTGATAGCTGTCCAGCTTACACGCACTGTGCTCATTTTGTAATGATGTTGTGCTTAGTGAGACTTAAGCAAGAAGGTTGTGCAGTGACAGCAGCTACGTACAACTCAGCATTGTTGCTGTTTGCCACATGTGCTGTGTCAACTACACACAGGGCTGGTGACACAAGATGTAGGAGTGTACCATATACCATTCACATAGTCTGATTCTGATTTGACAGTAGTTAGTATGTACATCCTGCCCACATGAATGACTACAGTAGATCAAGGTGTCTGTGCATGTGACTTGTGCATAAAGCTGATTTCACGGTCCTGTCAATGTTGGGGCTGTGTTATTAAATATGTAAGATGTTTGCCACATCTCATCTGTGACTCATATTTACATGTGTCCTCTTTCTGAATACGTAGGAGATGACCAACTGTGCATCGGCCTTTCCCAGTGCTGGGGAACATGGAGGATGAGGACATCATAAGGAAATTCTGTCTGAATCGCCTTACCCTTCAAGAGCTATGTGCTCAGTTGGAGCCCCATTTGAGACCTCACAGAACATATCCAACAGCTTTGGCACCAACAGTAAAGGTGATGGTGGCACTGCATTTCTTTGCCACTGGTTCGTTTCACTACACGGTGGCCATCGCCGGTTGGATGTCTCAACCTATGTTCAGCATGGTGCTGCGTGATGTCCTGTCCGCATTGTTGACCTACAAGGACCGCTACATCCACTTTCCAAGGAAGGAGATATGAATTGGCAGATGTGAAAGAGGAATTTTATGACCTTGGTCACATACCTAATGTTGTTGGAGCCATTGACTGCACACACGTTGGCCTAGTTCCACCACAGGCACGTGAGCACATCTACTGTAACAGGAAGCATTACCATTCCATTAATGTGCAAGTGGTATGCCAAGCGGATATGATTATCTCCCATGTATGTGCTAAATATCCGGGTTCTGCACATGACTCCTACATACTGTGTAACAGCATCATCCCAAAATTGATGGAAAATCTGCATCCAGAGCGTGTGTGGCTTATTTGTGAGTAAGCTGTGTCAAGTAGTGTGCTGTATGTGTGACATGCTGTTCTCCTCAGCTCTTTGTATTACAAACTTGGTCTGTGTTTCTCACAACTAGGTGACTCTGTGTATCCCAACCGGCCTTGGTTGCTGAGCCCACTGAGGAATCCAAGGACCCCAGGGGAAGTCCGCTTCAATGATGCCCATGGGAGGACACGTCGTGTAGTGGAGCGTGCTTTTGGACTTTTGAAGGCTAGATTTTGGTGTCTGGACAAGAGCGGTGGTGCACTACTCTACTCTCCCCAAAAGGTGTGTCAGATCAAAGTTGCATGCTGCATGCTCCACCACCTGGCCTTGCGCAAAGAGATCCCCCTAATTCTGGACGATAATGAGCAGCAGATGCCCCCGCTGCAAATCCACACATGCCCAGTGACGATGATAGTGGAGAAGAGGAAGGTATTGACTTGCGTCAACAGCTCATCAACAACTACTTCCTTTGAGTGTAAGTTAACATTGAACAACTATGACATTGTCTGTTGGCTTTGCTGTTAGTGGCGAAGCATAGATGAGGTGTTTGGATGCTGGCTGTTATTGGCTCACTGCTAATGGCTGATATGTGTGGCACAGTGTATTGGTTTCCACTTACCTCATGTCTATGGTGATGGTGTTGGTCATTGTTATGTGTGATGAATCTTGTACGGTGTTGACTAGTGGTGTGTTGTTGCTGTAATGGCATCACCTGACAACTCAATGTCATCCTCTTGTGTCTTTCTAGGATCCTTCGCCCCATCAATGTCTTGTCACAATCAGAGCTTGTGGTACATTGGAATCAGAGTTGACATTGTACAAACTGTGATAAACATGGAACTGACACAAAGGCATAGGTGTGTACATAGTGTTTATTTTCTATTAGATTGTGTTTAAATTAAAGTGGATGGAAGGTAATTTGTGCATAGTGAGTGTATGAGTTGTCAGTGATGGTAAAGGAGACAAATAGAGTAGTCCCCACATTAATGGAATTACACAGTCCAACAAACTCCTGCCATCAACATGGCAATGTGGGATTGGATAATCAACAAAGTCAATGTTCAGTGCAACACATGTGCCATCATGGCTGGCTCAGCGACTTGGCTTTGGTTGGTGCTTTGCCACGTGATCCTCCCGTGGTGTTTCTCGGATGTCCCCTCTTGCGTTTGGCAGGGGGGGCCTCTGTTGCAGGCTCAGAGGTGTCTGAGGAGAGTCATTGTCTTGCAACTCACCCATCTCTGTGGCCGCAGCTGAGGTGGTGTGTGGTTCAGCAGGTTGGCCACTGGAGGGGGTTTGAGCCATCATTTGAGCAGCATGTATGTCCCTCAGAACACCCACAAGCTGGCCCATGAGATCCACAAGTTGTCCCATTCATGTGTCCATGGACCTCTGCAGCAGGCGGAGCTCACGCAGTTCTTCTACAACCTGGCCCATCTGTCCCTGGTTCTGTTGATATGCACCAAGGACTCTTGCGACGGTGGCCAGGGCTTCTGTCTCAGTGTCTTCATGTGATTGTCCCCCAGTAGCCCTCCCACCTGCCCTGCTGACACGGACCAGTGGCATTGGCTGTTGACGCACCCGCACACTATCTCCGGCATCCTCAGCTTGTGTGGTGGTGTTGGTAACCACTGAGCCAGGGACAGTGTTGCAGGCAGCAGTGGTGATGGTGGAGGTGGCTGCAGCACAGGTCGTTGTAGCAGGGGTCAGCGTAGGGATTGTCGCTGGTGTGTTGATAATTGTGGTGGTGGTGGGGACAATGAGGCCCTGAGACGGAGTGCGCCCTGGCTGTCCTGAGGGGCCAGATTGTTGCTCCTCATCCGAGAAACGTAGAGAATCTGCATCAGAGAGTTCACGCTCCGGGGGGGGGAGACTGGCCCTGCTGGTTGGTGGTGTTTCCACCAGCTGTTGCTTGGGGATCTCCTGTTGAACAGAGGTTAGATTGTCAGTTAAGTGCACTACACAACCTTGGTGTCACACTTTTGGATGTTACATTTGATACGCCAAACATTTTATATTGCAATCACTTGGAATTGGTAAAATATTCTCAGCATCATGACATGATGTTGAGGTACATACATTACTTGTCATTAGTGTGACATGTAAATAACAACTATTTGACATGTACAGATAGTGTGTTTACAAGGACATGTCATCATCTACCAACTTGGTGCACATCAACTTTGGTTTATGTGTGGATTTAGTTGACTTTTCAGAGAATCTGTTTCAGCTATGCCAAAACTTAACAATTTAGTTATTTATATGTTCTTTCAAATCAGGTGGTTTTGTTTGTTTGACAGATTGACCGTGCATGTGTTGTCTTCATGTGAGCCTTCAGGCTTTGAAACCATGGCACTTACACATTGCATTCTGTGCTTTGCATGATTGGGCCCTGAATTTATTTTGCATGTGACTTGGTGAGTCAAAGTGTAATTTCTGTGACAGTTACATGCGCTTAGCTGTGTGCACACTGGATGTGACATTTGGATCTATACAGAGTTGGCTAACATGTGAGGGATGTGCTGATCATATGGCTCCATGCATTTTTAGAAGGATGACAGGGTGCATGCACTGTCTACCTACCTGTTAGTAAGCACAGTAGAGGGAAATGGCTGACACATGGTTTTGGGTGGGGGGAGTGTTCCATCCTGCTCAGGGGTGATGTAAGTGAGCATGAGAAGGCTACCTACCTGTCAGGTGAAGGAGAGCAATGAAATGGCTACAACATGGTTCTGGGTGGGGGGAGTGTTCCATCCTGCTCAGGGGTGATGCAAGTGAGCATGAGAAGGCTACCTACCTGTAAGGTGAAGGAGAGCAATGAAATAGCTGCCACATGGTTCTGGGTGGGGGGAGTGTTCCATCCTGCTCAGGGGTGAGACAAGAGTGCCTGGTGGAAGTTGTAGTGCTGGCTACCTATCCACAAACCCCCGTCCCTGTTGAGATGGCTACCTACCTGTAAGGTGAAGGAGTGCAATGAAATGGCTGCCACATGGTTCTGGGGGGGGGTATTCCATCCTGCTCAGGGGTGATGCAAGTGAGCATGAGAAGGCTATCCTACCTGTGAAGTGGAGCAGAGGAAGGGAATAGGTTACACATGGCTCTTGGGTGGGGGAATGTTCCATCTTGCTTAGCTGTGGGACAAGGGTGCCTGTTGGGAGTTGTAGTGCTGGCTGCCTGTACACACACTCCCCTCCCTGTTGAGAAGGCTACCTCCTTGTGAAGTGGAGCAGAGGAAGGGAATGGGTTACACGTGGCTCTTGGGTGGGGGAGTGTTCCATCTTGCTCAGCTGTGACTCAAGGGTGCCTGGTGGGAGTTGTAGTGCTAGCTGCCTGTACACACACACCCTCCCTGTTGAGAAGGCTTCCTCCCTTTTAAGTGGAGCAGAGGAAGGGACTAGGTTACACATGGCTCTTGGGTGGGGGAGTGTTCCATCTTGCTCAGCAGTGGGACAAGGGTGCCTGGTTGGAGTTGTAATGCTGGCGGCCTGTACACACACACACACCCCTCCCTGTTGAGAAGGCTACCTCCCTGTGAAGTGGAGCAGAGGAAGGGAATAGGTTACACATGGCTTTTGGGTGGAGGGAGTGTTCCATCTTGCTCAGCTGTGGGACAAGGGTGCCTGGTGGGAGTTGTAGTGCTGGCTGCCTGTACACACACACCCCTCCCTGTTGAGAAGGCTACCTCCCTGTGAAGTGGAGCAGAGAAAGGGAATAGGTTACACATGGCTCTTGGGTGGGGGGAGTGTTCCATCCTGCTCAGCTGTGAGTCAAGGGTACCTGGTGAAAATTGTAGTGCTGGCTACCTGTACACATACCCCCATGGAAATATTGCTAGCTACCTTTGAGGTGAATCAGAGAAGGAAATGGTAGATATGTGAGACATGTGTTGGGAAGTGTGTGTTGTACGTAAGTGCATTTAGGTCTAGGAAGTGTAGCTTTATAGTTGTGCAAGACAGTACATGGCAGTGTGATGGGATACATTTGTTGGTACTTACCAGTCTCCACTCCCCCAGCTATTCCTGTGAGACTCTCTGGATGCAGTATGGCAAGCACCTTCTCCTCCCATTCAGTGAATGTTAGTGGTGGAATGGGAGGGCCACCGCCAGTCCTCTGAGCCGCCTCATGGTTCCTGTTGGCACAGTATTTCACCCTGGTCTTTAGGTCATGCCACCTCTTCTTGATGTCACGCAGTGTGCGCAGGGCGGTCCCTACTGCATTGACTTTGCTGACTATCCTTTCCCACATTTGATTTTTTCTGACTAGTGGTGTCTGTTGGACCATGCTTCCAAACAAATGTGGTTCTACTCTAATTATCTCGTCTACCATCACTGACAACTCATTGTCTGTGAATTTGGGCATTTTTTTCTGGGACATGGTGTGTAATGTGCAAATAGGTGACAACTGCAGGTGGGAAGGTGGTGGTGGAGATGTGTGAGGTGTGTGTTGGTGTTGGTGTGGGTGGTTGTGATGGTGTGATGTGTGATGATTTGCCTCTCCTTTCTGCTGTGGTGTTTGGCCCTTCACTGCTGGAGTTGTGCAAAGGATGCTGGTCAGGGAAGAGGTTGGTTTTATACACAGCTGTGTGGGTGTGTCCAAATGGGGTATTCATGTCAGGTGTGTTTTCTATGTTGATGTAAACATAGAGCTATGTTCAGCACTCCCCTTGATAATTCTAATGATCCAAAGTGTACTGGATAATTTTAACCATCATAAGTTTTATATTCAAACATAATTTTTTAAACAATATTTCAGAGAGGGCCAATGATAGCTTAATACAAAGTACAAAGAGTTACAGAAAGTCCAAAGGTTCGGTATTCAACTTGTTGGTTTATTCTTTTTGGTACTCCCAGCAAGGAATTTGCCATTTGCCAACACGTGTTTCGTCTGCTCATAGACTTTTTCAAGGCTGGAAAAGTAAATACCATACATTTTTGTTTATTGTTTGTACAAAAGAGCTTTTTCACAGATTTTTAACAAAAACTGGTGAGAATTACATCAGCTATAAAACATGTTTGCAGCTAGCCACATTTTGGCCAAAGAATGTGTTAAAAGTTGGATAAGAATAAAGATGGTGAAAAGATCCAAAATCAACCAGAATAACCGGAATAGACCATAAGTTGGTTGTGATAGAAGTAAAGAAGCAAAGATTACCAACCCCATTCAAGCACTAATATGATAGAAAAGCTACGGTGATTATCACCCTATGCAGTGACAATTAAGGAAAGATGTGAATATAGAAATATACTTCACCAAATGTGGATCATACCTAATCGATTTCTAACCTATATAATGTAATATCAGACCCACCGATTTTACGTAAATAATCGGGCTTTTCCTGGAGTACAACTTCACGCAGCGGTGTCCTGTAGAATCTCGATACCATAAAAGTATCCAGAGAAATCTGTTTAGGATAAACAGAGATTCCATTAGTGTACTCTCCTATTTGTACATTTTGTGCCACGAAAGTAATCAATGCTCATTTTGTACTGAGCTCAAGAGGTCGTGACCTATGGTATAATCTCCAGGTCTACCGATATACCTGAGTACGTATTGTAAGATGCAAAGTAGACGTACTTGTTGTTAATTGGTGACTTCTCCAAAAATGAGAGTATCCTCCACGAAGCTCGCAGTATCTCGTGATCCCTAGATTGCTAGATGGATCACATGCAGGTGGGTCATGTGACCGCAACCTGCAACCTACACAAAAAGAATATGGCAACCGTACTCGGAGACTCGGTACGGCTAGAAGGGACACACGTTTGGATTTTTAAACCATTCCTGGTTATTGGTGAGTGAGATCTACGGGACTATTTTGGATACTGACTGATTCACAATACAGATTAGCTTGCTTTGTAATTTTATTGACCATGGGCTGGGTATTTACTTTTTAGGGTGGGAATTACGTGTTTTGGGTAAGCTGTTCCCGGGGGGATTTTTATTACCTCACTAGAATTATAACTATTCCGGCACGTTTTCGGCCAGAATTATACAATATCTGGGACCTATTACGATGGCGGTCGGAAAACCTCCCCGACCGCCATGGTAGCGGGAAAAGACCACCCGCATGGACCGCGACATCACCGCCGGTCAAATTACGATGATCCGCGGTCAAAATCCAACCGCGGCGGTCGGATCGTGGGCCTTAACATTTCGGCGGTTGCTGCTGCCCGCAGCACCGCCGCGATGTCCAAAGGAGCATGTCCTGCATTTCCCTGCACTGCGTGGCAGGTGCCTGCCACCTGGTAGAGAGAAATGTAGGGGGGGACCATGGGTACCCCCCAGTGCACCCACACCCCCCCAAAACATTGGGGGCCCGCAACGGGGCCCCCGGAAGACAATCTCCGCATGCCTTTCCATGGCGGTCTGACCGCTGAGGAAAGGCTGGCTACCGCCGGCATGATAATCATGCCGGCGGAGCCTGCTCTGCACTGCCACCATTATCCCGGGCCTGCTCTGTCCACCAGGCAGGAGTGCGGATGGCAACCGGTGGAAAAGCGGCGGTCAGAATTTCCCACCGCCGCGGTCACCACCGCCATCCTAATCTGACTGGCGGTTTTCTGGCTTGCGATCGCGGTTGGATGTCCTCCGCCGGTACGGCGGGCACCACCGCCGGCCCGGCAGTGGACATCCGACCGCCATCGTAATAGACCCCTCTGTTTGTATTTTAGAGAGATCATCTACCAAGGACCGCGGTAGACGGGACTGTGGTTCACTTGGATTTGAGTTTGCGCATTAGAAGTCGCGTTGATTCCGAACGCAATTCCATAACGGTGATTACATCTCTATGAGACTATATGGATTAGTTGAATGTCAATGTGTATATGCTGTGAGATTTGGACTGGTAACTAATGACAAGCAATCGCTCATTTGATATTGGTCATGTTTTGTATTGCCTAGATAGGAATCGTACTAGCGACCTCGCTGTGATCATAAGATTTGATCTGAAATTGCGCCGCTACATTAGACGTGGTCTAGTTGCTGATCTTACTCCAAGCCGCATAGACACACTGGTTGAATAGGTAACTATACTCGCTTTTTTCATGCTATTATCTAGAAGCATGATACATTTAGCCTATTCTCATGCAGTATCTTGAGTGGGGAGCTTTACCCTCCATTATTATAGATTGTGTTGAAAGTATTATTCTATTTACGGTTTCCAAATTCCCTCATAGATACAGGAGTATATTGCTTGGACTGAGGCACTATCATTTGGGGACTTATTCGTGGAGGATACTCTCATTTTTGGACAAGTCTCCAATTAACAACAAGTACGTCTACTTTGCATCTTACAATACGTACTCAGGTATATCGGTAGACCTGGAGATTATACCATAGGTCACGAACTCTTGAGCTCAGTACAAAATGAGCATTGATTACTTTTGCGGCACAAAATGTACAAATAGGAGAGTACACTAATGGAATCTCTGTTTATCCTAAACAGATTTCTCTGGATACTTTTATGGTATCGAGATTCTACAGGACACCGCTGCGTGAAATTGTACTCCAGGAAAATCCCGATTATTTACGAAAATCGGTGGGTCTGATATTACATTATATAGGTTACAAATCGATTAGGTATGATCCACATTTGGTGAAGTATATTTCTATATTCACATCTTTCCTTAATTGTCACTGCATAGGGTGATAATCACCGTATCTTTTCTATCATACTAGTGCTTGAATGGGGTTGGTAATCTTTGCTTCTTTACTTCTATCACAACCAACTTATGGTCTATTCCGGTTATTCTGGTTGATTTTGGATCTTTTCACCATCTTTATTCTTATCCAACTTTTAACACATTCTTTGGCCAAAATGTGGCTAGCTACAAACATGTTTTATAGCTGTTGTAATTCTCACCAATTTTTGTTAAAAATCTGTGAAAAAGCTAAGGGTGGGCGTAGTTCACGGAGTTGCGCTACGCGATGCTACGCGATGCTACGCGAAGTGGTAAAACAACTCTGCCGCACTACGCGGAGCTACGCGTGCAGCGTAGTGCGATAGGAAAATGCTGTTCGCGGTGATTGCACAGTGCCGGATGCTTGTCCGCACTGTGCAATTATTGCAAATGGCATCATGCACAGTGCAAGCGGTCGTTTTCTGCCGCTCGAGTAGATTTTACTCGAGCGGCAGCTTTCAACGTAACGGGCAGTTCTCATCGCGAGCGGTCGCGAGCATACGCGACCACTCGCAATGAGAAACCTGACCCTCCCGCGTTGAGAAATCTCGCCGGCAGGTATATTTTTTACGCTCGCGCTCGCCAACTTGATGTTGCCGATCGCGAACGAGGAAAAATCTCGCCGGGATGTTGATTTTGCTCGCTCGCAGTCGCCAACTTAACATTGAGGAACGTGAGCGAGCAAAAATGTCCGCTACACGTAGCGGATTTTCCCTGCACTCCGCGAGATCCGCGTAACGCGGAGTGCAGCAAACTCTGCAAACTCCACGAGCGGAGCGTAGTTCACCGCCCAGGGTTAGAAAAAGCTCTTTTGTACAAACAATAAACAAAAATGTATGGTATTTACTTTTTTAGCCTTGAAAAAGTCTATGAGTAGACGAAACACGTGTTGGCAAATGGCAAATTCCTTGCTGGGAGTACCAAAAAGAATAAACCAACAAGTTGAATACCGAACCTTTGGACTTTCTGTGACTCTTTTTACTTTGTATTAAGCTATCATTGGCCCTCTGTGAAATATTGTTTAAAAAATTGTGTTTGAATATAAAACTTATGATGGTTAAAATTATCCAGTACACTTTGGATCATTAGAACTATCAAGGGGAGTGCTGAACATAGCTCTATGTTTACATATATGTACACACGTTAGGTTCTAAGGTGTAAGTAGCACCTTTTGGTAGTAGGTGAATTGAGCCGCAATAGCACCTCAGTCAAATTGCAAGTTGAAACTTATTGATTCACACAAGATTGATATACTTTGATACTTATTAACCTTTGATTGTGCGGTAATTTCCCATTTAGGGACCACTACTACCCACCTCAACTTAGTAAATGTTCTCTATGTTGACCTGGGATTTGTTTGTTTTTCAATGTTATGGGGGGGTGTCATTGGGGTGCGTCAAATGTTTTTGAAGGCAGCGGAAAAAATCAGCCACACTTGGAGGCCTTGTGGTGTGGTTGCATTCGACCGCCATTCTTCTTTCCGCGCGACCGCAGCGGTCTGAACGCAATGATCGTTCTGCCAGCTCTGCCATTCATCTTTTCGCGCGACCGCAGCGGTCGGAAAAGAATGATCGTTCCGCCTGCTCCGCCATCTTATCATAATTTCACTTGCGGTCATTCCGTTTGTGGATCGGTGTTTTTGGTGCTTTCGCAGCATTTCCGTCCGTCGTGGTCGGATTTTCTGGTTTTCCGGACTGATTTTTGTGGAATCCGACCACCGGGGTCGGATTTTGCAATCATTGCATCGTAATGTGACCGCCGGTTTTGCTGCGGAATGTAATGACCCCCTGTGCTATTTTAATAAACAATTATAAATATATCATTATGCTTACTACAAAATATATTTTTATTTTTTAATTATTCCTACTATAGACTACATTAATTCAGAAAAGGTGCTGGACAGTAAACATATATAATTTACTATTCCCACTCCAATTTATATTAAGTCAGGGAAGGTGCTGGACACTAAACATATATAATTTACTATTCCCACTCCAAAGTATAATAATTCAGGGAAGCTGCTGGACAGTAAACATATATAATGTAGTATTCCCACTCCAATTTATATTAAGTCAAGGAATGTGCTGGACAGTAAACATATATAATTTACTATTACCACTCCAAACTATATTGACTCTGGGAAGGTGTTGGACACTAAACATATATAATTTACTATCCCCACTCCAATTTATATTGTCAGGTAAGGTGCTGGATAGTAAACATATATAATTTACTATTCCCACTCCAAACTATATTAACTCTGGGAAGGTGCTGGACACTAAACATATATAATGTACTATTCCCACTCCAACGTATATTCACTCAGGGAAGGTGCTGGACAGTAAACATATATAATTTACTATTCCCACTCCAACATATATTAACTCAGGGAAGGTGCTGGACACTAAACATATATAATGTACTATTCCCACTCTAAAGTATATTACCTCAGGGAAGGTGCTGGACAGTAAACATATATAATTTACTATTCCCACTCCAAAGTATATTAACTCAGGGAAGGTGCTGGACAGCAAACATATATAATTTACTATTCCCACTCCAATTTATATTAAGTCAGGGAAGGTGCTGGACACTAAACATATATAATTTACTATTCCCACTCCAATTTATATTAAATCAGGGAAGGTGCTGGACAGTAAACATATATAATTTACTATTCCCACTCCAAAGTATATTAACTCTGGCAAGGTGCTGGACACTAAACTTATTTAATTTACTATTCCCACTAAAAATACATAACATTATGAAAAGTGATAGTCAGTATCCATCTAAAACGTAATATTCATAAATAAAAATTAATTATAAAAATCAAAATCAAAAACAACATACACATATAATTATAATACCCACATATTATATATCATTAACACATATGTTTTCATATTTTGTTTAAATATATATTAACATATTCATAAATTAACAAATATATAAACAACACTAATTTATTATCAATATATTTATTGCCAGAAATAAAAGTAATAAATAAAATATGTTTTATTAATAAGAATTAATGCATTTTTTATAATATTTTAAATTGTAAATATATACTAGCCCCAAAAAATGTAAGATTATTGTTTTAAAACAAGCGTAAATAACTGTTAAAAATATTAATAATAAAAATAATGTACACAAAAGTTTTAGTTACTATTTATTAGAACACATTTAAAATTTTAAAAATGTATATATATATATAATATATCAACACAAAACACATCTACATTAAACTCATTTTATACTGTATCATATTCCAATATTCACTACTATATTATAAATTCATAACAATTAAAAATATATTTAAATTTTAAAAATATTTTTCTCATTACAAAATATTTTTTGAACATATTTTAAATATAATTTCATACACTATAATAAATATACATAATGTTTTCTCTATAATTAATTAGTTTTTCTCTGAATATATATAAAATATTAAAAAATAAAATAAAAAATACATTTTTTTATTAAGAAAATACACCATATGCCCCTTAAATAAAATATTTACACTCATAAAACTAAAATTTTAAATACTGTAACAATTTTTAACTAAATCATTAAATATACATAATGTTTTGAAAATGTAAAATTTTTAAACATATATTTCACAATATATTACACACATAAATATAATTTTTTTAATACATTTTACAAATTATTAAAAAATATTTTTATCATTATGGCCAAATTAAGATATATAATCCAGTATAAACCAAAAATGTATTCTCATTAATAAAAAATTAATAATTACATAAATATAAAATTTAAATATGTAAATTTAAAAATTTTCAATTAAAAAAACTACTCAACTTTATCCCCTATAAACACAACATCCCACTCCCCAAAAACTTATGATTTAATTAAAAATAGAAAAATGTATTAAATTTGAATTAATACATTTTTAAAACACTCCCACCCTTATCCCCGATAAACTCAACATCCCGCTCCTAAATAAAAAATTATAAAAAGCTTTACAAATGTTTATAAAGTTTTAATTTTAAAATACAAACTTTTTAAAACACTCCCAACCCTTATCCCCTATAAACCCAACATCCCGCTCCTAAAAAAAAGATAATTTCTTTACAAATTGTTAGAAAATTTTAATTTTAAAATACAAACTTTTTAAAACACTCCCCACCCTTATCCCCTATAAATCCAATATCCCGCTACTAAAAAAAAAAAAAAAAAAATCTTTTTAAATTTTATTTATTTTTTTAAACTTTTTAAAGCTCTCCCCACCCTTATCCCCTAAAAAATAAAATTATAAATTATTTTAAATTTTTTTTTTTTTACATTCCCAAAAACTTTTTAAAACACTCCCCAGCCTTATCCCCTATAAACCCAACATCCCGCTCCTAAAAAATAAAATTATAATTTCATTTTAAATGTAATTTTTTTTTCTAAATTAAAAAAAAAAAACTTTTAAAACACTCCCCACCCTGAGTCCCTATAAACCCAACATCCAACTGCCCAAAAAATTAAAATTCACATTTTTTTAACAATTATTATAACATTTACAAACATGTAACATAATAAAAAAATACTAAAACGATATATGTGCATTGCGATATTTTAGCAAACGATATTTATCACAACGATATTTTTAACACACTAAGGGGCCGATTCCGATTCAGGCCGGAAAACGTACCGACCGACTCAGTACGGGAATGTAGTCCGACCGACACGTACCGGCGCTGTCCGATCCGCGTAGTACGATGCAATGCATGTGAATCACGACCGACTCGTACGGAACACAAGCCGAACGACCGAACCGCACGGAAAGCAGCCATCCGGCCGGAAAATCTACGCGAATCGAACCGACCGACACGCACCAGGAATGAACCCGACAGATACGTACCCGCGAAGTCCGACCCGCGCAGTACGATGCAATGCGTGTAAAACCAGACCGAGTCGCACGGAGCTCAAGCCGTACTTCCGACACGCATAGAGAACAGGGAGCCGAAGCAACCCAATACTCCGCGACCGACGCGTATGCCGCACATGAAACCCAGCAGAAAGACAGCGTGAAAGACTTGGAGAAGCTCGCACGAGACAACTGCTGCGTCCGACTCGGTCAGAAGAACGTCTCCTACATGCCCAAAAAATACTAAGGAAAAAATACAAAAAAAAGGGCCAAACAAGCAATGACAAAGTCAATAAATACTGTTGAAAAAAAACATTGAACAAAGACACACCCACAACTCCACCCATATAAAGGCCACAAATCCCTACCATGATCCTTTGCAAATTCAACTGACCTGCCAGCACAGAACACCATCAGACAGCAACCACAGACACACTCACAACCCATCCATCACACAAGCCACACACCATTAGCGCTTCCCTAATAGCACCCTCACATACACCCAGCAAAACTGACACTCACCCACCCTCACTTGCACACTGACACACACATCAATCCCCACCACCACCCATCACCATGCCCCCAAAGAAGAATCCAAAGTTCCTAGACAGTGAATTGAAAGTCCTGGTAGATGAAATCCTAAGAGTAGAGCCACAGTTGTTTGGTACATTGGTCCAACAGACCCCCACGTCGCACAAAACCAAGATGTGGGAGAGGATCGTCGACAGGGTGAACGCACAATGACCATGTTTGCGCACAAAGGAAGACAACCAGAACAGGTGGTATGACGTGCGCCGGAGGGTCAAGGACCTACTCAAGAAGGAATACGCCTTGAGTCATCGCACCAGCAGTGGCCCTCCTGCCAAACCAGTATACCTCAGGTCCTGGGAGGAGAAGGTGAGGGCCATCCTACCACCAGAGAGCGTACATGGACTATCAGACATCCCAGAGCCTGGTGAGTACACAACCAATATACCCAATATTGTGTGACAATACACACACATCACTGTCAAGGGGATAGTGAAACCATGCACCGTTAGCAAAGCCACAGTAACCAAAAGATAATCATCCCAAGATGTGTATGCTAGTCAGACAAACACAATACCT
Organism: Calotriton arnoldi; assembly: GCA_963921515.1. Lineage (NCBI taxonomy): Eukaryota > Metazoa > Chordata > Amphibia > Caudata > Salamandridae > Calotriton > Calotriton arnoldi. The sequence continues at coordinate 148,523 of CAWUFW010018492.1, forward strand.
GCCATCTCATAGTGATATGTAACTGTGTCATAACATGTACAAACCTAACAACAAATAGAGCAAGGCAGTGGCACAAATCTAACCAACAAACACTGTCAGACATTTTGCCACCACTAGAACACCACCTCACAGGGAAGCTGACTGAAAGGAAGGAATTGTGTGTATGCTGGTGAAGTGAGTGTAGCCAATAGCATGATGGGAGTTGTAGTCACAGATATTGGTCACCCTCACAATTGGCCCATCAACACCACTCTGAACCATGCTCACATCACAGGGAGTGGAAAAGAACCGACAAGATGGCTGACACTGGGTACTGCTGTGGGGAAAACAAGCCCCTGCTGGGTGTTGTGCTACAAACAACAGCAGGACACCACTGACTGACATCCTGAAAGCCAACTTGCACTCCCTGCAATGGAAGCACGTTCGATGGTGGGATGTCTGGCTGGGTGGGAAGGAGGACTGACAGCCCTGACCATAGTTACCAGCAGCTTTTCTCACACACCCCCTTAACACAAACTCCACACAACTCACCTGGGAGAATGCATTGCCTCACACTCTAATTAAATATATCCCACAAAGAACTACCACACTGGGTTATGCTGTGTGAAGCACAGGGACACTTTTGGGACTTGTAGCCAAACAAACGCCAGGACAACACTGTCAGCCATCCTGTCAGCACAGGCACACTACCCCACAGGGAAGCAGAGTCAAAAGGAAGGAAGTATGGGCATGCTGGGAAGGGGGTGTAGGCAATAGCATGATGGGAGTGGTAGTCACAGCTCAACATCCCCCACCCACATGGCCCAGCAAGCTCACACTGAAGCATGCACACCTCACAGGGAGTGAAAAGCCACTTCCAAGATGTCTGACAATGGTGCTCTGTTGTGGGGAGCACAAGGCCCTGCTGGGAACTGTGCACCAACCAACAGCAGGACACCACTGACTGACATCCAGACAACCAACTTGCACTCCCTGCAATGGAAGCACGTTTCATGGTGGGATGTCTGGCCTGGGGGAGGAGGAGTGCCAGCTCCGACTACAGCTACCAGCAGGCCCTTACACACACACCACTTCCACTAACTCCAAACAACACACCTGGGACCGTGCTCCACAAGAGAGTGAGTGAAAAGCCACTTCCAAGATGTCTGACACTGGCCTCAGCTGTGGGGAGCACAAGGCCCTGCTGTGAACTGTGCACCAACAAACAACAGGACCACACTGTCAGCCATCTTGCCATTGCTGTCACACTCACACACAGTGAAGTCGACCTCAAAAGGAAGGAAGTATGGGCATGCTGGGAAGGGGGTGTAGGCAATAGCATGATGGGAGTGGTAGTCACAGCTCAACATCCCCCACCCGCATGGCCCAGCAAGCTCACACTGAAGCATGCACACCTCACAGGGAGTGAAAAGCCACTTCCAAGATGTCTGACACTGGCCTCAGCTGTGGGGAGCACAAGGCCCTGCTGGGAACTGTGCACCAACCAACAGCAGGACACCACTGACTGACATCCTGAGAGTTAACCTGCACCCACTGCAAGGGTGGCATGCTTCATGGTGGGATAACTGGGCTGGGGGGAGAAGGAGGTCCGGATGTCAACCAAATACCACCAATGCTGGCCATACACACACCTACTCTGCAAAAACACATTGCACACGTGGGACCAGTCACTACCAAAGTAAAAGCCCTGGCAAGATGGCTGACACATGGGCATGAGAAATGATGTGCCTGCAATTCACTCCCATGCACTGGCCAACCCAAACACGTACACACTCACAGCCATTGCAACTCTATGTTTACACACACTGTCAGGGGATGCAGTGTCCATGGGTGCCCCCTGGCCTGGCTGTGAAGGTGTGACTTGCAGATGACAACTGTGGAGAATCAGACAAACTACATAGCACAAAACACACAGGAAGTCACAGAGACATCATTGACAGGGGACACCTGACAGTGAATGCAATGGACACACCAATATACCGGACACTGTACATGGTGTCAGTCACACAAGTTGTGGTTGTGAGCTGCATTCCACTCCCACATTGTTCGGCAACATATGCATCCTTCACACAACACACCACTCACTGTCATAGACACTGTAGACACAAGCACCAAGCTGGACTGCATTTGAGGAGACATGCTACTCACAGCAGCAGAACTGCAACACACACCACTGGCCATCACTGTCATGACAATGGAAAAGCCAGAGAGCTGCCGTGCCCAATCCTTATCACCATGGAGGACATTGACAAGATTAATCACGTTTGCACGTACAAAACTCAGCAACAACATCATTAGCTACGTAAACAACATCACTTGTATGAAATGAGACGTGAACTAGGAACCCAGACAACAACACAGATACTCCCAAGAGATCCCAGGCATACCGGACTGTGACCATGTTGTCCAGACACACCAATGTGACGCACAAAGACTTGCAAAAACTGGCACCACACATGTCCCAATCTTGAAAGATATCCTAAGTGGAATTGCACGTATGTCCCTGTTAAAGGACAAATGTGGACAAGGATGACACACCTGTGTCAGGCACATGATGGCCCTTGGGTAGCAATGGCCATGTACAGCCAATCAAAACATTAGCTGGTCATGCACACACCTCAATATTCACATTGAAATGCTTCAGGTTGGCAGGACAATGTGCTACAACAATATCAACCTCTGGCTGTGACAACTTAGGACAATGCAATGTACAGGCACGCATCCAGATGTACAGTCACAACTGTCATGTGTTTGAACCATTGATGCCTGTAGAAACATAACATACATTGTGTGTCTCTTCCAAACACAGGTGATGATGGGGACACAGCAGCAGATGGTGAGGAGTCCCTGTCCCAGGCTCTGGTGGCCCCAGAGCTCTCTGGTGTGGAACAGCCTCTGCCCTCCTCGGATGGCAAAGACCTACCTGGCCCCTCCGGTGTGAGTCATCATGCAGCACCAGCAGGACCACCATCTGCACCCCCTGCACCCACTCCTCCAACATTTGCCAACACACAGACCACCCCCGCCGACACGGACAGACCAAGGACACTGAATGACAACAGCACAGGGACCCCGGCCCCCCGGGAAGCAACGGACAACAACCCCAGTACCAACCCCCATGGGGGCCTAGGGTCACCTGTGCATGCCACCACAGGTCCCGCACGTGTGGCCAGGGGTGGTGGGAGGGGTGGTAGGCAGAGGTCGCTGTTTGCAGAGGGGTCTGGACTGCATGATGACCCACAACTGGTATGCATTGCAGATGCGTACCAGAATAGCACCGGAGAGGTCAGCCAGGTAGTGGGGATCCTCAAGGACATTCAACAGCAGCAGGCTGCCCATCATGCCCGCTTGGACTCCCACATATCCCGTGTGGAGACACACATGTCTGGCATGGAGTCCAAGTGGGACACATTGGAAGAATTGACAGCGGTGCAGAGGGACATATTGACATGCCTCCGCCAGATTAGCACCAACATGTCCACACCTCCCTGTGTGCCACAACATCTGGTGCCGCAACAACTGCAACTGCCACAGGGAGGGAGGATGACTCTGGTGGAGAGTCCTCTGCACCGCAGCGGCCTGCACGTGAGGGTCCCCCCAGAAAGAAGAGGGGTTGTCCGAGGAAGGACAACTGAGAGGCAGATTGCCATGTACATCCCCCAGGAACCCAACACCTGTTCTGGAAATTCTCCTTTGTGTGCAAACTGTTCACCCTGTTGAATGCAACCCAACTCTCCCACATGACATGGGGAGTTTAAGTTGGACTAATGTATCAGATGACTGTGGACTTTTCTCAGGACATTTCTGCTACCAACACTTCCAACTCATCTGGGAACTTTGGATTCCAATCCCAATGTACAGCACCCACCATCCTGTGCACTATCCTCACACATGTATGTAAATAAACTCACTAATACACCATACTTGCCTCTGTTGTGATTCCAACGTGGTATTTTGTCATGGAGATGATGATCTGCTAAATGACACTGTGCATGCTAACTGCTACAGCAATTCCAACACCGTCATGTGAGTCATGGCGACGTGACACATATGAGGGAGACACACCACTAGGGCAAAACAACACATACACACCAGGGCCATCTGACTCATCGCCTACACTGATGTTGCCAGGAAATACAGTGGAATGCACAGACACCACACCTATTCAGAGTCTGTGTTAACTAGCCCACAGGTGCAGTAAGCAAATGTCAGTCAGATGTGTGACCACAGACAACGCACATCCCAAAGTGAAGCACAGGTTTATTACACATTTGCAACATGTTGTTTCCACTACAGATGCAGGGTAATCCCACGTGGCAGTGGCCACACAGTCAACAAGTGTTGAAGAAGTAAAGTTCAGGGGTGTGTGGCACATCACCTGTATGGAAACGACTGCTTCCACCCTGGAAGTTGAATCATGGTGTCGGGGGATCACAGTTGACCAAACAACTCTGAAAGTACCCTGTGAAGGACAGACATGACACACAGTTAAAAGCACTGAAGAACAGGACAGAACTGCAATACTCATGCCCAATACATGCCACAAGATACCTACACAAAACCAAGTTAGCATGTCAACACTGTTGGGGAGTACAGACTACCTGTAAGGACACATCGCTGCACGCATCCAGTCAAGTAGCACATGGCCACACTCAAATAGCAACAGAGCACCACCAACACATATCATGCAAACTCAAATCATTGACATAACATCTCTGTATACTCACATTCAGCTGAAAAAGTTGGTGATGAGCTGTGTGCGGACATCACCCTCATCATCATCATCATCACTGGCATCGTGGCCCAGGCCAGGATCCTCCACAGGTGGCGGATGTTGGTCATCGTCATCCAGGATGAGAGGCAACTCCTTCCGCACTGCCAGGTTGTGTAGCATGCAGCAGACAATGAAAATCTTGCACACCTTTGCAGGGTCATATGGGAGGGCCCCTCCTGTCTTGTCCAGGCAGCGAAAGCGGCTCTTCAGGAGACCAAATGTCCGCTCGATCACTCTCCTGGTCCGACCATGTGCCTCATTGTAGCGCATCTGGGCTGGTGTCACAGGGTTCCTGAAGGGTGTCAGCAACCACGGCATGTTGGGGTATCTGGAGTCACCTACATATAGACAATTGCACATTAGCTGAGTTGGAAAAGAGGGTGGAATACAACATTGCAGAACACACACAATGGTACAAAGTCAGTACACACCGACAAGCCAGGCACGCTGGTTCTGCATCTGTGACATCATCCTCGGGATGCGACTACTCCTCATCACGTAGGCATCGTGTGCAGAACCGGGGAAACGTGCACACACATGTGAGATGCTCATATCTGCAAGACATACCACCAGAGCATTGATAGAATGGAAAATGTTCCTGTTCCTGTATGCCTGCTCATGTGCCTGTGGTGGTACCAAAGCCACATGTGTCCCATCAATGGAGCCGATGACATGTGGCATCCTCCCCAGGGCATAGAAGTCACTCTTGACGTCAGTGAGTTGTTGACGTTTAGGGAAATAGATGTACTGTTTCAAGTATGTTAACATTGCCTCCAAAACATCGCGTAGCACACGGCTGAACATGGTCTGTGACATCCCACCAGCAGATGCCACAGTGTGTTGAAAGGTACCGGTGGCAAAGAAGTGTACGGCTGCCATCACCTTCACCTTGGGGGTCAGCGCTGTAGGGTATGGCCGGCCAGCTAGCAAATGTGGGGCCAACCACCCCGCCAATTCCTCAATCAGCGGCCTGTTGAAGCGGTACCGTCGGATGCAGTCACGTTCCACCATGGTTGCAAGGTCAGGGAATGGTCTATGGACAGCTGGTGCCCTGCAGTACATAGGTGAACAAAGAAAGATTGTCAGTCACCCCACATATGTGGCATTGACCATACTCAATATCACATGATACATCATTACGAGACACAAGTACTTGATGTGTGTGCCGTTCTGTATGGACATATATGGCACCTACATGGCCATCATCTAACATCTCAGTTCAACATGTGTTGACAACAAGTTCCAGGTTGTGCTATGGGAAATGATTAGGCTGTGTCACAGTACCCATGTACTGCTTTCACGTTCCAAACACACACCACAGTGACAAGTGAGGACAGATGTGCAACAGGCATCACAGCTCTTTGACAGGTAGATTCCCAGGGACCCTGTATTGCCACATGGACACTGGCATGACATGGCATATCATGTACACGCCAGCAAAACAACCATGACTCCCACAGGTAGTGGCCCCTGTTGCCTCTGCAGGACAGACATGGACGTCTGTGACACACACACGCACAACATCAAAGTCATGCACAAACAATGTGGATGTGGAGACTGTCTCCCATTGTGCACATGGAATCAGAGACATCTGAAACACAACATGCACACAGACTGTGGAGGGCCATCACAATTGTGGCAATGGGTCACCCTGTGACGTACATACCATCCCACATGGGACTCAGGGTGTATGTGACATAACATACACATATACAACCTGGAAATGTGACCATGCCACATGCTCTGAACTGAACAGTTGCACATCACAGTGGTCATGTGCACAACACACAAAGGATTCTGTCCCCATGAACACGTGCACAGCCTGGGAGTGGCTGCCCCCAAGTGCCACCCAACAAACCACATGTTGACCCCCATACACACACAGGTAATGCAGCCTTACATGCCTTAGGATATAGTGTGGACAGGCTGTGGTGTTGTAGGTGTGCCCTGAGTCCCTGGCAAGTAATTGTGGCTGGCATACGTTCAACTGTGACAACCATGGTGACATATGCGAGTGACTTGTACAGGGACGCGTCGTACAGCAATGGACCGATCCGTGCGCACGCATTGGCCTTTGCATATGATGGTGACGGATGCGTGTTGTGTTTCGAAATACGCGTCGTACATCAATGGACCGATCCGTGCGCACGCATTGGCCATTGCATATGATGGTGACGGATGCGTGTTGTGTTTCAGAATACGCGTCGTACAGCAATGGACCGATCCGTGCGCACGCATTGGCCATTGCATATGATGGTGACAGATGCATGTTGTGTTTCGAAATACGCGTCGTACATCAATGGACCGATCCGTGCGCACGCATTGGCCATTGCATATGATGGTGACGGATGCGTGTTGTGTTTCAGAATACGCGTCGTACAGCAATGGACCGATCCGTGCGCACGCATTGGCCATTGCATATGATGGTGACGGATGCGTGTTGTGTGACGAAATACGCGTCGTACAGCAATGGAACGATCTGTGAGCACGCATTGGCTATGGACTGACATGGTAACGGACGCGTATTCAAAGCTTTTACGAGTCGGATGCAGTGAATTCAGTTGGCCACCCACAACAATGTTGCAAATTCATGGGTGTCATCAAGTTGAAATTTTGAAGGATGCTGTAGGCGTGTATAAGTGGTGCAATTCCATGGATTGGCCAGATTCAGAAGATGCAAACGACTTGGACCTATCACTTTGGACACATGGGACAGTATCTGCCTCTGCAGCACACATATAATGCTGGCTGTTCCCCTGAGAGCTCACTTGCCTGCACTACATGCTCCAGGACGACATCTGCCACCACCACTGCTGCTGTCTCTGCATCCTCTGGCTACTGCAATGGCACGTACTGTGGAGAGAGCCCCAGCCTTCAGCACTGAGGAGAACCAGGCCCTGCTGGACAGCCTCCTTCCACAGTACAGCAAGCTGTATGGGAAACCAGGGGAGCAGGTGAGTGTGCTGTCCACTGCCTTACTAATTGTGCATGTTGTCTGACTAGCAAGACTTACAGTGTGTACACCAGTGGCTAGCATGCTCACTGAGTAGTTGTCACCCCCCAAAGTGTGTAGTTACATGCACTGAACAGGTATAGTGCAGTAACAGTGCATTTCAACAAGGTTTTACTTCCCAGGCAATGATATCATTTAGTAACTGCTGGACAACTGTTCATAGCCATAGTTGCACTACCTGTGTACATCATATGCCCCTGTGATTGAGACATGTATATCCAACTGTGTGATCCACGGATATGTTGCATGTGTAGTAATGGCCTTTTCACTTTGTCATCCTCACAGGTTGATGCCCACCAGAAGCAGGAGATCTGGCTGACCATCACCCGGGTCCACCCGGACCAGATCTGTGGGGGTCTACAGGCGCAGGATCCGCAACTGCCAGAAGAGGTGGCAGGACCTTCGTGGCTGGACCCGGAGGATCGCAAGGGTCCAGCTGAAGCTGTTGCCTCCTCGCAGGAGGGGCGGACACCGGACCCTGACCCCCCACATGCTCCAGATTCTGGCGGTGGTCTTCCCTGACCTGGATGGGCAGCTGAAGGCCAGACAGCAGCAAGGAGGGGGTAAGTGCTAGCCTTTTCTGGGTACTATGACTAACATGCTCTATGCACTCCTTTAGCCTGGTTCCACTTCCACAGTACGACTGTCTTGTCGTCCTGGACTCATGTCCCTCACTTGTGTCATGCCCCCTCCTCATCTGATACACAGGTGTGGCCCTTACAGTCTGTGAATTAGGTCACTTGGGTACTGTGTACTTGCAGTTACCTGTGGTTCAAGTTGGGGACAGCATCTGTTACAGGAACTTTGTTGTGGGCTGCATGGGTGGTACAATTGCTCACACAATGCCTGTGATCTGACATGTACTCTGGGTATGGCTTTAATATGTGTTCCAATTGCTGCTCTGACTCACCACATGTCTGGGGTATGTGCCACACACCCATGCTGCAGCAGAGACCAAGGTATGAGCCTCAGAAGTATGTACATCATGTGTGTGACACATGCATAGCCACCTGCCTAGTGTTCAGGGTAATACCATGTTGCACATGGACCAGGACTGTAATGCCTACTCCGGACATCGAAGGCACTCTGTTCTCCCACTCCCGTGTGTCAGCATACATATTGGGCATTGTGAAGAGTGCACTCAGGTGTCTGCCTCTGTGTCACCGTGGTGTGGCCTTGCTTTTCGGACTCCTGGAGTGTTTAACAATTTGGGGTGGCCAGCCATCTGAGTTGTGACTATAGGATCTGCACATTGGTTAATGCATAGGTCTCTGATCCCTTGACTGTGCACAATGGTTTATGAAACATTGAGGTGCAGGCAGCTTTGGTTCATTCTCATCAGACGGTGAAGTGCTCATGTGTATGGATTTGTGTTTGCAGTCACTCAAATGTCTCATTTGAATGACGTGGGATCATCTTAGTCCTCATGATGTGGGTGGCCAGGGGTGCACATGTGCACCTGTCAGCTACAGGGCTTGCATTCCCAAAACTTCCATGAATGTGACACAGTGCAGACTGGTGTTGTGTGTATGCACTGCCCCTGTGACAGGAGACAGTTATGACTGACTTTCCAGACAGGCCTGTGCCATGACATTCAATTTGCAAAGGGTGATCCAGCAGTTGTGTGATATGTCCTGCATGCACACCATTGTCGCATTGTCTATCAGGACATGAGGACATCATTGTGTCTGGTGATGGAACCAAAACCCGCATATCGACAGAGACTCTGCCCATCACTTTTCCTGACACATGTACTGAGTCAGTGGCAGGAGATGGCATGTGTTTGGAGTGACACATTTCCATATGTTCTCTTGGATGTCCAACAACTGTGTATGTGGTGCATGTGTGCACATATGATTAGTCGCATACAACAGGCACCAGACAGATGGGTGCATGGACAGGTAGGATATGAGTGGCATGAATGACTGTCAGGCAGACAATGGGCTTCTTCAAATCAGTGTCAGCACTTATTGCAATGTCTAGCAAATGATGGCAGGGCTTGCTCTGTGATGTGCTGTACTTACTGTGGTGTGTGTGGTCAGTACAGGTGACTAATGTTGATCTGTTTATCCTGATTGTTTGCAGATACATCCACGGCCACAGGAGGAGACAGCTCCATGGACCAGGAGGAGCGGCAGAGCCAGACTGGGTCCACTGCAGAGGAGACCGAGGGACCCAGTGGCACGGAGGGTGAGGGGAGCCACACTGAGGAGACCTCAGCTACGATCACCTCGGCTGAGGAACACAGCGCTTCCAGTGAGGACTCCCTTGTGGAGGTGGGTGGCAGCAGACCACAGACAAAATCGAGCAAGTCTGTCCCCGCCACCACCACCATCTCCACCCTCCCATCTGCTCCCATCCCACATGTCCGTGGAGGCTCCCGTGTAGGGGAGCGTGTCTCCTTCATGCGAGGCACCGCACCCCCTGCCTCTGTCTCCCCTGCTGCCCTGAGTGTGGAGTCTGTGGACTTGCTGAAACAGATCCATGTAGGGCAGACATCAATGCTGAGTGTCCTTCATGCACACACGGGTCTGTTGACACAACTGGTGTCATTCATGGAGGGCATGTCATCTGGCATGTCTGCCCTACATCGGACCAATCAGTCCATGGCCTCCTCACTGATGGCAGCAGTGTCCCTCCTGCAACAGTCCCTCACCCCTCCTACCTCTGCCCCATCCACAATCCCCAGCACCCTACCTGTCCCAAGCACACACACACCGGCACAGGCACGCACCAGCACAGACACAAGCAGCACACAGACACACACGCCCAAAATCCAGACGCACACGCACGCACAGTCAGGGGACTGATACCTCACTCACAGGGGATGGGGCCCAGACACACACACACGCATCCATGAGCACTCCGCAGTCCTCAGATCCCTCTCCCTCCAAAACCCCTTCCCTTGCCTCACCTGCAACCCCCCCCTCCCAAAAGCTCTTCCTCTGTGAGCTTGGCCTCTTCCCCACATATCCATCTGAGCCAACGTACAGGCGGAAGAGGCCACCACCACACACAGAGGGGAGTGCCCCTCACACCCGGACACCTTCCCCCAGGCACAGGCAGACTGAGGACCCCATTAAGAAGTCCCCCCGGACCAGGAAGGGCAAGACCCCACCACCACCACCACGCAGCTCCACCACACAGTCTCTCTCCTCCATCCCCCAGGCCACCACTCCACAGGTTCCCCCGCCACACCCTGCCCCAAGTTCCCCCACACACCGAAACCGCATCCCAAAACTGCTTAGGCCCTCCCCCCTACCACTTGCTCTTCCACCCCCAACCCAGACGCTCGGCCTGTTTGTGCCACTGGTGTGGAGACCAGGTCCCCCCTCTGTCCTGCCCACCTCATCTGCCCCCCTTCCACTCCCTTGGTGTTATGCACTGCAGTGGAGTCCACAACCACCCCGTCTGACTTGGGCACTGTAGTGGGGACCCAGTCCACTCCATCTGACCGGCCCACTGCAGTGGTGCCAGCACCCACACCATCTGACTTGTGCCCTACAGTGTTGCCGGCCCCCACTGAGTCAGACACCTCCACTGCAGTTGCCGGTGACACTCCTGTACCCACCACCCCTTCACTGCCTCCTTCTGGCATCCCCTGATCCTGTCCCTGCGGTGCCTGGCCTGCCCCTTGTATGCCCCTCCGAGGGGGATGTCCCCTGTCCGTAGCAGTGCAGGCAAGCAATGGGTGACAAGTTGTCACATGTCACCCTGTTCGGACTGTGAATATGGACTGGCCATTGGCCTTAGTTTCTTTTGGACTTCCAATTTTTCTTTCACATTGGCTGAATAAAGCGTCTTTTTGTTTACTAGTGGTTTTGCTTTTGTTGTACATGATGTAGATGAGTATCATCATGCATTTGCTGTTGTAATAGTGTTCAGATCAGGAAAATGAAATGTTGCTGTGATGTACTCCATGTGGTCCATGGGATATGTGTCCTAATCTAGTCTGGATCCATAGCATCCTTTGCTGCAGTCTGAGGGTGTAATGTTCAGCACTTGACACAGGGATGTACATTTTGCATTTGTAATTTAACATCTGTGGCTTACACTCATGCACATCTGGTGGGCTTACCACTGTTCAATGTTTCTATTTCCCTGACTGTGTGAACATCTCCACTGGACATGCAGTTTAGCACATCAATGTTGAAGGACTCATCTGTGTATACAGTGCAACTTGCTTGACACGTGTTTTGGGTATATGCAGATGACTGAAGTGACACTCCCGTACCCAGGCTGATGTGAGCAGAGCCTTCAGTGTGTTGTAATTGTTGACTCACTGACCGAGGGTTCTGCTGACATGTTTGAGTCGTGCACAGACAAGGTTTGGCACAGCGGACCTTCCACAGGAGTGGAGTGCCCTCATGGCAGTGTGTAATCCCGTGACATTGCCTGGGCCCATGTTGTGTGTTGTGTAAGCATGTCTGTGTGTGTTTCCTTCCCTTTTCCTACACAGGCTGTGTCCCTACGGATGTTCCTGTTTGTGATGCTTGCTGAGTTGTCCTGTGTTCATCCAGCATCTTGGACCTGGTTTCTCCGTGATGTGGGTGCATGGCAAACTAATGTTCATCAGGTTGTCATCCCTAGTTGTCTTTGTTGTCAGGGCTGGGGATGTGGGCAAACGCAGATGGGACACATTCAGGATTCCCCTTGGCACTTCTTGGTTACACAAGTCATGTAATTTACAGTTTGTGGTAGCTTTCAGTGATTGTGACAGGTTGTGTGTGTGACTGCTGCCACTCCTCAGGGTCAGAGCTGCAATGTTGGAAGTTGTCTACGTGTGTTCTTTGTGGGTCACCTTGGCTTCTTCATTGGTGTGTGACTGTGGCCGGGATCCCATTGATTGGGGTGGATTTCACGTCATGCCCATGTACCGCGTACTGTGCAGTGTGTCAGACATTCACGAGTCTTGTTGACTGGCTAGGTGTGATGGGTTTCTGCACCTTAGTTCCCACAACCACCCCTGGGATTGTCATGGGTGCATGTGCAATGTCACCAGTCCATGTGAGCTTCACTGCTGCACATTGGTGGAGATCAAGGTGTGTGGTGTTGAGTGTGTGCAAATGTGAGTTGTTGCACGGCTAGACCCCTACTTCCATACTGGCCTTGGCTGACAGGCCTTGCTGATTGATTTGTGCTTGTGTAGGTGTGATGGTAGTTTGTTGCTCAGGACACATGGCTGTGGTTCACAGTGTGAACGACATCTACCTTTGTCATCACAGTGGGATTATCATGCAGGCTAGTGTCACCACAATGTGGGGTCCCTGGGGGTAGTGCTGTGGTGGGTCTGTCTCTTGCTGTGTTAGTTGCTGTTCCTACAAGCTTGTGTGACATGTGTAATTTGGGCTCCCTCTCATCTAACAATGCCTGATTGCCCACATAGGGAAATCCGATCCATGAGTTACTTTTGTATGGCACTGTATACACATCTGTGTAATTGGAATTCAGGCCTCCTCATGTGTTGTGTGGTTGCCTGGGGACACTGGCACACACCCCCATCACCTGTTGTGTTTGATATGCAGTGTGAGGCTGCCTGTTTGTGTTTGTGCATCTGCACCACTGCATTGGCATATCTTTAGTGTGCCATTGCCTGTATGTTGTTTGGAGCATTTCCCATGCTGTCCCTGGGACTCCTAGGTCATCAGTCAGCACAATAATGATAGTTTGTATGTCCCATTGCTGCCATGGTATGGTATTTGTTCACCTCACATCTACAGTCTCCACAGGATATCTACATTTGTGTGTCCATTTGTGCAGATATGTGGGTCTGCATTATGATGGTCACTTCTGGCATTGTGTAATTGATAAATGAAGACAATGTCAGTCCCCATGGGTGATGTTTGTCTGCACATGGCCAAAGGTATGTTTTATTTGCACTGCACCGTTTGCCTCACCCAATCTATGTTGCTATGGGACACAACCACTACTTTGCCACTGATGTGTTTGTTGTTCTGTGACCAGGAATCATCCATGCTGTTTGGCAGTTGCAGCTTTTTCCATGACAACACTTACCTTTTGGTCACTGTGATGATGGGGGTTTAGACCCCATTGCCACAATGTTCAAAATGTGCTTCAGCTATGGACCCCACACTTACCTTTTGGTCACTGTGATGATGGGGGTTTAGACCCCATTCCAACAGTGGTCATGGTCTGCTTGCATTGTGAAGGCCACACACATTTTTGTGTGACACATGTGATAGGGGGTCACATTGTATGTTCAATGTCATGTTCAGTGTTGTGGGCATTTGACACAGACTACACACTCTTGTCATGATGTTGGGGGGGATGTCTTTTGCTGACATTCCTTATGTTGGAGTATGCTGGTTGTGTCATGCATTACCCGTCCTATGAGTGGGGATGGTAGTAGTGGTAGGCATCCAGCCCCCCATGAGTAGGGGTGGTGGTAGTGGTAGGCATCCAGGCCCCCATGAGTAGGGGTGGTGGTAGTGGTAGACATCCAGGCCCCGTGAGTAGGAGTGGTGGTAGTGGTAGGCATCCATCCCCTTATGAGTGGGGATGGTAGTAGTGCTAGGCATAGATCCCCCCATGAGTAGGGGTGGTGGTAGTGGTAGGCATCCAGGCCCCCATGAGTAGGGGTGGTAGGCATCCAGGCCCCCATGAGTAGGGCTGGTGGTAGTGGTAGGCATCCATCCCCCTATGAGTGGGGATGATAGTAGTGCTAGGCATCCATCCCCCCATGAGTAGGGGTGGTGGTAGTGGTAGGCATCCAGGCCCCCATGAGTAGGGGTGGTGGTAGTGGTAGGCATCCATCCCCCTATGAGTGGGGATGGTGGTAGTGACAGGCATCCAGCCCCCCATGAGTAGGGGTGGTGGTGGTGGTAGGCATCCAGGCCCCCATGAGTAGGGGTGGTGGTAGTGGTAGGCATCCAGGCCCCCATGAGTAGGGGTGGTGGTAGTGGTAGGCATCCATCCCCCTATGAGTGGGGATGGTAGTAGTGCTAGGCATCCAGGCCCCCATGAGTAGGGGTGGTGGTGGTGATAGGCATCCAGGCCCCCATGAGTAGGGGTGGTGGTAGTGGTAGGCATCCATCCCCCTATGAGTGGGGATGGTAGTAGTGCTAGGCATCCCTCCCCCATGAGTAGGGGTGGTGGTAGTGGTAGGCATCCAGGCCCCCATGAGTAGGGGTGGTGGTAGTGGTAGGCATCCAGGCCCCCATGAGTAGAGGGTGGTGGTAGTGGTAGGCATCCATCCCCCTATGAGTGGGGATGGTAGTAGTGCTAGGCATCCCTCCCCCATGAGTAGGGGTGGTGGTAGTGGTAGGCATCCAGGCCCCCATGAGTAGGGGTGGTGGTAGTGGTAGGCATCCAGGCCCCCATGAGTAGGGGTGGTGGTAGTGCTAGGCATCCCTCCCCCATGAGTAGGGGTGGTGGTAGTGGTAGGCATCCAGGCCCCCATGAGTAGGGGTGGTGGTAGTGGTAGGCATCCAGGCCCCCATGAGTAGGGGTGGTGGTAGTGGTAGGCATCCAGGCCCCCATGAGTAGGGGTGGTGGTAGTGGTAGGCATCCATCCCCCTATGAGTGGGGATGGTAGTAGTGCTAGGCATCCAGGCCCCCATGAGTAGGGGTGGTGGTAGTGGTAGGCATCCATCCCCCTATGAGTGGGGATGGTAGTAGTGCTAGGCATCCAGGCCCCCATGAGTAGGGGTGGTGTTAGTGGTAGGCATCCAGGCCCCCATGAGTAGGGGTGGTGGTAGTGGTAGGCATTCATCCCCCTATGAGTAGGGATGGTGGTAGTGACAGGCATCCAGGCCCCCATGAGTAGGGGTGGTGTTAGTGGTAGGCATCCAGGCCCCCATGAGTAGGGGTGGTGGTAGTGGTAGGCATCCATCCCCCCATGAGTAGGGGTGGTGGTAGTGGTAGGCATCCAGGCCCCCATGAGTAGGGGTGGTGATAGTGACAGGCATCCATCCCCCTATGAGTGGGGATGGTGGTAGTGACAGGCATCCAGCCCCCCATGAGTAGGGGTGGTGGTAGTGGTAGGCATCCAGGCCCCCATGAGTAGGGGTGGTGGTAGTGGTAGGCATCCAGGCCCCCATGAGTAGGGTTGGTGATAGTGACAGGCATCCATCCCCCTATTAGTGGGGATGGTGGTAGTGACAGGCATCCATCCCCCCATGAGTTGGGGTGGTGGTAGTGGTAGCCATCAGGCCCCTATGGGTGTGTATGGCATTGGTGATAGCCATCCCGCCCCTATGGTTCTGCTGTTGCTAGTGTACGTCATTTCTGCATCCCTATGTGTGTGTGACATATGTCGGGTACGTGTCGTTTGTTTGTGTAGTGGGTGTCTGACTTACCGTCTGTGCCGTACGCGTCCGTACCGGTTCCGGTAATAGATGTACAGTATTGGTAGGACCTGCGCGATGGGATTCATGGTTGGTTCGTCTCGTTCGGGTTTCTCGTGGCTTCGACTCGTACTCGTAGCTGGCTTGTTCGCCTCGTAGCCGTGGATCGTCTTGTGGCGCGAATCGGAGCTTATGTGCAGCTCTCCCGGATGCTCTGACGTGCCGGACGTAGCGACCAGTTCGGGCGCGTACGGAGTGCGCATCGTACTCAGTCCGGCCGGAAGGTGCTGTGTATTTACTTCCGTGCGACTCGAATCGGCGTTTACGGATCCAGCTCGGTCGGGGAACTGGAGCTGGAATGGGGACGTACGGCTCGCTCGGAATTTTGGCAGTAATGCGCATTGTACTTGCTCGCTCGGACGACTGTTCGAATCGTTCGGAAAAAACGCGTTCGGCTCGTATTTTTTCCGGACGAATCGTATTCGGTGCGCTTCCGGCCGAGATCGGAATCGACCCCTAAATCGATATTATTAACATTGATATTTTAAACATCGATATTTTTTACTATCGATATTTAAAACTCGATATAATGACATGTCGATATTAAAAATTCGATATTGTGTCTACTTACCTCCCAAAGTGCATACTTTCCACTAGAGTGAACTTTTGCATAGAATATTATCATAGATGTCATAGGCTTGATCCACGTTCCTACGTAGCTCGAGTGTGAGGAGTATGTTGCTGGCAAAATTTCCATTTCCATTTTTTTTTACTTTAGTCTTTCCTCGTCTGTGATGTTTGTTTTCAGAAGCAAAGCTGTACTTTCTGCCTCTGAGTATACCCTCATACTCACCTCCTTTTCTGGCTATTGTCCCTAACCCTGACATCTGTCGAGTGCGCTAGAGGGACGAGTTGAAGATGACCGTCTCAGGCAGATCAAAAAAGCCTCAAATATAGAGCCCCTTGAATAGATTTTGATGACCTTTTTTTTTTTTATAGAGTTTTATATAGCGCGAACTAGACCCGCAGATATCAGGTATCAGAGCGCTTTACATAGCACCAGTTTCGTTACACAAGGACATTCATTTTTGTTAGGCACGGGGAGATTAAGTGATTTGCCGAGAATCACAGGATTTTGAGCGTCGTTGCCGAGATTCGAACCCGGTTTCCCAGCGTCGACCGCTCTAGCCGTAAAGCTACATCCTCTCCCCTTCTGCAAGTAATTGGGCTAATAAAGCCTATGAGCAGAGCACAGTTAGGCAAATTGCACCTGAATGACCATTGAATGAGAGGAAAAGAAACAGAACTGCACTGTCAGGCGGTATGCAGGCGTGAGTGTGCACTGGGCTGAACGAAGCGGTGACTGGGTGAGCACCTTACCAGGAGATGATTGCGGCCTGTCTGGTCCCAAGCCCCTGTTGAGCAGGTGGTTGTTTCCATCAGCGGGTGCCTTTTCCAACAGGACTAGCTTCCCAGAACCAATCGACTTGCCGGATCTATTCAAGACAGAGGGGTATGTGAAGTGGCTTTGAAAGATCCAGCGTGGCAGAGATGGATCAGAGCAGAGCTCCTGGGTGTTGAAAACAAAGTGTGACTGAAGTAATTGTACAGCCCCTCCCACTCCCCAAGAACAGGTGAATGCACTGAGTGCACCTTTTGTAAACTATCAGAAAGGATTGCTAGCTGGAAGCAGCTACACAAAGTAATATTAGGCATTCAATCATGACGTTGATGGGGCATAGGTGAAGCTCACTTGATGGCCCGGTGCTTCACAGAATTTAGACGTGTCCCTGACGGGAACTGTTTGAGGGGTTGCATATCTGCAGATCGGATATTAAAATCCCAGTTTAGAAGTCACTGTACAGTGAGGCAGCAGAAATACCATGAAGTTGAAGAACCGTGTAGCTGCCACGTGGTTCAATTGGTCAGGTCAGTTTCATCCAGGCAGGCAAACAGGCTCCTGGCAGCTGCTCTTGCAGAGCTGACCTAGTGCAATATATCTCCCTTTGTTAAGTGAGCCCTGTATAGGAACCCATACAATCTCAAATTATATTTGCTCAATCAAAAGGGCTACGCATTAACCCATCAACCTATCAAACTGCTGATGTAAAGAGAACTGTAATTACTTGTGGCTCCACTGCAGTGCTGATCCGCTGTCTGGGGTGCAGACTCAGGTCTGAAGGGCTAGACACCAATAGTGGAGAGTTGCGGACTGATATCAGCTGTAATTTTGCCTCATACATAACTTGAGAGTTGAAATCTGATGAAGCATACTTGATATAGACAGTTGAAAGGGGACTCTGCAGCACACACTTTCTGTGACTGCAAGGACTGAGTGGACATTCATGCTTTTCTAGATTACTCACAGCGCAGACAGGGTGGAGTGAGATGGTCCTTTCTGCTAGAAATATCTAGATGGGAAAAACTGATCAAAGGCAGACCAGGCTACAGTTTGCAAAAAAAGCAGGAAGCAGAGCAAACAGACTACCCAACACATCCCCAAGCTCCTCGCTTGGCCTCTGAAGGGGTCGGACTACTTGAGGAAATGAAGGAGAGCACTTTGCAAGATAGACTCTAAAATTGATAACTTGACCATAAGAATGGACCATTTTAAAGAGTGACTGGATAAACATGTAGATTGCCGGAAGTGGAAGCGAAGATCTCTGAGACAGAAGATAAAGCATGCAACTCAACTACCACTCTGGCCATGGTATTGAAGAAACTTAGGATGCTGAAATTTAAAAAATGAGGATTTAGAGGGTTGGTTGTGGCAAAAAAAAAATTGAATTATTGGAGCACGTGAATCAGAAAAAGTGGCCAATATGGAGAACTTTGGTGAAACTGTTCTGGAGACATTGTTTAGCCGTGAAGCATTTTCTTCAGTCGTGATAGATTTCTGGCGCCCAGGCAACACCCAGGACAGAGCCCTAGACAGATCATAGCTTGGCTCCTTAATTTCAGAGACAGGGACACAGTGCTATGCCTTAATAGAGCACAACTGGACTTGCAATACAGTGGCTCGCACATGGCATTCTTTCCCAACTTCCCACCGTTGTTGCAGGAGGCTTAGCGATGTTTCATGGAGGCCAATAAACAGGTATGAAAATGCTCCATTAGGTACTCAATGTTGTTCTTCGCAAAGCTATGAATAGATTACAGTCACGCAACCAGAGGCAGTGATGGATTTTCTGAAGACGCTCTTCAAACCCAGGGCCAGGATTGGTTTAGGGCAAAATAACTTTCGCTCTGTTCGTGATGGGGGCAGCATACATCTGCATGTAGTGATACTGAGAACTGAGTGAAAACCAGTAATGTATTTATAAGGATATGTGAAATTATTTGTTTAGTCACAATATTAAAGTAAGGTTTAATACTGGATTACACTGTCCTTGGAGAAATGATGTCCATTAAATCCTGGTTATATGAATGACAGCTGTCAGCTTTCAATATGACAACATCCTGACATTACTATTGGGTGTGGCAGTTTGCCGCTGTTTGATGGATGATATAAGTATCAGTTTAGCAGCACTCACTTCAGCCTAGGATAGATTTTATGTACAGTAACGGGTGTAAAAACCCCGGCCAGATTTGCGGCTAGATTTGCGCTCTAATGCACCCCCATGCGTTGAGCGCATATGGCTTGATTATGATTATCACTTTGTGGTTATGCATTGGAAGTTTAGTTATGGGGGGACACTCGCCAGAGATTGGGGCTTGTGTTGGAGGGGGTGGGTGAGGTTAGAATAGGGGACACAAGTAACGATCCACTTCCTGTCTTTATGACGCCTTATTGAATAGTGGTATATTAAAAAAGAATGTAGGCCACAAACATATTGTTTGCAAATCACCCCACTTAAATGATTGCCAAGTCAGCATGGGTAGCTCTCAAATGCCTGATCTGGAATTCAAGAGGTATAAATAATCCTCGTAAAGCCAAGTAGTTTATAGCATATCTTGATCAACATGGGGTGGAAGTTGCTCTATTACAGAAGACCCATACATAACCATGGTCGCAATCTGATTCTGTGGCTTTATGGGGACAACATTGTTAATTCACTTAAAACTCCTCTCACTCCATGGGTGTAGTAATATTAATAAAGAAGTTGGTAAACTTTGTGTTACAAGAATGGAGGTGTGTGGGTTTCTGGTAGGGGGCGATTTCATGATATACCACTGTTCTTATTAAATGTATATTTCCCAAATGCAGATGCACTGGAATTTTACGATGAGCTCATGCTGTAATGCTGTTGGTATGAGGGACTCCTATGCTATCAGGGGTGACTTTAATTTAGTTCCCACGCCACAGATAGATATATCATCTGGACTCCATAGACAGATGACAGAGGCAGTTGTTGCCCTAACTAGAATAATGCAATTGTATACACTAGCTTATATGTAGTGAGAAATCTATCTAGAGAGGAGGGATAATACATATTATTCCTCAGTTCATGATAACAGTTCTCGCATCAACTCCAGCATTATTGGGTATGGTAGATAAGGTGTAGATCTTACCTAAAATGCTTCTGACCACTCTCCATTGATGTTCACTCACAGTGTTGCAACTAGGACATGACTCTGACATGACAATGTAGTTCAAAGGGAGTGATATTAGGGACGCTGTGTTTCACTTTGAGGTACATACTGGAATAGCTGAGTATTCCCATATTAATGAGGATTCTGTAGCAGACGAAGGAATCTTGTGGGAGGCATTGAAAGCATGTAGTCGAGGAGTATGTATACCCAAGGGTGAAGGGATTCTGAAATCAATACACTCGTGGATGAGGAAGATGGAACAAGAAGCTATACGTTTACAACTGGAATATGAGGCACATAAAAAATGGTTAACCCTGGCAAAATTACAAGAAATCTTAAAGGAATTCAGAGAGGAAGCAGAGAGGGAGGTATTGTTTTTGGGTAAGCAATTGCGAGGTAGGGCCTTTGGGGACGGCAACATGTTGGGTAAAACACTCGCATGAGTAGCTGCTGAACTCCGTGATTACTGTGGAAGATACTAAGCTAGAGATTACTGGTTTAGCCAATGGGGAAGCTCTCAGAGGTGATGGCCTTCTGATTCAATTTCAATAAGGAATTCTCTGGCATATTGGCCCCAGGACTATTAGAACTGTATAACTTTGCAATGGATAGGTCCGTGCTGCCCCCGTCGTAGATGGAGGTAGTCATTACAGTTTTGCTGAAGCCTGGCCACGACCTAAGCAAATGTGCCTTGTGTAGACCGCTTTCTTTATTAGACATAGACATCAAAATCTTCACACAAAGGCTCCAGCCATTGATGCAGAGACTTGTGCTGCTGGAGCATCCAGGGTTATCCCACAGAGATTGACAGCATTTAACCTTTGAACACTGACATTGGTGCACAGAGTATATCATGAATTTCAGGCCATGGCACAGCTACTAGATGTGGAAAAGGCATTTGATGCAGTGGAATGACCTTATATGCAGGAGGTACTCAAACGTATAGGGAGAGGAAAATATTTATTGAGTTTGTTTAACTTGCTGTGCATGAATCTGTATGCCAGAGTTAGGGTTGATGGCATACAGTTGGATAGGTTTTGCATAGGTGGGAGCACACGTCAAGGGTGCCAGTTATCACTTCCAATATTTCCTTTATCAATTGAGCCATTAGCTTATTGGTTGAAAGGGACTCATACTCGCAGAGGGATACATGTTAGATAGGGGTACTTCTTGGTGTCCCTCTATGTGGATGAAGTATTATTATACATTTGGGATCTGATAAAAAGTGGCCCCTATAATCAGAGATAATATCTGGTTCAGTGTTTTTTACGGATTACAGTTAAACTCATATAAATACGAGGCATTTCCACTGACTGTCATAACAAAACACTGGGAGTGTGAATATGCACATAAGTTGAGCCCTGAAGGAGTGAAGTATACTGGTAGTTATGTCAATATGAACACGACAAAGTTGATGAGGAAGATCTTCAAGGTAACTTTAGAGGGATTGAGGTCACAAATTCATTGGTGGCTAAAGCCCACTCTGTCAAATCTGAGATGAATATCACTGATCAAAATAGGAGATTTTACCTAAACTATTATATTTGTTTGTGACTATAACTCTACATATGACTAAAGAGTACTTTTCGCAGCTCCAACAATTGTTGACTAGACTGATTTTGGGGGCACATCACCCCGCATAAAATGGTCCGTACTTAACCAGCCAATGAAGCCAGGTGGACTAGGTGTACCAGATCCCTATTAGTATTATTCACTGGTGCAAGTAGATCATGCCAAATATAGGTTTTTTAAAGCAATGACAATTAGGCATGTAAAAGTTAAAGAGACTTTAAGTAGGTCATACTCCATAGGCAGGATTGTGGGTAAAAAGCTGAGCATTCGCTGAGAGGAGAAAGACGTGATGGATGCCTATCAGGGAATGGGCATGGTGGGAGATTGTAAAATTAATGGGGATGGATATGCCTTACTCTCCCTTGTTGGGTATAGACTATAACCCACTAGTCTCCCCTTTACTAGAGTAGACCACTTTAAAGACTTTGGAAAAGCTGGGCATAGCCGTGCTGGGTGATTTGTATCAAGGGGGTCAATTTCTAAGTTTGCAAGACTTTAAGAACAAAGGTGGAATTTGCACCTTAGCAATGTCTGTGAATCATAGAATACAGCAAGAGGTATGTACAGTATTGTGAGAAGTTGGCCTGGTATATGCTGTCCACTAATTAAAGTGGGCACCTTGCACCAGTCCAAACGACCCTTATGATGTATGAGGTCAAAGATAACCTTTAGAAAGCTATCCTAGTGGTAGCTGTGGAGAGCAGCCTTCAGGCTTAATCTTGAAGGAATGTAAAGCAGCTTGTTTTACCAGAATATCACCTTTAGTATTAACTACATGAAAGGAGAACCACACAGTAGTTATAAAAATATGTATTTATTTATATAACACTCTCTAGTATCCTCTACACGAGAATACAACACAAAGCACACAATACTTTAGCAAAGAAACAGTTGTAAGTAGGACAATACACAGTGGGCTCCAGGGGAGACCAAACCATGTACTAAAATAGTGGTATAAGAACCACGACTGAAGTCGAGACAGTGTCTAAATCACGTAGAATCACTGAGACCCCAAGGAACCACCCAAGGTGAGAAAGGGACCCCACGGAGGACGGATGCAGTGTGCTAACACGACCGCGGGGTCCGTACAGTTCTATGGGGAAGTCGCGGTTACAATTTTAATGTTTAAGGACCCTTATCGGTGGACTTCGAGGAAACCCTTTGGAACTTAGGAGGTTGGAGAGCCACCCCACCCGTGGATACCGTAGTACCCAAGTTACCTATCCCAGAGGAGCCGGGTGCATAGACCTGGAGTGGTGTCGGAAACCGCCGTCGTTTTCAATGGAAGGTTGCAAAGAAGAGCTGCTGCCGGGAAGGAAGAAAGTGTCCATAGGAATCCAAGGGTGGATTCGTGATGGAAGGAACCTGAAAGCAGAGGGGACTGAGTCTGGGTCACTTCAGGGTGACCAGGGGCTCGGTAGACGAATGCCCACCGATGTCGGGTTCTTCAGGTGCGAAGAAGGGATGATTGACTCTGCTGCCACGAGGTCCAGGAAATGTTGAGGAAGACCAGGAGCCAGATGCGCACTGTCCCATGAAGGATGTCGAGTGCTGAGGGGTCAGTGTCCGGCTGGAGCACCAACAAGCCTTGGCAACAGCAACCCAAGCAGGAAGGTTAAGCAGGTTACGGTGTAGACCAGCAAGGTCCAGGGGACTCACCAAGCACTGGGGAGTCAGGGCACATCTGGAGCAACCAGGGAATCCCAATAGAAATCCAGATGACCCTCAGGAGGACCCACAGGTTGAAGGACCAGGAGTCGCGAGGGGACCTCAAGCAAGATCACAAAGTACCAGCCCACGGAGCACTCGGTGTGAAGAGGCTGTAGTTCTTTGGTGGAAATACTGCTCAGGGTCAGGACTATATGAAGTCCAATGCACAAGCTCAGGAATTGCCAACAAGCATATGCACTTGCAAATGTACAGGTTGCACAGGGGTTCGGGTTATGCGGTCCCCACAAGGGATATTGGCCTCAAACTCAGTGAGAGGGCAGCCCAACCTCAAGGAAATTCGGAACCCACCTCCTGTGTTGCTGGAGCCTTTGGAGTCCGCAGGAGCACAGGATCAGCAGACTGGCCAGTTGCATTGTGGTGCCTGCGAATGCAGGGGAGTGACTCCTTCACCCCAAGGGAGATTCTTCAGTTGTCCTTAGTGCTCCACAGGTCCTGCACGGAGCCTGTATGGTGCAAGGGCACAGACGATGCTTTGGACGGAGAGGGAGATGAAGTCGGGCCCAGTCGAAGTCCAGAGTGTCCAGACGGTCGAAGGTCAGTGGTTTCTTGTTGCAGAATCTTGTCCACGTAAAATATAAACTCTTACAGCCAGGTAAGCCCTTATGTACCCACAGGAGAGGGTTGGACAGATTCAGGGGACCCTCCTAGGGGAGGGTCAGGACAGAGGGGAGGTTACTCCCATGTCCTTTGTCCAGTTTCACGCCAGAGCAGGAGCCAACGGCTCCCAGAACTGGTTTGAGCTGGACTATGCACAGGGACACCAAATGTGCCCCAGGTGCAGACTTTCAGGCACTGTGAAAGTGCACCCACCCAGCCCCAATACACTAAATCCTGTCTGGGAGGTGGTCACACCTCCCTGTGACAGGATGCCTATTGTGCTGCCTTCCTCTGCTCGAGCTTGGCTCAGCAGCAGGAGGGCAGAAATGTGTCTCTGGTCGGCAGCATCCATTTTGTGCTTACCGGGTCGAGAAGGCTGGCACCGGAAAGACCAGTGACCCCACGAAGCTCGCTTCAGAAGGGTGGAATCATACCTCCCACACCGGTTACCGGTGTGGAGGTATGATTCCAAGGTGTTTGATACCAAACACAACATGTTTTGTTTCAGCGTTTTCGAGATAGCATTTACCGCAAGGTTATAATGCACCTCTACCTATATGACTGGCTGTGTCACAGACAACCCGGGAGAATGGTCTCCGAAGGCTGCAGAGGGGCTCTGCTCATGCAGGGGCACCCTCTCACGTAAAACCCAGCACCCTGCCTTCAGGATTGTTAAGGCCTGCTATAAGGGTGACTTATAAGTTTTAAGTGTTGTGACCTATAGATATAGTGAACCTATATCTAAAGTAAGTGGTGCAAGCACCAGCTTACACAGGCTGCAATGGCAGACCTGTAGTTCCATTTTGCATGGCCTCTCATGGGTGGCATAATACATGCTTCAGTCCATGGGAGGCCTCTGGGGTATCTATGCCCTGGGTACATGGGTACCATATACTAGGGACTTATAAGGGTACCCCAGTATCCAATCTGGAGTGTACCAAAGTACATGGCATAACATTTTGGGGAGAAAGCAGATAGACTGGGGTCGTGATTAGCAGGATCCCAGTCAGACTAGTCAAAAACCAGCAAAACACCAGGCAAAAAGTGGGGGTAACTATGCAGTCAGATCCTACCTTCCTACAAGTATCCTCAGGGTTCCCTCAGTCTCCAAAGGAACCAGTGATATTGACTAAATTGACCCAGGGAGGCTTAGGGGGTAATAGATCTCTTATGCACGATGAAATACTTACATCTGGGATTACCCCAGAATACACCGCAAAAATGGCTTGGGAGATCGAACTAGGTAAATCTTTATCAGATAAAAGTTGGAAATATTGTTGCACCCTGGTCAGGGAAATAGTGCTCGATTGTAGATATAAATTGCTTAATTTTATGATGCTGCACCACTTATATTACATGCCAGAACGTATAGTCCGGTTTAAGCCAGGGACTGTGGTTAAATGTTGCAAATGTAAAGCAATAAATGCTACCTTTTTACATATTACATGGCCATGTCCACATATAGGGTAATATTGGAAAAGCGTGCTTGAAACATTGACTAAAATTATGGAATTTAGACTTGAACCATCCCCGAAGATGGCATTGCTGAGGCTAACTGAGAACTTTCCAAAGGCAACCAAAAGACCGAGCTCCATGGCATCAATGTTAGCCAAGAGAAGGGTGGTGATGCACTAAATGGCTACTGAGGCCACTACATAATGAAATGGATGAGTTCTGTGAAGTAATGCATCTGAAAGCCTGACCCAAAGACTTCTGGGAATCATATAAAATATATATGAGGGTTAGAGACAGAGAATAGATCCCAGGTGATCGGTCCTGTTATGTTCGGTAAACGAATTGCAAAAGAGAAATTGACATTTTATAATGTAAATGTAATAATAATGGAACATGACTATTGCATTTGTAATATATGTGTCATAGTTGTACTGTGTTGGAGTCCGGATTGGACTCAAAAAGGCTTTGGTTGCTGCAAGAGGTCCGGTACCCCGTGTATTGGTACTGTGCAGCTTTGGTTGGTCCTGGTGTCTACTCACTTGGTGGGGAGACGGATCTGACCTGCTGGAGCCTGGAGACCTCTTCCTGGGTGGCTGCTATGTTGGTGGAACTGGGGGTGCAGCAGAATGGAGGAAC
Organism: Calotriton arnoldi; assembly: GCA_963921515.1. Lineage (NCBI taxonomy): Eukaryota > Metazoa > Chordata > Amphibia > Caudata > Salamandridae > Calotriton > Calotriton arnoldi. Next base: position 175,140 of record CAWUFW010018492.1, read on the forward strand.
GGACTTTGCTGCTTGGTGCCTGCAAGCTGCAGGGGAGTAGCTCCTCTACTCTAAGGGAGATTGCTGGCAAGTTGCGAAGTGCTGGCAGTCCACCCAGGTTCTTGGCAGATGCAATGTGGCAAGACAGGTTAATTTGTCGCGATTGTTGGGATAGGTGTAGGAAGGCAGGGTTTGGTGCCAAAAAGTCAGCAACTGGTCGTCAGTTCCGGCTTCTTCATTCTTCTTTGTCCTCTTCTTCTTGTGTCCACCGAATCTGAGTTCCTGGTGTCAGGGGTGCCAACTACATACTCAATTTAGGGGCATTGAGGGGAGTGTAAGCTAATAGCCAATGGGCTACTTACATTTGGGGTGCCTACACCCCATATATGACCACTTCCTGCGGGGAGTGAGCATAACCCTGACTCAGTGTATCTAATTTCACCAAAAACCAAGTTGGTGGAATTCTGCTTTTCGTGTTCACTTCAGGTGGCCCACCTTAAAGGTGCAACTAGCCTGATAGGCTAATGTTGCCACCTGTCCTGGTGCCAAATGGGCCCTGGACAGTGTGTGGCATTTCCCCTGTCTAGGGGAAGCCAGGGTCACATATCAAAGGCGGTGGAGGCCTTTGAAGCCTCTTGCCTTGATATGCTGATTACTAGCCATCCTGCTTGGGGGAGGAGTCAACACCTCCTGCCAGAGGAGGCATTGTTTCTGACCTCAGAGAGCATGGGCTCTCCCCTCCAGGGGGTCAGACATGCATCTGTGGTGACAGACTGGTCAATACCAGTCAGTCAACACACTAGAGGTTGGTAGGTTTTTAGGGGGCACCTCTAATAAATCTAATACTGGCATCAGTACAGATTTATTAAGACAAGGTGAATGATACCAAACACCATAGGTTTCAGTGAAGCCATTATGTAGTTGGGCAACTCATTCTGACCAGTGCCCCTTGCATACCTTAAGATAGATTCCCTGTTCACTTGCAATATCTAGTAATAGAATTAGGCATCACAGGGGCATATCTGCTAATGCTGATATGTCCTCACATAAAATATAATGTACACTACTTTAGGGCTCAAAAGACTGCTGTAGGGTGACTTACATATATAAAATGCAGTGACTTTGGCATGGCACACAGGAGTGTGCCAAGTCATGTTTTCACTCATAGTTTGCACCATGTCACACAGTCTGCAATTTGTGTGTGGGTCCCTTAGGGTGGCATACGATATGCTGCATCCCTTAGGGACACTCTTTAGTACCCATGCCCTAGGTTCCAGGGGTACCATTTAATAGGGACTTACAGGGTGCTAAAGTCCTGTGCCAGCTGTAAAACAATTATATTGTATTGTAATTGCATTTATATAGCGTCAAAGCGCTTTTTCGGTGAGTAGCACGCTACTCCGGAAATCATAAAAGATTAGTGGTGAATTAGTATAGAGAAAAAATAAAGTAATTTGAGTGGTGGTTATGTTAGTCAGTTATTTGCATTGAGAAGGATAGTGGAGGGATAGAAGAGGGGAAAAGGTTTGCATTTATATAGCACTTGCTATCCCTGATGGGTTGTTGAAGCGCTCTTTCGACGAGTAGGCACGCTACTCTGGAACCCATAACAGATTAGTGGTGAATTAGTATAGTGAAATATGAAAGTAAATTGAGTGGTGGGTATGTTAGTCAGTTATTTGGATTGAGAAGGATAGTGGAGGGATAGAAGAGGGAAAAAGGTTTGCATTTATATAGTGCTTGCTAACCCACAGTCATACCTTGTTCTAAAGGCAAGGGCACTGGCATTGAGGTCTGGTTAGCAAGCCTCAGTGCACTGTCAGAGTTGAAAACCAGCATCTAGTAACAAAAAACCCTGGGTAGCCCCCCTCTACCGGCCAGCTCAGTCAAAAGCCTGGGTATAATGATAAGCAACGATCTGACCATGAAAGCTCAGAGCGGCGCCGTCGTCTCCGCTGGTTTCTTTCAACTACGGAGAATAAAGAAGATCAGTAAATTCTTGACCAGGGAAGCCTTGACTTTAGCTGTTCTGGCATTGGTTATTTCCCGCCTGGACTATGCCAACTCACTTTATGTTGGCATCCCAGCTTACCAATTAAGACGCCTTCAGTTGGTCCAGAATCGAGCTGCCAGACTGATTTGTTCGCAACCTAAATGGCATCATGTCAAGCCACTGATGAAAAGCCTTCATTGGCTTCCAGTGGCCAAGCGCAGTGCATTCAAGCTAGGATGTACTATTTTTAAAGCTCTTCATGGCAACAGCCCAGCTTTTATCGCTTCCAAGATTCTTCGCTATGTCCCCTTTCGCAATCTGCGTTCCTCCCATCAGAATCTATTGGTCACTCCTATTTTTAAACGCAAGAAACACGGAGGTTCCAGATTTATGGTCTTAGCCCTTCTGTTCTGGAATTCGCTCCCTATGGAGATGAGGTCCTTAACCTCTCTTACTCTATTCAGAAAACAGCTGAAGACCTGGTTGTTCGCACAGGCTTATGGAACCTAAGCCATCCATTCCCGATGCCACATTTTCACTCTCCCAGCGCCAAGAAACCTTTTGGTGAATGTGCGCTTGATAAATGCTTTTAACATAACAAAAAATGGGGCAAATAGCGGGGGTACTGCAACAAAAACCAAGTTTCACACGCGAGGTTGATGGGGATAAATTATTCTGTGTTGTATTAGCATAATGCAATATTAAAATTATACAGTTGAACAGTTAGTAATTTACTTATTACAGGTGGTTAGAGCGTTCACAACTTGACTATAGTAAGGAAATTAGTGACAGGTTTTTATAGAGAATGCATTATATAATATAATATAATATAATATAATACAATATAATATAGTGTCATGCAATATAATATATTGTAATGTAATGTAATATAATATAATATAATATAATATAATATAATATAATATAATATAATCAAACCAGAACTTCCTTTCATATGGTGACGGAAAATGTATTTATTACAATTCACCCCTTCACAAACTCTCTCCTACACCTGGATTTCATTACACTGAACCAGAACATAAAAATGTCAGCTTGTTTTCACTGTGAGGCCTGTAAGTTTTATCCTTGGTAACCACTGGGCTGTGCTCTTGGATTTCAGGAGATGCACACGGTAAAATAAATTGTTGCCTATCGTTTCCATCTGAGTTTCAAAGTGTATATTTTGTGTGAGAAAATGGCACCACTAATGTGAATCCTATTCTGCTGCTGCACCGTTTTGTATCATATAAAACGTATGAATTATTTTCTATAGTTGTTACATATTTTAATACTGCCATTTGCTAGCCCATATGATTAAGACCGTTTCTGATTAATTTAGTTGAAGTCGTGTTTCTGTTTTCAAATGAGATTCGTGCGACTCTTCACTTGTATCAAATAATCGCTTTGTGGAAAACAAAAATGTGATGGATGGAATGCTTGAGTTAATGTCAGCCACTGTAATTACTGAAGCTTTCTTGCAGCCAGTCCACTTCAAACACGAACCCGCCTTATGCATAGGGATCTGCTTCAATAAAAACAAGCATTGGTATAGCCAATAGGTCTCGCCTTTATAAGTGTTTAGCCAGAGCTATTGGCTTTTTTTAATGTTTTTAAGCTATGTTGTAGAGCAGTGTGTCTGATGTGTAGTATGTTGAAAAGTTACGATATAATAGTTTTCTATGCATTTTTCTTAACTTTTATGTAAGCAAGAAGACATTATGTTCAACTGAACGACTATATAAAAAAATACATTAACATAAAAAATGTCTTCTAGTTTTGTGTCCTTGAAATGCTGGGCACTTCTTCCTGCTTGTTCTAATGCTTGTTTGTTATATATTTTATTTGTTATGAGGGGCATAAACAATGGGAGGATGGAATTTAGGAAATAGTACCTGAATTGCCACATAAGCAGAGGACAGATATTAGGGCGAATCAACAGATTCCACATTACGAGGGCATTATGAGGTGATGCTTAGTGATGCTGGGGTGGTGGTGTGCTGGTGCGGAGGTGATACTGAATGATAGTTATATGGTGCTAAGTGAGGCTGAGGTGATACTGAGGTGGTGGTGTGCTGGTACGGGGTGATGCAGAGTGATACTGAGGTGATGCATAGTGATGCTGAGGTGGTGCTGAGTAATGTTTAGTTAGTGGTGCTGCACTGATGCTCAGGTGGTGCTGAGTGATGCTAAGTTGGTGCTGTGCTGAGGTCATGCTGCGCTGGTAAACAGGAAAAACACAGCGACTAAAGACGAATAACTAAACATACCTCGGTGGAAAATGTCAGCAATGCGACCAGGATATTAAAGCAATGTCTCTAACAATAACAATTAATTCAAATCCGCTATCAAAGGTACAGCTGTTAGTGCAGAAAGCAGTTGTGCACATTATAATTAAAAGGTCCTCGTATTAAAAAAAGAACAGGAGCGCTTGTAACTGACCAGGTTTATTGTTTGTAAAAAAGGAAGAAATTTAAAGTGCATTTACAATTTTTTACTTTGCATCAAATTAAACACGTAACATGGGCTGGGGAAAGGTCAGCTTGCAGCAGCGCTGTAACCCTGTAACTACGCTTATTGTGTATGCCTCTAACTAGCGGGGGTAGAGGGGCAGGGAAGGAAGCTTAAACTTGTTTGCAGATTGCTGCATATTAAGACTTTGGATATGTTAGATGGGCTGAGGAGAGGTCACCTTGCTTTAGACCTGTGCATTACTAAGACACTAATGGTGTGCTCCTTTAAAGATCTGTAGGCGAAGGTGAGGGAAGGAAGCTTGCAGTACAAAAGGATTGTGTGTAGAGGCCACTTTGTCAGAACTGAGAGCACTAAATATGGATGCTAATATTTCAAGAGTGTGAGTTTGCAAGTGATTTGCTTCGTCTGAAGTTTTATCACAGGGGCCAGTATGTTTTGAATCGTCGCCATCATGACCAAAATAGGAGGATCAGAAACTGTAGGTTGAGGAATGGGGAAAATATGTTGGTGATACATGTCCTCATGCATCTCAGGTAGCCCATAATTCAGTGAAGGCAGGATAGTCCTGGAGTTAAGACCAAATGATGACCATTCCGGATTTTCTTCAACTGGAACAATTTTTTGCTGGGATAGATCAAGTTCATAATTGCCAAAACCAAGACGAGGTCCGGACATTGGTATTGGCTAGATGTTTCAATATCATAACAACTTTGGGTTTCTCGTTTTAGACTTCATTTTGAGTTACCCGAGCCCCCAGTGTCTGTGCGGACTCTGTATCGCAGACAGTAGTTGGGATCATAGTTATGGGAGGATTACATCCACAAGGGCCACGAAAGTAATCTAGAATGGTTTATTTTTCACTTGACTTTAGATTTTGTGTCAGTAACTTAGAAGAATTAAGTATAATGTTCTCTGAAAAAAACTGGAAAATGTGCATTGGTCTTTGGTCAAAACATCATATTCGATTACAGGGCTCGAAAAATAATACAAATTTTACTCGACCTGCAGGTCCAGTAACTTGAAAAATCTACTCGACCTAACTGTAATGTATCTTGACCTCTGTCTCTGAAAGTGAGCAAATGTGACAAGATAACAAGATTTAATAGCATCTTTATTGCTCATTCACTTTGTGAGCAATAAAAATGCCTTTAAATCTTGTTATCTTGTCACATTTGCTCCGCTTCAGAGACAGAGGTCAAAAGTCAGTTTGTCTACCTACTCACCAGAAAGGACAAGTAGGCCATAAAAATAGCTCAACCTGAATAAATCTGGCTCGCCATAGCGAGCGAACTGATTTTTCGAGTCCTGGATTACCATATATCACAGGGATATTTCCATGAAAAGAAGACCAATTCATAATTGGAAATTTGATAGAAGTGAATAATGTAGGGGTAGGCGGAATTTGCGTAGTCGCGCTACGCAAAGCTCCGCGAAATGGTAAAAAATCTCTGCGAGCACGCAAAAGTTCCGCGAACACGCGGAATTGCTTGTTCCGCCCGTTCGCGATGCTTTTTTCCTGTTCGCGAACGCTGTTTGCGTGCTCGGGGAGAAATATCTTGTGAACACGCATTTTGAAAGCGCGAACAAGCAAAAAACTCCGCGAAGCCACGGATCGTGGAATTTTTGGCAATTCCGCGTTCTCCGCGGAACGCAAAATTACCCAAATTCCGCGAGCGGAATGGAATTTACCACCCAGGCCTAGAATAATGACCTGGGGCTCACAGAGTTGGAGTAGGGCTGTATGCCCCATGCTGCTGTTTCGCAACACCTGCCCATCTAATTTGGAAGGAATGGAAGCACAGTGACACTTCAGGACATGTACTCCCAACAATATGAAATACAGTGCTCACAGGACGTGGCAATTAAACACCAAGTTGCCTATCAAAATGAACACCAATGTGTGATATGTCAGGATGACTTGGGGAGTAGCCTAAATGTGTTGACCACAGCTCACTGAAAACGAATTGGCAAAGGCCTGATATGTCACTGACTCCAAGATAAAGAATGTAATGACTGGGAAGAGCAACCACAGTGGTTCAACCACAAGAACACTAGGCAGCAATATATAAAGGAACAAAAAACTGTGCTAAAGCCACCACATAATTCCATTAATAATAGATTAGCTCCCACGATAAAGCACAGCACTGGTTCAATTCCATTTCCATTCAATTCCATTTACCATGCTGAAGCCGCAAGCTGCACCGTTGCCACCTTCTCCTGCCAGTGTCCAAGTTCAGCCTTCAGAACGACAGGGCAGAACAACAACAGGATCCATATCCGCATCATTAAATCCATTCAGTCCAGCCACAACAATGCCAGGTGTTCTAAGCCACCAGATTAAAATCGAAACGTGAACTCTTCTCTTTGACAGACCTAGTTGATTTGAAACACATATCACATTCCAAAAGCCGCAGATTTCCCAATTTCCAAATGCTGGCGGTCAACCAAATGAGAAACAGCAATGGACTGCAAGGCGGCAGGACAGCGAGTCCTCTGCAGGTTAGCGGGTCCGAAGTGGGTCAGTGGCACATGGATAGAAGTGCTGGAAAGTGCAAAACTACAAGAGCATGGAAGTGCTGAAGGAGCAAGTGATGCTATGATGAAAAGGCTGGAGGGCACGAAAGCAACAGCCACTTTCGCAGCCTCGACTTGTCAGAACTTGTCTGTAGGTGACAGCATACAGCATGGAAGCAGGAATGATTTGAAAACTGGATTACATTTGCCATACAATTCTCAAACTATGCCAGCTACACCTAGATGCTGCTGTAGCTTAAGACCGACAACCCTGATTCAAAACATTACCATGATCACCACATACACATGCTGGGAAGTATGGTACTCGCTGTTGTACCTTCAGCACATGCTGCACTATCATTCTTCAATTGGTAACAGCAGTTGATAAATGTGCTGGCGCTGCTATGTATGTAATACTTGAAAACCATACTTGCCCAATATCACACCATTGACAAGAAAACACTGACATGGCCAGTACCTTCAATGCACCAACCATTCCAACAAAAAGAGTTGTCTTTGCCAATGCATTGGGTGTGACTCACAAGTATACTAACCACATGTAGAATCAAATGCTGTTCCACCAGAGCTGAGCTATCCAATCTTGGACGCTTACTCCACTGCCTCATCATTCTGCTGTAAACATAAATTCATTGAAATACAGACCAGTAGCACCTTCCTTCTGCTTCAATGTGGCTTGTCAGAACAGATTAATGGCTTCTTTTCTCGCTACAGTTGCTTCAAAAGAGGCTGCTGCTGATGAAGACACTGTACTAACAGTAATACAGCACTTCCTTTGCTACTTGTCCTTAACTCTTGCTCACTGCCCTCTGGACACTGAAGCTCAGTATTCACTCCGTTAAACTGATATCTTGCCATGCCCACCTTCCTCACTGGGCGCATCCTACCAAGCAGCTAGCACTGACACGACTTGCAGGTGGATCTGAGAGTGGGCGATCTCACACCACTCCTCCATGCTCACAGGGCCTCCCTCCATTACAAAGCAGCCCTCCTCCTCGGTCAGGACCAAGTCCCAACTGTTGCCAAAGTCCTGCTGCAAGTCAACATGGGGTCTTTTAACAACATGTCACCAAAAAGTTGTAGTTGATGGGCAGTGCACTTCACACACAAGTCTGGAGTCATGCTAGGCTCTTAAGTCACATTGATAGCCCGACAGGTCTTGTGAAGGCTGCATTCTCCCTCTAACTAGAATCAACTTCCAGGCATCATCCAGCACACAAATGCCATGAATCATTAGGTTCTCACAGCCTCCACACTAAACATTCTACAACTTGCCCATGTTGCATCAGATACACCACATCACTACTCACAGTTTATCTTTAACCTACGTCCGAGCGCACTTACCAAAGTACCGATGACCAATGCAACAATGCTCACTATTATAACCAATTTGGAGGACAGCTATCAACCAAGTGTGAGGGCGTTAATGAAATGACAGACTAACAACTAAAGCAGAGTTCGCCTAAAAAAAGCTTCAAACCCTGGTCAGTTGGAGTAAGCTCTATACAAATGCAATTACAATAGTTGAACTGTGCAAACGCCTTCTGTGTGCATTCCGAGCACAGGATTGGCCGCAGCCATAACATACATCGGTAATGATATAACTAACTACTGCTCCTCTTACCCTTTAAGATACCGGTCTTGGTTCCAACCCACACGTGGTTCCATTGCGCTGGGTCCGCCATCCTATTCCGCTCACGGTACAACTAGAGTCAGGTCAGAAACGCTTCCAGGTTGTGTACGTCATTTCCGCCACGGAATCAGGCTTCGTAGAACGCATGTGTAGCTGCTCTCGTACTATGTACTATCTGTCAATTAAAGGTAACCGAAAGTAAAATTGCTTGCGAAAATGGACTGCTTCCTTAATCGTTAAGTTCGGGTTCCGTTATCGTACATAATCATCTCTACTGCTGTAGACCCCGTTGCCTCGACGCTGACTCTATTGCTACTCCACCGCCACCTCTTCACTTATAGAATTATTTCCCCCAAAATTGAACACTTTAAAAAACAAGCTTTTGCAATGCAATAGGACTTGCATTTACGCAAGACCTATTGCATTGCAAACAGGTGGGCGGGCGGGGGGCAGGAGGGTGAGAAGGCACGGACAGCGGGAGTGCGGGCGGGTGGGGGGGTGGCGGGAAGGCATGGGAAGAAAATAGTGCTCACAATCTAAATAACACATACCGTGCAATACTCGAAGTAAAGAGGCCAGTAGCCATGGAAGGATACAAATGACGACATGGCCGTCATAAGGAGGGACTAACAGCCAATAAACCAATCAGAAGGCAGCATTTAGAAAGGACAAAGACACAAGCCAATGAAAAAGATGGGCGGGGGAGTGGGTGGAGCTTCCCCTCCATACTCCATTACTGCATGCCGCTATAGGTTCGTCCTAAAAAGCTTGTCCAACCTGGCAGGCCAGGTCCCTTCTGAAGGGGTACACAAGAATCATCAGAACACTTTGGCCTATCTGGACGCCGCAGGGACGGCTCCTCCGCTATGGCAGAGGAGCGTCGCCCCACTGTTTTTAAGCAGTGGGAAACATAAGATGGCAATAACTTAGAGTTATTGTCATTTTATGTTTCGTGGCCTGCTGCTTTGTGGCGTGGGTGGGACTGCTCTGCTCTCCGAGCAGGGCAGGGGAGGAGTGGTTTGCCCACTCCAAAAGTGCGCAATGACTGTTTGGTCGGCCCTCTCGGGCCGCACAAAATAGTCATGCGCACTTCCTTATTCTCCATGCAGGCTGCATTACAGCCTGCATGGAGAACATGCCCACCCCTCCAGCCCCTGCTGAGCGCCATGTCACGGCGCTCAGACCAATCACAACGCTGCATTGCAGCGTTGTCATTGGCTTAGGGGAGGGATCCTGGCTCCGGCTTCCTGCTCCTGTTGGAGTCAGGAGAGCAGGAGCAGAGAAGACGCGGGACCCGGGCTTGAGGTAAGTTTTTTTTCAATCCCACCGCCCGAACCACGCGCGACACCCGGCCCCCCCTCACCCGCACCCACCTCGCGAGCCATGCTGGCCGCGACTGCTGAACGGCATCATTGAGATGCATCTTAAGTCCTGTGGAAAAGATAGCATTACACTCACATTTGGGGATATTTGCTACGAGCCCTTGCTTTGAGTAGTTCCGAGTTTTTCCCCAAATTGAAAAACGAGCAACCTGTATTGTTGCTTTCTCGTAGCTATGATGCTTTGGTCTGTAACAGGTGTCATTATCTTATCAGACTCTAGTTTTCTGATCAGTCCTTTGTTCAAGCAAAACTCTGATGTCTATATTACAATGAAGAGAAATATATGAAAATAAAAATCATGGTATTCCGAACATGCTGAAAGTTTTAGGATTATTGTGTGTAACAGGTCAGCCTGGTTAAGTCATTCAGTGAGGACTCCCATTCGAGTATTAATCCGAAGTCTCCTCTCCCCTTCTCTCAGGCCTCCACACTTTCTCCTGGCCCAGGCTGATGGGAACCTATTTCAGTCATCCACCAGGAATTAAATTGACTGATAGTCCGGCAGCAGCAAATCCTTTCTATTCCCACAACTAGTTAGTTCTGTGCCGAGATTCTTAAAAGTCCACATAATTATGACTGCACCTTTTGGATACTCCAACCCATCTTTGAGATGCGCCATGGAGCATACACTGATGATTCCCTATGCTCACCAGGCGACCTGTGCCCTATACTTTAACTGATCCATCCCACTTCTTATCAAAGTTATTGTTGTCAAATGGAGCAGATGCTGCTTGTCTTTTCCTTCTCCTGAACTCACATTGAGCATCACCACTGTCTACCAGCAATCCACCCTACATTATGTCTAAACAAAACATAGCCTTTGAGCCTGCCCTTTGCTGCACTGTTTAATACTTGTACATATGTTTATGCACATCTGATCCAATGTGGTTCATGCAAGTTTCCTCTAGTATGACCCATCAATTAAGGAACACCAGCTGGCTCTGCAGTCTACCACCTGTGGTATCACCTAGTCCCTCCTCTCTGAGCAGAAGGCAATTTCTAAGTTTAAGGCTAAGACCGCCTATCCATACCTAGTGAAGAAAGATGCCATTTTGGAAGGAAAAAATGAAGGACTCATTTAATGACACATAAAGGTGGTCTGACTACGCTGAAGGGTTGTTAGTGGCAGCACCTTCACCCGTCCCTTGGTTGACCACCTGACCTATTGTGAGTGAACCGCATGTTTAGATATTCATACTGATGAACGTGCTTCTTCTGACATAACAGAAGCATCTTCATCAGAAACTAATTCTGGGGTGGACCTCTGGCCTGCTCCATGGTCTATTTTGTTCTGCAGTCAAAAACTCCCATAGTGGGGATGTTTCTGTGAAAAGAAAATAATGGCCATAATATTCATAGATTTTTTTCTGTGCACTTGGGTGCCACTGTTTATATTCTGTGCACGGATCCACTATACCTTGTATAGTGGACCCCAGAAGGAAAACTCTAAGGGGCATATTCTCAAGGAGCTATCGCAGAGTTATTGGCACTTTAACGCATCCAAAGTCGCGCTAAATTTATCGCCCCATTCACAAGCTGGTGCTAACAGCCCATAACACCAGTTTACCTGTGAAAGCAGTCGCAAAAAACATCACCACAGATGACCCCGGCAACTAACGCTAATGAGATGCAGAGTAGGCGTTCCCGAGCAAAAAGCCGCGACAACACCACAATGCAACATTCTCAATGACCAGCCACATCGGCGATAGGAACACAAAACAGGCGATACGGCGCGTTACCAGCAGGAAATTAACACCTGCTCTGACCTGGTGCAAAGTCGGACGTCAACCTGCACAAGAAAAGGGAGCCCAGCCCACAGCCACACCTGAAGAACAACAGATGCCATGGAGCCACTTACCATGCACCCCAGAGCCCCCAGAGGGCAACAACACCCACCGCCACCACCCCCAGGACCGCCACCCCCCAACGGACTCCCCCACCCCCAGGACCACCACAGAGGAAGCGCAGACAAAGACAGCGGACCTTCAGGAAATGCACCAGCCCCACAGACCTAACACCAGACAATGCCAATGCCCACTACAGGCCCAAAAGGACAACCATCCTCCGCATCCTGAACATCATTGCCCACAGGCTGACGGTACCAACACATCGGACAACCAACATCCCTCCGCAGACAAAGAAGCTGGCTGTGCTGCACCTGTTGGCCTCTGGTATCCTCCCAAACAACAACCGCCCGAGACGGAGGAGTCTCACAGCCAGCCCCATCCAAGACCCTCACACCTGTTCTGGATGCCCTCACCAGCTAGGGACCCCAGCACCCATACGTCCCCCACAATGCGCAGGAACAACTGGAGACCAAGCAAGGACTATACGCCATAGCTGGATCCCCGCACGTGTCAGGGGCAATCGACTGCACACTTGTCCCACTTGTGCCCCCTGTCAACACCGCACACAATACCCCAACAGAAAGCACACGCATCCCATCAACGTGCAGGCAATAGTGGACCACAGGGGACTCCTCACCAATGTCATGGCCAACTACCCAGGCAGTGTGCATGATCCCTTCATCTTCCGACAGACCAACATCAACCAGCGCTTCCAGGATGGCACCCATGGGAATGCACTGCCCATTGGCAAGTACCAAATGAACACACCACACACCTCAACCCCACAATCATGCAACTCACAACTCTGGCACTGCACATGTCACAAAATCACATACAACATGCCAAACAACATGCCCCCCCACCAGACACGACAGCACAACTTACTGTGGCAACCTTGGTCAGCCATGTACATGAGCCATCGACGGCATGGCACCTCAGCCACACAATACTGGAATGTGGGGAGAGGTGGGAACCAGGCATGTGCGAAGGAGGCAAGTGACCCATGAATGAGTATGTACACAATGCCAAGTGTGGCGGAGATGTGCTGGACAGACTGCAGTATGCAGACCACAGACTCAGCCATGTCTATATGCACTGCTGGTGTTTGGAGTTTCGTGGACAGTGGACGCAACCATGTCACCCCAGCCAGTGGGGAAGATCGCGAAAATGTAGCTTGTGACGTCCCCCCCTGTAAGCGTGTGCGGAGTGGGCTGGCACGGCGTACGCCAGGCCAGCACAGGGGTGTGAATAAAAAGCACGTAGCACTGGGCGTGGTTCTCTTCCGGAATGCCCAACACATCTGCCAGGGCGGCACCTCCCACCCCGCCACGAGGCCGACGCCATCACCGTGAGCGATGTGGCCTGGGATCCTGTGCGCCTGCTGTACCCCGGGCCGCTGGTCCCCGGACCCGTCATGCCTGCCCCTGTGCAGCCAGGCCTCACTGCTCACCTGCCGACACCGGCGTGTGTCAAAGACGGCCCACCACGTGCCGGCGTAAGCTCCAAGCCCGAGGCCCGTGACCTTCGCAGCCTCCTCAGACCATCACGGCCTCCGCGACACAGGCCCTCTTTATTCCTTTTTCGGTGACGTACTCCACCGCTGCCTCAGGCCTACACTACGCTCAAGTAGGTCACACATTTGGAACTGAGTCTTGATTATGCTGTGGCAGAGTACACACTTCATGGCTGAGTTTATATCACTAGACTCCCTTCGATGTGGTGACACAAAGTATGTGCATGGCATCCCAACCACACGTGTCTGAGGGCCCCTGATGACTACACCTTCGGCCTACACTGCGGATGAGTAGGTCACACATGTTGAACTGATCCGTGATCACTGCATGGCGGAGTACATATCATTGTACGCAGGGAGACGAGTAAGAGGAAGACGCGGTTCAGTCCGGAGGAGAAAAGGACCATCGTTACGGAGGTGTCCGAACACTGCCGACAACTGCCCTGGTGTCACCAACCCTGTGCATCGCGGGCCAACGACATGTGGCTGTGGGCCCCTGCTGACCGCTGCCTCAGGCCTACACTGCGGTCAAGTAGGTCACACACTTGGAACTGAGTCTTGATTACACAATGGCCGAGTACACACTTTATGGCTGAGTTTATATCACTATACTCCCTTCGATGTGGTGACACAAAGTTTGTGCATGGCATCCCAACTACACGTGTCTGTGGGCCCTTGATGACTACGCCTTCGGACTAAACTGCGGTCCTGCAGGCCCCACACAAATCCATGCCAGTCCGTACCAGGCAGGACACGGCATCGTCGCTGGCCAAACACCCGCTCAGCTCTGTCGTCACTGCCTCGGTCAACCACGAGTCATCCCCACATGCCATTTCAATGCTGTGTGTCAGTGTTCCAGGAGGAGCTTGTTGAACAGCGGTTGGCCCACGCTGGCCGCTGCCTCCAGACTACACATCGGTCGAGTAGGGCACACATTGGGAACTCAGTCATGATTCAGTTATGGCAGACCTGATATCATTGTACTGGCCTCGTCACAGACTCGATCCCCTTTCAGCTCCGGTGCCACTAAGTCTGTTCCCCGACAACCATGGACACTTTCTTCTTGAGATTTGTTGGCGACTGAGTCCATGGACTGGGGGTTGTCTTCATCATCATGTTGGTGATACTGACCATGTGGCCAAAACGAGGCTGTAGCATTCCACTCCTCCATTTGCCGCTTCCGGCCGGCTCCTGCCCTCTGCATCATGCCCTGGAGGACACCTTCCACTGTCCCCCGCAAACCTCCGCTACATTCACCTTCGACATCGACGAGGAGCCGCTCACCTCGCGTGGCCCTATCTCTCTGCACCACAAGTCACCGTCACGTGGCGGTGTGCCTGTGCCGGCCGCAGTGCATCCGGGGCCACTAACTCTGTGCAGCTCAAACCATGGCCCCAGTCTGATGGCATGTTGGATGGCCTCTGGGTCGATGGTCTGGGGGTCATCAACGCCATGTGTCTGTGGCCCTGCACTGCCCGCTGCCTCCGGCCTCAACTGCGGTCCACCTTGGCTCACACATGAAATCGAGTCCTGACCTGCCCGGACGTCGCATCACCGCAGGATGCACACGCCACCACCGCCAGGACCAACTCCAGACGACAGGTGCCAGAGTCGGAAGTGTCTTACTACCAGACTGTCAGAGTTGCTCACACCTGTCGTGGGGGCCATCATCAGCTTGATACCCTGCTCAGCTCTTCAGGTGCCACTAACTCAGTGCACCACAAATCAAGGAACATTCTGCTTGCATGTTGGGTGAACACTGTACTCCCTCCGGCTACCACCATGATGCTTCACATTTGTTTCTGTTGTGCTGGTGTTTTATGTTTCTGCTTCAATTGTGATCACTGTTCAAGTTGTTGCCAGCACCAACGACTCCATGAGGGCTGGCTTACACTCACCCCACACACATCCAGCACATGCATCACTGTACATGTGACCATGCCAATAAAGGTGTCGAGCGCACGTGCCCGTGGCCAGTTCAACGAACTATCTGTGTGTGTCCGTGTGCTCATGATGTATGCATTTGTGCCCCGGGCACTACAACATTACATTGTGCTGTGTACAGAGGACGCAGCCATGTCACCGCAGGCAGCGGGTGGGACATTGCACATGTAGCTTTGTCGTCCCCCACTCAATACGTAAAAGGAGTGAACTGGGCCGGCGTATGCCAGTCCGGCGTGGGGGTGTGGATGATCATCCCGTGGCTCTGGGTGTGGTTTAGTACTGGAAATGTGCAAAGGCATGTTTCTCTGTCGCAGTGTGGGTCTCCGTTGGGGAGTGTTGGTGGGCCCTGATGGGACTTAGACACCCACGTATGTGATCTGGTTCAGCTTCCATGAGGTAGTACCCCACCCGCACATGTTCGGCCACCCCCTTCTGGCAGTCTGACACCTGTCCTTGGAATGCGAAGTGTGCTTGGGTGGGCTGCTGGGAGCCAGCCGGGGTGGTGGGTGTGTCCAGCTGTGTTGTCTGTGCAGGGGGTGGGGTGTCCTCAATGCAGCGGTGCTGCCCTGCTCCTGGAGGTCGATTGCCTTAGATGTCCATGAACTGTTGTGGAGCGTAGGTGTCGGAAGTGTGGTGGTCCTCTTCAGAATCACTGTAGAGTTGTCTGGTCTGCTCTGCTGGGGGTGGTGTTTGTCCCTCTGCAATGTGAAGGGGAGATGCTTGTTGACATTGTGTTGGCATGTATGTTGCCGCATTGTTCAACTTTACATTCAGACTTCATGACAATGTACATTGTGACTGTTTGGGAGGGGCGGACTATTTGATGCGGGACAGTGGACATTTGGACTACATGACGTAGGTGAGGTTGTGCACGTACATTTGCATCTCACAGTTTCCTGCTATGTCAGGTGTGATTGGCCAGGCAGACCCAGTTGTGTCCTCTGTTCTGCAGTGCAGGTGTTGGGCTGGGTACCACATTGGCGTCCATGTGGGTGTGCTGTAATTGCTATGTGTGTGTGCTGCTTTGTGTGGGAGTCGCACCTGCAGCTGTGATTTTGCTGCCCCTTATCCCTTGGAGGCGGTGTGCCTTTGGCTTTTGTGCTTTTGAGGTGCTGTGATGTTGGCGACTTGGGTCATTTGTGCTCTTGGACGGTTTTTGTACTCTTGTGCACTGTTTGTCTGCAGATGTGTTGTTGATGTCAGTGGTTGTTTGTGCAGGTGGATCTGTCAGAGTGTGGCCTGCTCCTTTCCGGATGTGGTCCACACTCAGCCACCCCAGTCTAGTGGCATGCACAGTGTCATGGTGATTGTACTCCAGCCATGCTGCTGGTCATGTGGTGTCACTTGCATTGTCAGTGTGGCTCTCACATACGCATCTTTGCTGTGTTTCGCACGGGTGCATGTGTGCGTTGTGTAATTGGTGATGTGTGGGGTGGGACCCCTTTGGGCACATGGTGAACGGGGCCTACTTGATGTTTGTATGTGTGCTGCAGTGTGCCACGGGATCAGGGACATGACCCAGGGTTACTGTGGGTGTGCGGTGTGCTACACGTCGTTGTGCATGTGTGCCATTGTGCCCGTCCCCTCCCCGTCCCCACAGTCCCTGTTCGTTACTCACCCTGTTGCTATTGTGTCAGGTCATGTCGAGCAGTGTCCGGACTCCCGACTCCTTGCACCGTCTCCACACTGATGACTGTGGGTGCCATTTGCTCCAGCTCCTCCTGTGGCGCAGGAATCCCACCTCCATTCGCCGTTGCTGCCTTCCTGTTGGCAGGGGGTTTCTGCTTGGTTTGGCTTTTGACATCGTGCCAGCGCATCTTGGCCTTCTCGGCACTCCGACTGCATTCATGATGGGACGCCATTTTTCCATCTGTATTGCCAATGACATGGTGGTGGTGACGGACAGTTGTTGTTGGTGCTCTGTCACCTCCGTGACGACGATCGGGTTTTCCTGTGGACTGTACCCCGTCTTCCTCTTCCTCTTCTCCTTGGCCTTCCCTGACCCCGAGGTTCATTGCTGGTGGTCTGTGGGGCTTGTGGGGTTTGCGTTGACCTGGGCACTCGTTCCGGGTGCATCCATGTTGCTGCGCAGTTTGATTTGTTTATGGTGTGTTTTTCTTGTTCAGCTTTTATGGTGCACTTTCCCGCCAGACGCGTGGGGATTGCAGGCCTATCCCTGGTTGTCGCTGTTTTTTTTTTCATGGTTGGCCTCATCGCAACTTTATTCGCGTTGGTATTTCGCATTTTTTAGGCGTCGCGTTGTTTTTAACGCGGTCATTTGATGCGTTATCGTGGGACTATCGCATGGTGACGCCAGGTTGAAAATGCTACGTTAACACGCCGTTGTTTTCCCGCGATGGACTGCGATGTGAAAAGTTGCGTTAAGCTAAACTTGCGGTGGTTATTACACGTTCTTGTGAATATGCCCCTAAATTTTGAGGTCTGTCATAAATAGGGAGGACTTCCAAAATTACTGACGGTGGAGGCCCACTGCAGATGGGTGGCCGCCAATAATTGTGCACCAGCAGAGTTAGTGAAGGATCCACCACAGCACAGTAAATGGGGAAGGGATTGACAAGTTTGGTGGAGTTGAAGTTGTACCAGCTTATGATGGAGATTCCACTCTGCCACACCACAAATGACCCCAAGTGTGTACACAATGTAAACATTAAAAAAAATGCCCGAGCCATAGTCCGAACAGCCAGAGGTAAACAAAAAGAACAAACATTTGGACCAGGATACAGCAGGAACAGTTTTACACTGGTGTGAGGGACCTTAGGTGGGTGAACAAAGATACCGTAAACTTTGTAGGCAAGAAAACCACACACAAGTATGCACACAGAAACACATGTACACACACATAGACACCCCAAAAATATATTGTCCTTCACCAGCCAGATGCTGACTGCAACTGCATCATGACACCAAATTACTAGTAGTCAGAACAATGGCCCTGTTTACATTCTCATTTGAATAGCAGCAAAATGCACATAAGTGATAAGTAGTACAGTCAAATGGGGCTCTGGGAATGGTAATTTTGAGAAGATATATAAGCATGTGTAGACCTTATGCTGTTAAAAATAAAAAATGCATTGCATGAAGTCAGAAACCTCCTGTCTCCGAAACAACAAATTGAAATTTGGTCATTAAGATTTTCTAAAGCTTTCCAACTTCTTTATTTATAGTGTGTAATGAGAGGGGCCATCTGATCCAGCCTGGTTCCTTTTTAAGATGAATAGGGTAATTTTGAACCTGGCGCATGGTCTGCCAGGTTGGCCAAGGTCTTGACCTCTGGCCCCCTGGTGAAGGACCGCATGTCATATTGAGAGGTACCTGTCTGTCTGTTGGGGATCTCTGTACTGAAAATGTAACCATGGGTATAGCAGATGCCCTGTCATTGCTGTGGAATGATGCGTGAGTTGCCATGTGGAAGCAGACTTCTCAGCAACCAAACCCCAAAGCATGGGTTGGTAGCTGTAATCCAAAAGACAAATGCCCCTGATGTGCAAGACGTTACGCCACTGAATGTCAGGGACATTTAAGCATTTTGCTTCCGGGGACCTCCATGCCTCTCATGGCGTCTTGGGAAGGGAAATACAGAGACTATCTCCCTGCCCTACCATTGTGAGCCGGTGGTCCAGTGACGGACAGACTGCCGGCCTTGGATCGCCTGATCTAAATGAGATTGTTGAAGCACGAGTTTGGCAGGACGAAAGCCTCGCAGATATATTGGGGCATATTCACAAGGCAATATCGCCGCATTAGCGGCACTTTTCTGCCGATAAAGCGGCGATATTTTTATCGCAAAATTCACAGGCTGTCGCTAACAGCAGTTAGCAACAGCTTTTAGGCGAAAACTACACTTTTAAACATCTCCACTTCTGCCAGCGATAAATAAAGCTAATGATATGCAAGGGAGGCGTTCCCTTGCAAAATCCGACATTAACCCAACATTACCATATTCACAAGGGGACTCCTTATTTTAAGATGACCCAAAAAAGTGGCTATAACTGCAACTAGAGGCAGTTCTTTAAGACCAGAAAAAATCAGGTCTTACAATGGAGATAACCATTGGGGCCGCATTTCTGCAGGTTTTGTTGCAGGACCGCGCTGCAAGCAAATGTTGCTGCTCTGCCCTGCCACAAAATTACAGGGCAGGACTGCGCACCATCAATAAGATAGTGCACATTCCTGTGCCCCAGTCATGAAAAGTGTTGCAGCGCTGCGACAAGACTGCGTTGCAACACTTCTCAGTACGCCCTTCTTGCGACAGCATGGATGCGCTGTACTCACCGAACAGCGCTCCATGACGCAAGTAATAACAGTTACGTCAGGAATCCTGACGTATCTGTCTGCGCTAAAGTCACGCATTGCTGCAGTTGTGTCACAACCATGACGCAACTCCAGCAATGCATGGGGCCAGCCTATCCCTGTGTCACTGCGTCACCCTCACGCCTGCCATCAGGCAGGCGGAAGGTACTGACGCAGTGCAGTACATGAGGGGTGCCCGAATGTCGACGCTGTTGGAGATCCATCGTTGTTGGTTGTGCGCTGCGGTGTCATCGTTTGGAAGCAGTGGCGGAGTGTTGGTGCTGAGAGAGTTGACGAGACGTCCAACGGTGGCCTTGATCCAGCTGCGAGGGGTTGCGATGATGGCGTTGGCGTCCGGTGGGCAAGGTGAAGACGTGATGTATCCAATGATTGTTGGTCCAGGAGAGTCCGGTGTTGTTGCTGAAGTTGAAGCTCCTGCTTGCGGCGGTGACGTGCTTGACCGTGTGTCCTGCTATGTGGCCTGTTGATGTGAGTTGCTGCTTGCGTCTGATGTTGGTGACCATCCCCAGAAGGCGGGGGTGTCCTGGTCACTGGGGTTGTCCAGGTGGAACTTGAGATCACATAGTAGGATGTCGTCGGTGGATGGGAGATCCTGGGGTACAATGAGGTCAACAATGGTATTTGAGAATGGGGGTCCAATGTCCGGTGTGCCGCAGTGGATGTGCCTGGGCTTTGTCCGGATCTGGGAGTTGAGGTGGTCCATGGTCACCCTTGGGTCATTGGAGTGCGTGGTCAGTCTGAGTGTGCCTCTGTAGGTGATGGCAATGCCTTGTCCTTGAAGGTCGGGCTGATCCTTGCGGTTGATACTGCAGCCGTCAGTGATGGGGATGGCGATGTTCGGTCCGGAGCAGAGGTTGTCCCTGGCAGGCGAGGTGGCGTCAAGGGTTGATGGTGAGGAGGGTGCTGGTGTCGTAGTGGTGGAGAGTCCAAGAGGAAGGCCTCCATGGTGCTGAGCGCGGTCCAGGGGCAGACGGAGTCAAACGGGCTAGCCTATGGTTTGCCTTTGTCACGTGAGACGTCCAGTACAACGCAGGCAGTACATCATCAACAACGCAACTCCAACAACGCATGTGCCTTCACATTGCTTTTGATTACAACGCATTGTGAGGTCAGTAATGGTGTTATTTAAATTATTATGGATGGGTATGTGTTCCAGATGTAAAATATGAAATTATTGCTGTGTCTCATGTTGTAAAATATGAAATTTGGGGTGTTTTATGTTGTAAAATATGAAATTTGGGTTGTTTTATGTTGTAAAATATGAAATTTGGGGTGTTTTATGGGGTAAAATATGAAATTTGGGGTGTTTCATGGGGTTAATTATGAAAATTGGGGTGTGTTGTGGGGTTAATTATGAAAATTGGGGTGTGTTTTGGGCTGAAAACTAAAATTTTGGGTGTGCATTTGGGTCAATTTAGTGTTTTGGGTGTGTACTGTGGGGCTCAAAAAGGAATTCCTGGGTACACGTTTGGGATTGTGGTGCAATGGTTAGTTTAGGGTTGCACTCACTAGAGTTGGAATAGTGATGTTCATGTCTCCGTAATGCAACATCTAACCTACTGTTGCAATGTGCCTAGTATTAGTATGCATTGGAATGGAATGCAATGTCATGTGATTCGTTGTAACTACGTATGTGCCTTTGGCACACGAGTGTTAGTCCCGCTGTGCATGTGTGCACAGCGTCCACCATTGAGAAGTTGGGGGGGTGCTGGACAGCTGTGAGGTGGTAAACGCCGGAAAGAATACTGGATGGTGCATGGACGCGGGGATGTGTGTGTGAGCGTGTGTCAGAAATATTGTAATGAGGGAAATCTTACCAGGAAGTAGGTCTCTGTGTCTTCGTGGCTCCTGCTCCCCTGCATCTGCTTCCAGGAACAGGAATTCGGCAGCCAGGCTCCCTACCCTGAGTCAATCACAGCGCTGCGATGCGGAAGTGTGATTGCTAATTTGCTACGGGACAAGTTGGGTGGGTGGCTGGGTGAATTTGCACTCTTTTTGTGTGTCGCGCTGCTGACGGCTTATTTTGCCTGACCAAAACATGGCAGTCTCCAGAACACATGCGCAATACAATGCGAGACGTATTGCATTGCAAATGCTTGTCTTTAATAAGGTTCTCCCCCCTCCCGCAGTCAGTGCCATCTCGCCGTACACTGCCCGCTCTTTCTTCGCCCCCAGTAAATCACTTCTTTAGTCAGTGCTATGACCGCCCACGCATCCACGGAAGCCCATTTGTAGCCCAAACTTTTCTTTTGATTAAGTGTCTGCACTTCAGGTGTTTTGTACAGATCTGCTGTGGCCCAGCCTTGGCACGCACCTTGCCCAGCACCTGCTCGTGCACTGCCTGGCACCTGCTCCTTGATTGGTACAGCAATGTTGTCACCCATTGGTGATCACCTCAGCACCGCTCCCTCACTCTCTGAGTGCCCGTAGTAGGGGCTTTCACTGCTCGGTGTCTCCCCTACGATCATCAGTCGTCGCCATTAGTGACAGGACTCGACACACAAAGAAACATTATTTTCTGTTCTGTCGTTTTTAGAGTCATAGCGCTTCCCTTGCGAGTGATGTCAAAGAGCCCACAGATGCGCTTGACTCTTTCTGGGGGTGCGGGTGAGTAAAGATGAGAACCCTTTTACCATGCCGGGACACAACTTGCACACAGCAGCGAATGACTCAAAGACAGCACAAGGGAGAGATGCTGCTACTGTACAGAGCAGAATCCAATGACTGCTCACTGGCACAGCAAGGCCACTGCAGGGGGGCGGGGCATGCAATAGTGATTGCTAAAAGGCGCTAGGGCTGTACAGCTCAGCTGCAAAGAAGTGCAGTGGGTCCTACAGCTTCGCTGCCAGAACATGCAGGGGCAACAGCATCATTTCAGGGAGACGCAGGGCCGAGTTCGGGCGACCAACTGCATCCAGGTCAATACAGACACTGTTTCCAGTCACAGGCTACTAAGTGATAACCTCCTGCATTCTGGGTGTTATGGTCTTGTTTTGCTTCTATGAAACTAGTGCACACCTAAAATCAATGATTTTGTAGGTGAACATTTCTGGGCTGGAGACACTGTCCCTGACGATCTGGGGTGAGATGGTCATCTTAGGCCGAGTGCCATCAGTAGAGAAGGTCCCTGGCAGGGAGCACCGTTTGTGCGGATATGCAGAGGTGTATCAGCAGAGCAACTCTAATGCAAGGGCTGGACAGCGTCACTGCAAAGAGATGCAGGGGGTGGGTAGCGTCACTGCAGAGAGAGATGCAGGAGCCAGGCAGCAGCACTGCAGAGAGATGCAGGGGTTGTATTGCGTCGCTACTGAGATATGCGGGGGCCGGGCAGTATCACTGCAAGGGGATCCAGTGGCCAAGCAGCATCACTGCAGAGAGATGCGGGGCGGACAGCGTCAGTGGAAAGAGGAGCTGGGTATCGTCACCGCAGAGAGACGCGGGTGCAGTGTAGCATCACTGTAGTGTGGAGCATGGGTGGAGCAGTCATAGTGGAGGCCTGCTGGGTACAAGGAAGATCACTTTATGGAGTCTGCAAGCAGCAAGTTAGAGAGGTGCACTGGCCACGCACTGTCAGTGCCTAGAGGTGCACCAGCCGGCAAGACTATTCACTGCAGAGAGCTTCAGGCGCTGATCCATGTCACTGCAGAGAGAGACACTGGATTGTGAGGTGCATCGTTGCAGAGCAGTGCTGGGGCAAAGCCATGTCACTGCACAGAGGTTCTCTAGCTTGAGAGCTGCATCCGTGCAGAGATGAGGAGCAGAGCCGCATATCTTACCACAAATACCTGTGCTTTGCAGTCTATTCCCTGCACAGCACTTGGGGGCATGATCTCAGGGCAATATCGCCTGGAGTGCAGAGGGGACTTTTATGGCGCTAATGTGCCGAGCCCCAGGCATCGCCGGCTAACGCAGGAATAACTATCGCCATCGCGATAATGTTAACAGCTGTTTTCTCCGCCGTTCCCTGTTATTATCGCCATGTAGCGTGGGCTTGATAATACCACGCTGACATGGCGATAATAATCAGGGTTAGGCGGCGTTAACTTTTCTGACGGAAACAGACGTTGGCGATAGTTATCGCCCGTCATTGTGAATATCCCCCATTGTGTGGTCCCTGCTCCAACAAACCTAAATAAGATCCTAAGCCATTGCAAACAATGTTAGGATAGGCCAGCTCATTTCACCCTCCATCAAGCTAGACAATGCCATTTAGTGTGAATTCTTGCTGATGGTTCAGTGCCCCAATCACCTCCAAACACCCCACCTTGTGAACTTGTTATGACTTCACTTGAATGTCCTATTAAATTCAACCCTCTAGGAATGATGTTCTGTTGCAACCACTTAAAGAGCTTGAAAATGACGGAAACCTACTATCCCAAAACCGAAAAGTAAGTTTCTAAAAGTGCACATATCTATTTACCATCCATGTGAATGAGTTATTGAGCTGCTTACGTTTCATCAAAAACTACAGTAAATATATCATGCAAAACCGTTGTCATAGTAAATTCCACTTTAGCTATCTATTCATTTTTATTTGATGATTGCTCCGTATTCAGCTCAAATCGAATGACTGATAAGGTAAGGGGAAAATAATTTTAAAATGAAAGCATTTGGCACATCCTGCCTCTAGTGTATTCCATCCTCGGGATGCCTGGAAGATCAGCATTTCTCTTTGACTTCGTTATCCCTTAATCATCTACTCGGAGCATTAGGCAGCACATTTGATGCTCTATTACCACGTTAAGACCTAACAACCAAGCTAGAAATTTGAAGGAGGAAGAGGGACACCTTAAACCGTCCATGGAAATTTGCAGGTTTGCTGAGAGTTTGGCTTACTTTTCTCCCCTTGCTCTACTTACGCCTGACTCACTTCATCAATCAACTGAAGGCACCTTTTCCTAGATGTTATGTTATGTTATTGCAATTTATATAGCGCACTTATACCCGTGGGTGTCTTGGCGCTTAGATCCATTCAGCAGCAGCAGTGGCACTGCTTGGGAAATTGTTCAAAGTAAAAAAAAACAAAGCTCCAAAGATTATGGGAGCCTTATGTCAACACTGTATATTCAGCACAATTAAATGATTAAAAATCATCCAACAATTCCCTACACAGTTTGACTTTGCCATTTATGTAATATTAGCAGAGAAGAGACGTCATCTCCATTTGCTCTCTTCAACCCATCTGCTCAGTCTGCTTCTGCTTTACAAATGCAAGTGTGTACACTATGGGTGGCTACTCCAAATGTGCTATAATCCAGGAACAAATCTGAGATTTTTCAATCCATCAAGAAAGTTTAGGTGAGGCTTCAAAAATATGACAGATGGTACAGAGGACAAGCGAAAACAATTTTTAGAACATGCAAACTTCTCTTTTTGAGAGTGGGCAACACATATCACATCCAGGAACTTGAGAGGAGAATCTGTAGGAGCAGGTGGGGTACGTAGAAGCATTTCTAACACAGCATGAGTTCACAGTTACAAGCCAGCATTCTGCCCAGCGGCAGCTCCTCTGCTAAGATGGAGGACTGTCGGCCCCCATCTCAAAATGGCAGGAAAGGAAAAATAAAACAATAATAAACACAATTTATTATCGTTTTATTTTTCCTTTTCTGCCAAGTCTTCGGGGCAGGACCAGGGGAGATGATAGGCACAAGGTGAGTGGTAGGCACTGCTGTAAGTGCGCACTGAAGCTCTCTCCAACCCAGCTGCATTGCTGGGTTGGAGAGAGCAGGCACAAGCTCCCAGTCTCACTGGGAGTGCAAATTTGCAGAGTGCAGGCCAGTCCTGACGCTGCTTTCATCCTGCCACCAGCAGCATGAGAGCAGCATCAGTATTGGCCGCATTGGAGACAAGTCTGGGAGCCTGTGCCTGGAGGAGAGGAGCAGAAAAGAGTGTAGCGCGGCTGGCTGCAGGTACGTTTTTTTTACATTTATTATTTTTTTTATTTTGTCCCGTGTCTCTCAATGATGAGGTCTCTCCTCTTCAAAGGTAGTGTTTTATTTGAAATCTAGGGTTTTTGATTATGAAATTCAAAGGGGCATTAAGATGCTCTTCTGTCTAAAAGCACAGGTCAAAGACTCTCAACCTATTTAAATACACTACCCACATTTCCGAAGGAGCAGGAAATGGTCTTAACTCAAATGAATAATTTCATCAATTCTGAAGCTGCTTAGTCAAACTGGACTCTCAAGGGTGTTTTTATAACAAACTTCAGCAGTTTAGAATGTCTAACTTTCTTCAAAATCAAGTCATGTTCAAGTTACTCTACAGGAGTCTGACTTACATCAAAGCCTGTCAATAAAGAATGAACAGCATTCATATTCTTGGCTCACCGCCAGTCACCCACATTCACAAACAATACAATACAAAATGTTTACTAGAATATTTTAACTGAATAAAGCATTCAAATCTCCAAGATTAGGCTATTCTTATATACGCTTAGATGCTTTCAAACTTGATTGAGTAACATTTCCAATTGTTTCTAATTTAGGCAGCTTCTGAGCATCGACTGAAAAAGAGTGAGCATCCTTCTGTTCATGGCAGTATAGGTGTGATGTTGTATCAGGAAAAGACAAGGAAAGTAGAGGACACAAAAAGGGAAAGTACTTATTAGGTTTTGCCTGCACAGCGCTTGCGCTGTGCTTGTGAAATCTATTGTATTTAATATACACTTGAAAGGGGCCCCCTCTCTTTCCTGGCTTTTCATTGGTTCCTGTGCTTGCCACTTACGTTTCCTCCATTTCTATTGGTTGTAGCATATCTTCCTGCATTTACCGATGCTTATCCCTAGGCTGCTTCTCTTATCAGTTTCCCGTAGCCAAAATACTGTCAACATCCGCTTTGGTGGAACTATTTTTTCATGAAGTTTTGCCTCTTTCTGCTTTTTCATCTTGCAGCAGATTAGTATAGCGCAACTTGGGAAAGATTAAGTGATTTGCCCAGAATCACAGGACGTTGCGCCCCAAGACTCGAACCGGGATCCCCAGCTCAGGCCACTGCGCCACATCCTGTCCACTCCTGTAATGCTTGTCACGGAGCTCTTTCCTTTATCCCTTACAACCAATGCTTTTCATGGGACAGATGCTCGCCGTACAGAGAGAATGGGGGCTGAACACTGAAGGTGGAAATATATACGATAACAATCAAGCTATAAATTTGGTTGCCGACTGTTTACATTTCCAATGGGACTATACAAGCCCTTCTACAAGATGCATTTCCTGGGAGAAAATCTTTTTCTATATTGTTGCTTTTTAAATCAAGTAACATTTTATGTGCATGTCGGCTGCATTTGCTTTGAGGGAAAGTGAAAGAGTGACTTTCCTCCATAAAAATGACTTGTGACCCGCGCGGGACAGTTCTCTGTGCTGGTTTGCTAAGTGGCTGCATCTTTGTACGAAAATGCTTTCTTCCAAGTCCATCACTGCCCACACTGTTGCGTGCAGAAATGTAATTTACTGTAGCTTCTGAAGTGCGACCATGAGGCTTTGTTGTTAGTCGGGTCATGTTTGTACCATGCTTTGGCTCCATCTCGTGGTCATTTCCAGAACCTCCCGCCATAATAAAAGTGTATTGACCACAAGCAGGCAACTGTATTAATACGATTCTGCGGCTGCAGTGTTTTCTGTATGATTCTGGATTTGCTGCACTTGCCTTTTTGGAGTCAACTAACTAGTAACTGCCTGTGGTGGCGGAGTCTTTAAGATAATACTTTACCGTGGAAGGCTCTGTCTAACGTGTGTCTCTCCTTGCATTATAGACAGTGGCGGCTCCTCCATATGGGCGTGGGGGGCATCGCCCCCCTGCTTTCTCGCAGTGCGAGAAGCAGAAACATAAAATGGTAAAACTACCATTTTATGTTTCTGCTTCTCGCACTGCGAAAGCCAGAAGTGCCTGGAGTGCCTGGTTGTGGAGGGCGGGTGGCGGTCCTGCTCGAGGGCAGGGGGAGTGGCTTGCCCAATGTTGTGGGCCCTGACTGCTTTGGTCGGCCTGGCGCCGACCAAAGCAGTCATGCACACTCTCCCTTTTCTCTATGGAGGCTGCATGCAGCCTACATAGAGAAAAGGGCCTCTGATTAGGCTCCCGGCTGGGGCGCTGTGCGCCTGCACTGCACCAATCACAACGCTGCCATTGCAGCGCTGTGATGGGCGGAGGGGAGGGAGGGAGGCTGCCTGTGGGTGGCAGCTTCCTGAAGATTCGGAGAGCTGCGGCAGCAGGAAAACGTGGGACCCGGTTGAAGGTAAGTTTTATTTTTTAATTAAACCCCTCCCGCCTCCCCCCCACGCGATCCCCCCCACCCACCGGTCATGCCGCCCGCGACTGCTTGTGTGGCATGTGCTACGAATATAGGCAGTTATTATAACTCAACAGACCCTCCCGAGAGCAGGAGATGGGAAAAACGGAGTTAGAAAGACTTATTGTGGACTTGCAGTGAACAGTTGAAGAGCTGAGAGGGGTGGCCGAGGAGAGAGGGTTTGAAGACGGGCTGGGAAGTAGGCCTGATGTGTTGACCATATAGGCAGCCAGGAGGGTTTTTGTGTTTTGAAATGTAGCATTGCCAGAGCAGATAAGGAAAAAGGTGTGGGGGTAATGTCAAACCTCAGAGTCCCAAAAATAATTGACGTTTGTCAAACTAATTAGAAGGGAACTGTGCAGAATCATTTGAGCTGTAGGGAAAGTCCCCGGCATAATAAAGGAAACGGATTCAAACACATGGCCGTTTTATGATGTAACTGTGTGTGCTACAAGCGCGCAGCTTCCGTTGGTGAAGCAGGTGCAGATGCACCGGGGCTCAAAGGCCTGAGGGCTCTCTTACTCCGGGGCCCCTGACCCACGGCCTACGCTAGTGGCACACTCTTCATTATCCGTGTGCCACTGGGTGCGGACAGCCGGCTGCCACTGTCCTTTCCACAGGGCCTGTGTTCTCACTAGTCTCTCCGGCCCAAGGAGTCTGCCAGGACCGTTTAACAAGGCAGTGAAATCACACAGCGAGAGCTGAACAAAAATGGGCCACTGAAGGATGTCGGCTCTGGTATGCTTTCCACTTACGCAACGATTTGTAATTTCCTCTTTCTCCCCAGTTTAAACAGTTGCTACTCGGCGATCTCCTTTACAGCCCACAGGCAGTCCAAGGGTAAGTGTCCCTGTCTTATTTCTAGCTTGTATGCGTTTGTGTTTTTTTCGGCTATGTATATTGTTTTTTGTTGTTCCTAGTTTTAATGATAGAAGAAACATTCATAAATGTAAAAAGCCACACTGGTGATGAGACCTGTTGTTTTATATCAAAAGCCCTGCATTTATACATTGGCTCCCCTTTGACACAACATGTGAGCTTCGTCTGATAACCCTTATTTTATTGGTTGCTTTTGAACACTTCTGAAGTGGTAGTATGGCAGTTCCTTTAAAAAGGCGATCGGGAGGGGAGTTGGGGAAGGTTGCTTTACCCAAAGTTTCTGAAGAACGTTGCAGAGAGACAGAATAGGTTTTCCACTTCACCGTAGAGAGCTTCGTACGCCAGAGGACAGTGTCCCATTGCTACTTAGCTAATAAGAGGTAATGCTGCGGCTGGCATTTGTATAGCGTTCACCATCTTCGCTATGGCATCGTAGCGCTATCTCTGGGCGCCCTTTCGAACAGACCTTGGAGTACCATCACACGACTGTGTATGTTTCCTGGTGTTTAGTTGTTCAATACAGAAATGCTAACAGAATAGATTAAAAGGGAGGCGTATGATTCAGAGTACAGCATTCTAAAACCTCTGGCTACGATTTTTTTTAAACGCCTGCGGTTTTACATTGCACATATTACTCGCACTAAGCCGATTCCTAAGTACTCACATAACTGAACTGAGGCACAGGGAAAGACGAAAACCGGTCACAACATGAAAACGCAGGAACGTGCGATAGAGAGGTAGAGGGTGCCTGGTAGTTAAAGATGCATGAGGTAGTTTCAATATTATGTAGCCTTGGAATTTGGCACACTGACCCCTAGTAGCAGTAAATACGTGGTGTAAAAAGCCACCATTTGAATCCATTTTTTGCAAATTTTCTTGCAGGGGGGAAAACCCCCCGCACCCTCCTTTTGCAGTTTGGGCTCGCTCGCTTATTATAGTACGATACAATTTTTCACCCCACCACTTTCAAAATCCAACAACCGCCACTGATTATAGATGTTTTGCGTGGGGCGATTCCTCATATTTCCACTGCTGCACCATTGACTTTAGCTTAGAGCGAAGTAAGACTGCATGCCGTGCATCCGTAATTGATAAGGCACAGGTCGGTCAACTGAAAGCAAGCAGTTCAGGTGCATGTGATGTCCTATGTGGCCTGGGCTCCTACATTCTATTTTAGTCATTTACCTTTCTTGCTGGAGCGCTGCCGGGAACGTTACTGCTCTAACTTTGGACTGGATTCAGTTTCCTGTTACAGTTTTAAATGTTGCCCATCTTTATTTGCCATTATTAATTTAGCCTTTATCACTACCCATATTTAAACTGGTTTCAATGCGTCCTCCTTTTCGAGAGGCAATAATGCAGATTTGCTTTTTTGATGATAATGCTGTGTTGCCTTGCGCTATATATGGACATGCCTCTACCATGGCAACTTGACTGTTGAGTGGCAAGTGCGTCATTAAGAAGGATTTTGCATCAGAGTTATGCTGACGGCATTGGGTATCATTCCCAGCCTTTTGTGAGTGTACACGCTTTGGCAGCCCCTGCAGTTTAAATTTATTTAGTACATTTAGTGCGCCCGCTATATAGTGATGGTTGTTCTGTTTCCTACAGACGCCAGCACCTGTTAACAAGGCTGGCCCGTTTGAAGCTCCGTTGACTGACAGCTTAACTTACCACCATGATGTATTTTAAGTAGACTTGTCACCGGGAGGACTGATACAATTTTCTTGGGTCCAGCGCAAATAAGTAAGTGCCTTTTTGGCCGGTTGAGTCATTGGTGACTTATTTCCCTATGTTGTAGGACCTCTCATCCCTCTTTTTTTCTACCGTGGTGATGTATCATGCAATTAAGGAATGTTTTTTTGCAAAGAGGTGATTTATGCATGTCTAGCGGCTTAAGAGGTAATACCTTAAAACTATCACTCTATACAATTCACCTATGTTAAGGTTTTATCAAGGAGTATGTCTTTGCCTCACGTTATGACCCTACATTTTTACATCTAATCACAATAGTACTGCATCATGCTTACTGCAAGTGGTCAGCGTGCCAGCTTCAAATTATAACACAGCACGGCTTTGCCTCATTTTGTAATTTTGCAATTAAGTAACCTTTAGTGATTGTTCACATTTTGATTACACGCTCATAACGAGCGGTTTATATACTGGATTGTTTTTTGGTTGCGCTGCTAATATGTCTTTACAACACTTACATACCTTTCACCTACTCTCAGACACTGCTTACCCTGCACACTCACCTACCATTTACTCTGCACGGTCACCCTGACATTGCACTGACAGTCAGATACTGCTCACTCACCACTCACACAGTGCTGACTCTGCACTCACACACCATTGACATACTTAATGACACACATTGACTTACCACCACTCACATTTCTCTCACCCTGGCTCAACCCACTCATCCTGCACTTATACTATTGACATTCCACTGACCCTACACTTGCACACCTCTTACCTTGTACAGGGTAACATCTTTCACCATGTACAATCACACAATTCTCATTCTGTGCTGGATATCAATCACCATGCATTGAGTCACTTTCACCCTGCACTCAGACACTTATCATCCTTCATTCATACACCACTCACCCTGCACAAAGAGCACTCACACCAATCTCCCTGCACTCATACACTGCTCCCACACCTCATAATTTATTATTAATCCTATAGGCAAAACCAAATGCATGTACCAATGCTTGTTACTCTCTTTTGTTTGGTGGAGGGGCATCTGTTGTCTCTGACGGCTGTTCATATACGGGGAGTGGACAATGGGGTGGTGGATGCCCTCAGTCGTTATTTCCCCGCCTCCCAGGAGATGTCTCTGACTCCGGAGGCTTTTCCGCTGGTGTGTCTTCCCTTTCTCTACCTATTTGCTTCTCGGCACAATGCTCAGCTGCCTCGGTTATGCTCCTGTGTCCGTCAGGAGGGGGCATGAGGGGTGGATGCTCTGACCGTTCCTTGGCTGTCACGCCTGTTGTATGCCTTCCCGCCCCTTGCGCTAATCCTCCGGTTTTTGGCTCGCCTGGTGCTGGAGTCTTGGGAGGTGGTGGTAGTGGTGCCATTTTGGCCTCGCCAGTCTTGGTTTCCCACTCTGCAGCTGTTGGCAGATTCGGGTTTGTGGTTGCTCCCCTGCTATCCGTTTACCCTGCGGTCGTCCCCGATGTTGTCCCTCCCGCGGCTGCAGCTGTCGGTTTGGAGGTTGAAAGCCAGGGGTGGCAGCGTCGGGGTTTCCACAAGCATTTAGCCTTGGCTCTGCAGCAGTCTCAGAAACCTTCTACTCTCCGGTCTTATGGGCGGCATTGGGGAAATTTCCAGCGGAGGTGTCATGCTCTGTAGTTGTCCCCCCCTAGATTGCTCTCTGCCTGGGGTGCTGCAATTTCTCTGGGAGGAGTTTGATAAGAGATTGTCTGTTTCTACTTTGCGCGCTCAGTGGGCCGCGATTAAGGCGTTTCGTTCCCCTTGGGGGAATTTGTCGGATGTGGATGACTTGGTCTCTAGGTTGCTACAGAGTTTTTCTTTGGCCCGTCCTGTGGTGCGGCCATTGTTTCCTTTTTGGAACTTCCCCTGGTGTTGTGTGCTCTGGTGGCTTCTCCCTTTGAGCCTATGACTGAGGTGGACATCAAGTTTGTGACGTTGAAGGTGGTTTTTTTGGTGGCCATTACTTTGGCCAGGCGCCTTGGAGAGTTGGGGGCTCTGATGGCTTGTGAGCCTTTTTTGCCTTTTTCAGAGGATGGGGTTGTCCTCCTGTTGGATTCCTCTTTTGTCCCCAAGGTTCCCTTTCAGTTCCATCATTCCCAGGAGCTGGTGTTGCCTGCTTTGTGCTCTGATCCGGTGTCTGGCGATGACCTTCCTTGGTCTTTACTTGATGTTTGCCAGGCTTTGCGTATCTATCTGGATCGCACATGTCCTTTTAGGAAGTCCGACTCCCTGTTTGTGTCTTTTGGAGTTTCCTCTCGTGGGAGAAGGCTTCTTCTTCTTCCATTGGTCGCTGGCTGAAGCAGGTCATTATGTTGGCTTACTCCTTTTTGGGTTCCCCTCATCGGTGGGTGTGCAGGGGCGTTCTACCCGGGGAATGGCGGCCTCCTGGGCTGAGGTTCGGGGGGTTTCCCTGTCTGAGATCTGTAGGTTTGCTACCTGGGCGTCCTCTAATACTTTTGTGAGGCATTATCAGATCCAGAATTTGCTGGGGCATCATGCTAATTTTGGTTTGGGGGTACTGCAGGCTGTGTACTCCTGAATTGTTGTTTTTCTGTAGCAATAAATCACTGGGTGTTGCTGTCTGCCATGTGTCCTGGTGGTCTGTTGTTGATGAATGCCGGATTGTTGCTTGGCATCCTCACTTGTTTATGAATGGGACGAGGACAGGAGGGACCTTGGGGGAATGCCCTATTACTTACTGGTAATCTTCATTACTCCTGATACTGTTGTCCTTGTCCCATTCATTACTACCCTCCCTCCCTCCTGAACATGCGGGCCTTTATCTGTGGCTTGGTAGTTCAGAGGGAATGCTGGGTAAGGTACCTTTATGTACTCCCGGTGGGAGGGGTGGGGCAGGGCCAGCATTCCTTCGTTCTTTTTTCTGTTGGTGAGATAGGATTATCTCACTTGTTTATGAATGGGACAAGGACAATGGGACCAGGAGTAATGAAGAGTACCGGTAAGTAATAGGGCATTAATCCTATAGGCGGAACCTAATGCATTTACCAATGTTTGTTACTCTCTTTTGTTCTCTCTCTCTCTTCCCTCTTCATTTCTGAACTCGAACGATGTATAGGTTGATAAATGAAGTCATCCATGAATACATTTTGTAAATCAATTTTATGATTGCACCTCATTACTTTATTATTATGTATTTACCAGATACAAGCTGTCTGACATTTTACCTGATATCTTCAAGTTGAAGTTCTGTTGTTAATTTGGGGTATGTCTAATTCAACATTTGATACGTCTTACATTTCTTGAATACTTTCATAAATAAGTAAAATATTCTTGAATGTAATATTGAAACAGCATGCTATAATGTTTTGTTACAGAGAGAAAATAGGAACAAGCTCAAATACAACTCCCCACAATGTTATCACTACTGCATCTGCAATCATAGAGTTGTACTGGCTTAAAACTGTTTATGGTGCTTCCTGATTTGCTGTATTACCAGTGGGGTATCATATTATTTGCCTACAGAAGACATGGTTATATGAAACACAATTGCCCTTGTGATTTACTGAAACTCAGTATTCTTTTGGACAATTAAGTCGGGGCTTGACTGCCTATATTACTACTTACCAGCAGTTCAGCTTAGGAGATGAACCTAAACTTTTAAGCCCTCTTGATTTAAAACGCTCTATTTATTTGGATCTGTTGCTATCTTAGTAAACATATACCTACCCAAAATAAAATGGTAGTAAAGAAGCAGAGTCTGGAATTGTTACAGTCTTACAATACCATGTGGCACTTGCATAGATGGCTATTTTATGGTAAAATGTATCATCTACTACATTAAATCGTGAATGTCTTGATATAAAGGGTGAATTTTGACATTTCCCAGTTAAAAGCAAGCAAAAGAGAATGGTCAAACTGGGAAATTTCCCACTGATTGGCTCATTAGATTCACACTAAACATCACTTAATGGTTATATGGATATCTGCTGTTGGGTATATATAGAATTATCATTGAGTAACTGTGACTGACAAGGATGTTTTTCATTGAGGGGTTGTGAGTGACACCCCCCATCCCAAGTTAAGTGGCCAATAATTACCACTCCCAGCCTTCCTGATCTGTGAGCAGTGACCAATCTCTTGTTATCATGGCAGAAAGACGTTTCAAGGTACTAACTAAGGGGCTGATTATGATTGCGGACGGAAAAGCATTCCAACCACCGTGCTAGCGGGAAATTGCCGCCCGCAGGTACCGCGGCACAACCACCGGCCAGATTAGGATGCACCGCCAGAAACTCCCTACCGCGGCGGTCGGATCCCAGGATTCAGCGGCGGAAAAGCTGAAAATCCGTAGGTGGCGGTCGGATTTGCTGCGGAAAGGCCAGAGACCACCGTTCCCCCAGCGGACAGGAACACATGGAGCTATCCGCAGTATTGCCACCGCCATCCTCGATTGGCCGGTTTCTCCGCAGCGGTGTGGTGGGCTGTTTGTGGCATCGTAATACGACCGGCGGTCGTGACCGCATTCCGCACGGCGGTCCCTCCCTTTTGGCTCCGTCCGCCACCGCTGTGGGAGGGGATTCCTGGCGGTTCCCGAAACACCGCAGCGGATAGGAAATGGGCTACCTTTGCCCATCGTAATACGGCGGACGCAAGGACTGCCGATGGAGTGCGGAAAAGGGCATTTTCCGCCACCGCCAGCACCGCGGATGTGCTTCCGCCTGCCATCGTAATCAGCCCCTAAGATCCCTGGAGGCCATAGAAACGAGAAGAACTGGTGTAGTAATGCCGGGCTTCCAGGCTGCAAAATTCATGTTTTTACAAGTCATTCTTTTTATACTTAGCAAAAATCTAAATCCCCAGTAAATTAGATTTTAAATAAATATTAAACATGCACGTTTACACACAGATATCATCCACCCCTGTTTTTTTGTAGAAGTAGATTAGGGTAAAATATTTTTAAGAGCCCTCCAGATTGAAGCACACCTTCCCACTTTAGCATTTACTCGGAACTTTGACATCAAATGTGAGAAGCCAGGTATATAATGGACCCTACACCTTTGTTCTCACCTGGTCGCTCCTGTGAGATGTGGTAATCTTTCATTTTGTGTTTTCATGTCCAATTAATTTTTCTGATTGCGGTGCAACTTTTCTCTATCAAGATGGCAGGTGCTAATTTAATTCTTATGGAATTAAAACAAGTGGGACAGGGTGAGAGAGTGAATAGAGCAGTATGGTGACTGCGAGTGAGAATGAGAGGGTGAGAAGCAAACTTGCAGAGGAAGGAGAAGATAAAGGGAATAGCAAATGAAGGAGAGGAAGGGAAGAGGGTTGTATTCGTTTTCTGTTGTGTGACAAGTGAAGGATGGATAGTGCCTCAAAGATACCACCTTAGCTTCCTTGTGGGACTGCAGTCTAGGTGGTTGATATAAAGGTAGATGAAATCTTGAAGTGAATCAACGTGTGGAATTCATTTCACCAAATGACTATTATTTTGGAGGAAATACTACCAGTGGACTTTACTTTTCATACTTTGACAGTCTTTGATGCCAGGAGCCATGCTGTTGAGCCCTGGTGCTCTGGTCTGCCGCTGTGCACTTTCCCTGTGACTGACATTTGACAGACTGAGCTGCATCAGGGAAGCCTGCAGTTTCAGCTTGCCCATAGTCTGCCTATATGTGGGTACCAGAATCTACATCATGGCAGTCCAAATTTCAGATGTGCCAACATATTCCTTATCATGCCCAGTGCCCCAGGCTACTGCATCTTTTTAAGACTACTTTGAACCCATTACATTTTAGAAAAGGGGGTCATTTCAGAAACCAGTCTCTTTATATGGACATAACTGCCTGTAACCACTCATGATAAAGGATTTCAGAATTGAAATCTCAGATACAAACACACTGGTGACATGGACATGTCACACATGAGAAAACTGAAAACATGACAGCTATGATCACATTCTTTACATTTTTATTTAAATACTATTGATAATCTGCTAAAGAAATCTTCAAGTGGAAACTCCAAAGCAGTTTAAAATGTAAAAACATTACTTTTAAAGCATAACCTTACAATTGTGAAGAGATAACATGACAAAAAGATCCAAAACATTTACCTCTAGGAGCTATCTGCAAGTGCTTCTCAGCTTCAGAGGAAGTGACTTCTCTCAGGACTTGGGGAAACTGGGCTCCAACGTCCAGAAACCATGTGACTACGGGCATTGTCGCCACCCCTTCAAATCTACTGTTTGCTAAGTCAAACAAAAATATAACGCAAGCAAACCAATGCATAAATACAGACTTCAATGTAAAACCCATTCAAACAATGGTGTTTGCTGTTTATTAACCAGCGTGATTGGCAAAAAAAAGCAAATAGTATACAGAGCGCATACCACAAATATGTTTTTTACATACTGTGCGCACAAATCATTATGTAATGCTTAGACAATAGTATATTGTTTATCCAAACACATATATTGTGCTTTCACACCAAGGTGTTATTCTTGTGAACCAAAAGATTATACGTGCCTACCAGTACTTTACACTTTCAAACCAATAAGGTAAACATGCAAACAGGTAGGTTATGTATGGGATTCTGTACATTATGCATGAAAATCAGTAAGTCATGCTTTAAAACCAGTGGATGAACAATTTAACCAATATGTTTCACACAGATACCAAAATGATACAAAAATGAACAAAAACATCGTATAAAAGGGCCATATAATTATGTGTGTCAACCAGTCTATAACACATGCATATCAGTATGGTATTCAAAAAGCCATTTATTCATGGGAACGAGTAAGGCATGTAGGTAAACCAGCATGCAACACTTTCAAATCAATCGATTGTACATTACAGCCAATATATTACATGCACAAACCAGTCTATTGGAAGTGTAAAGCAATGTATTATGCACATAAACCAAGCAGTTGTGCAAGTCTAACAGTACATTATGAATGCAAACCACCATGTAATGCTTTCATACCAATAGGCTATGTTGTAAGGAACAAGGGTCCCTAAACACTAAAAGAGAACAGTAATATTCTGGGAGAACAAATAATGCCCAGGAATTATCCAATCAATTGTTAAAAAACAGTTTATTATTACATTAAATTAAAATTGATTAGTAAGGGTAGGTACTCCTATGGGACGCACCTGAACAGGTATCAAAGGAGCACACAGGCAAAAAAGTTTGTGACAAAGAGAATTACATTAGATCAAAGTCACACTTCTGTAAAACACAACACTGCTGCACCCAAGAATCATTTTTGCATAATCAAACGCATCAGAGTGATTAGGTCCATGACATTTCGATCCACTAAATATATGGAATCATCATCACGACAATACAGTGTTTGCCTGGATACATAAACCAATATGGAAGCAAGTTTAATCAAAATAAGAACCTGTAAAAACAAGGGAGGGGTGGGGTTAAGAGGAAAAACAAAAATAAAATAAAAAAAGAAAGAAAGATAAGAAGAAGGAAAAAAGAAAAAAAAAATAGTCAATTGAATTGTAATATAAGTCTGAGAATTCGGCATTAAGTGAGAGATCCATGCAAAAAGGTCTCTATTCTGTGGTCACTTGTGACGGAAACATGTGGAAAGTCATGTATGGTGCCTATCGAGGTGGTATGAGGTTGATTATAGAGTGACGCAGGACCCAGGAGTTCCATTCAATGCTCTCTGCCAATTGAACAACCTGCTAGTATAGTTGTCAAACATACCAATAGGCTGTGTGGTTGGTTGAATATATTACACACACAAACCAGTACAACTTGATATGATGCACTTGTCAATTTGTGTGCTATGTGAATAGAACCAGTACAATATGGCAGAAAACCAATATATCATGCATGCCAATATAATATTTTAGACATATGGACCAATGAGGTACCGATGCAAAGCACTAGATTATGGGTGCAAACTACAGTATTATGCCAAGGAACCAAATCATTATGAAATCAAACAAATACAGTATACCTACAAACCAGTATGATGTGCATCCAACCCATTGTGTTATACATAGACCAGAATTGACTGTGCATACATTACTGCATTAAACAGACACAGTGGAGTGCTGTTGGTATAACCTGGTATATTAGAAACATAATGTAGGAAGGTAGGATCTGACTGCATAGTTACCCCCACTTTTAGCCTGGTGTTTTGCTGGTTTTTGACTAGTCTGACTGGGATCCTGCTAATCAGAACCCCAGTCGATCTGCTTTCTCCCTAAAATGTTGTGTCATGTACTTAGGTACACTCCAGATTGGATACTGGGGTACCCTTGTCAGTCCCTAGTATATGGTACACCCCAGGGCATAGGTACCCCGGAGGCCTCCCATGGGCTGAAGCATGTATTATGCCACCCATGAGAGGCCATGCAAAATGGATCTACAGGCCTGCCATTGCAGCCTGTGTAAGTTGGTGCATGAACCACTTACTTAAGATATAGTTTTACTATATCTAAGGGTCACTACACTTAAAACCTATAAGTCACCCCTATAGCAGGCCTTGACAATCCTGAAGGCAGGGTGCTTGGTTCTAAGTGAGAGGGTGCCACTGCATGAGCAGGACACCCCTGCAGCCTACGGAGTCCATTCTACCGGGTTGTTAGTGCTGCAGCCATTTTCGACATATAGAGTGGCATTATGCAACCGCGTGATGACCAACTCTAAAACGGCTGAAAGTAACCCTATCGTGTTTGGTGTCAAACATTGTGGAATCATACCCCCACACCGGAAACTGGTGTGGGAGGTATGATTACACCCCTCAGAAACGAGCTTTGTGAGGTCCCTGGTGTTCCCAGTACCAGCCTTCTAGTCCCGGGCAGCCCAAAATGGTTGCTGCCGATCAAAGACACATTTCTGCCCTCCTGCTGCTGAGCCAAGCTCGAGTAGGGGAAGGCAGAACAATAGGCATCCTGTCACAGGGAGGTGTGACCACCTCCCAGACAGGATTTAGTGTATTAGGCCAGGGTGGGTGCGCTTGCCAGCGACCGAAAGTCTGCATTAGGGGCACATTTGGTGTCCCTGTGCATAGTCCAGTTCAAACCAGTCCTGGGAGCCATTGGCTCCTGCTCTGGCCTGAAACTGGACAAAGGACATGGGAGTGACCTCCCCACTGTCCAGACCCTCCCCTGGGAGGGTCCCCTGAATCTGTCCAACCCTCTCCCGTGGGTACAAAAGGCCATACCTGGCTGTAGGACCCTAGATTCGACGTGGACAAGATTCTGAACAAGAAACCACTGATCTTCGACCGTCTGGACACTCTGGACTTCGCTGGACTTCGACTGGGCCCGACTTCATCTCCCTCTCCGTCCAAAGCATTGTCTGTGCCTGTGCACCATACAGGTTCCGTGCAGGACTTGTGGAGCATCAAGGACAACTGAAGTTATCTCCCTTGGGGTGAAGGAGTCACTCCCCTGCATTCGCAGGCACCATAATGCAACTGACTGGTCTGCTGATCCTGAGCTTCTGAGGACTCCGAAGGCTCTAGCAACACAGGAGGTGGGTTCCTATATTTCTTGAGGTTGAGCTACCCTCTCACTAAGTCTGAGGACAGTATCCCTCATGGGGACTGCATAACCCAAACCCCTGTGCACCATGTACTTTTGAAAGTGCATATGCTTGTTGATGTTTCCCGAACAAGTGCATTAGGCTACGAACAGCCCCAACCTCTGCGCACATTTCATACAAAGGACTTTGGCCTCCTTGCACTCTGTGCTCTGCAAGCTGTTACTTTGTGAAACTGCTAAAGGTCCTCTCGCGACTCCTGTGCCTCCGGCCTGTGGATCCATTTGAGGGACAACACTGCTTTTCTTGGGCTCCCCTGGTTGCTCCAGGCCTTCCTTGACTCCCCTTGCTGTAGTGAGTCCCCTGGTCCTTGCTGGGCCAGACCGTAACCTTCCTTGACCTTCTTCGTGGGTTGCCGCTGCCAAGGCTTGTTGGTGCTCCCGCCGGACATCGACCCCTCAGCACTCAACATCCTTAATGGGCAGCTCGTATCCGGCTCCTGGTCATCCTCAACATCTCCTGGTCCCTACAGCTGTAGAGTCATGGTCTCCATCACCACACCTGAAGCACCCGACATCGGTGGGTATTCGTCTACCGAGCCCCTGGTCACTCCTGAGTGACCCAGACTCTGTCCCCTCTGCTTTCAGGTTCCTTCCATCAAGAATCAACTTGTGGGTTCCACCGGACACTTTTCTTCTTTCCAGCAGTGGCATTTCTTTGAAGACTCCCATTGAAATTGACGACGGTTTCCAACGCCACTTCAGCCCTATGCACCCGGATTCCCTGGGATAGGTAACTCTGGTACTTCGGTATCCAGGAGTGGGGTGGCTCTCCAACCTTCTAGGTTCCAAAGGGTTTCTTCGTAATTCACTGGGAAGGGTCCTTAAACTTTAAAACTGCAACCGCGACTCTCCCATTGAATTGTACGTAGCACGCGGTCGTGTTCTCACACTGCACCTTCCTCCGTGGGGTCCCTACTTCTCACCTTGGGTGGGTCCTTGAGGTCCCAGCGATTCTACATCCTCTAGACACTGTCTTGACTCAAGTCGTGGTTCTTATACCACTATTTTAGTATATGGTTTGGTCTCCCCCTGGAGCCCACTGTGTATTAGTGCTACTTACGATTGTTTCTGTGCTACAGTATTGTGTGCTTTGTGTTTATCTGCGTGTAGCAGATACTGCGAGGTATTTAAGGTGTGTTATAATAATAAATACATATTTTTATAACTACTGTGTGGTTCTCCTTTCATTTAACCAATACAATAAGGTTGCATTCTGGTAAAACAAGTTGCTTAACATTCCTTCAAGACTAAGCCTGAAGGCTGCTCTCCACAGGTACCACTTGGATAGCTTTCTAAGGTTATCTTTGACCTCTTAATTCACCATAAGGGTTGTTTGGACTGGTGCAAAGTGCCCACTTTAATTAGTGGACATCATATACCAGGCCAACTTCTCACACATAACTAATGTTTAAACAGCACACACCTCTAACCACATGCTTTGTCACACAAACCAAAGTGCTTGATTGGTGTTCCAGTAGCTCATTTACGCGTTAACTGGAATACGGATTACACCAGTCAGTGTTCCTTATTATCAAACAGTATAGTGCATGCCAAAGAATACGAATTGATTGAACTAGTGCAGTGTTCAATAAGGCACACCCAATATTTTTTATGCATAAACTATTTGGTATGTGAACCACTCCGAATGATATAAACAATAGGTGTCATATATTAGGTAATTGAATTTTGGCATGTTCGGCACCTCATAGTAAAGAGAGTTGGGCAATTGTGTGCCATTTGCACAGCTCAGAGGTCTGTGCAGTGTTGCGTTGAACGCTTATTGGTGAACCTGAGCCCTGGATTAGGAATGGTGTCATGAGACGCTGATACGCATTGGGCTCTTTGCCCCAACATTTTCTCAGGGGCACCCTAATAACGCCAAAGACTCTCTAATGTAATAATAAGGTGGTAATGCAATAATAGTTTAACTGGGGCTAGCTTTATGCAAACCTTTGCTTTGTAACATGCATAATAAAAGGTCATATGCTGTCAAATCTGTTGAGAGGTTTTCTTATCACATTGCAATTGGATTTCTCGCGTGGGTGCCATTAAGTCGTAATTTCTATCTATTCCTTTTTCCCGGGAACAAGGTTGCCTCGTTAGCATTTTAAAGAGCTGATCATTCTGTAAATCAAACAACTATCTGATTTAAGAAAACATCCTTATCTTCACAGTATCAGAGAACGCAAGCAGGCAAAGGTGACAATATATTGTTCAACTCTAGGGGGTAATGTTGCTACACATACAGACTGCTCATATTTCCTGCATCATGAAGATTAAGGCATCTCCTTACGTGACATTTGTGTGTGTGAGACAGAGAGACAGAGAGGTCAAAATAAAATCGTATCACTGTTTCTTTTTTGTTCCTGTCATGATCACTCATCGGCCGCGTCACTTTTCTTGCCTATTTCTTCGTTTACAATCAACTTACAGTTGATGCATTGACGTTAGTCCCTCTGGGGAGCACTCACATCAGCAGTGACAACAGACTGCACGTTTGGACGGAAATGTACATAAAGTGAATCGGCGGAATGTGGCCGTAAGCTTTAGACATCACCTCGGTCTGGGCTGTAAACAACCACTGCCTGCTAGGAATTCCCTTTACATGAAATCGATCTGCAAATTCCAAAAGGTGTCTATTGTTTTTAAATTGTTGTTCGCTTCCTAAGCTGTACATCACATAAAGGAAGAGGAACAATTGTTTTTTAAGGACGTTTTCAAAAGTGACCACGAAACCGTTCAACAAAACAGGTAAAAAAGAAGAAAGAATGGAGAGTAAACATGTCAATATGATTAAGAAACGCAATGCATTTGAATGGCAGTAGCAGCTTATAAAATAATTCGGCTGAGCCAAATATTATGAAAAACAAAAACCAAGAAAATATACTAGGAAAATGGTTCACAAAAAACTCAGAAGGAAAAAATGGCATGGAAGGCTTTACCTGATTATTATATATTGGTCAAAATATATTTTAGTAAACACTACTAGTTTATGAAAAAATATTTACATTATAATCACAAGCTGATTATGGTGAATGTAAATTGCATCCTGCGGATAAATACGTGGGGCCTCATTTATGAAAACAGCGATGCAACACTTTTCAGTGCGCCCTCCGTGCGACACCATGGATGCGCCGTATTTACTGTACGGCGCTCTATGTCGCAATGATTTACAGATACGTCAGTATTCCTGACGTGTCTGTAGGAGCTAAAGTGGTGCATTGCTGGGGTGTTTCTGAAACCAGACGCAACTCTAGCAATGTGTCCTGTTAGATTTGAAAATCCCATTCTCGTTATATACTCGTTTTACACTATATTAGGTTAGCAGTGTGC
Organism: Calotriton arnoldi; assembly: GCA_963921515.1. Taxonomy (NCBI): domain Eukaryota; kingdom Metazoa; phylum Chordata; class Amphibia; order Caudata; family Salamandridae; genus Calotriton; species Calotriton arnoldi. The sequence continues at coordinate 218,524 of CAWUFW010018492.1, forward strand.
GGCTAAATGAGACACCGTTCGTATTCATGTTATGTAACCCACTGAGTTATCCATGCAATGTGCGAGCTTCAGTTTCAAGTGTGACTCCATTTTGTATTTCGTAATCCCAATTAGGCTGTGTCTGTACCAGGCCTCACTATTCATACTGCTTGCCTCAGCAGAACGCTGTATTCAGTTATTATTTTCTCTTTTGCTCAAGGTTGCATTCTGACTTACTAATGAACAGGCCATTTTGCCCTCGCATACCTATCTTTGTGTGTAGCTCGGCTCCCACGTTAGGAGCCGCCGAAACCCAGCACGGCAACCTTGAGATAGTGATAACATGTACCCATCTGGCAGGTGGTAGCCCATCCCCTGTGCCTCCTTTGTTCATGTTCGGCCTAAGCCGGTAACTTTCCATTGTGGGCGTAGTTAGGAGGCCCTTGGGAGGAATGATTATGCGTTGCCGACTGTTGGGGGGCCAGTCCCTCGGCAGACATCTTAGGGTGCAGGTCAGATTGGACTCCTCTGCAGAGTATTGGTAATAAACGATTGTTTTGTATTCTCTACTGTCTGACCGACTCTTTATTTTGGGGAAGGCTATAAGGTGGTTGTAGGAAACCCGGGTGACCCTTTTCGGGTCATTTCTTTCAGTCCTTCACTCCTTACGCCTGTGTAAGGGTTTTACGCAGTGGCGTCCCATCTCATAGATTTCACTGCAACACTTCTACAGACCTTTTCTCGCCAGAACGCCCATCCACATATATTATACCTGTCGCAGGTATAATCTAGCTATGGGGTTTACAAAGTGATGCGTCACTTTGTAAATATGGTGCAGTGTGGTGCATTTTTTGCGCCGCCAGAGTGTCACAAAGAGTGACGCAATGGCGGCATAAGGGCTGCATAAATAAGGCCCGGAAATCTGGCGCCTTGAGAAGTTGTAAACTTACGGGTGTAGATTTATGACTTTTAGG
>CAWUFW010018493.1:0-219473 GCA_963921515.1 Calotriton arnoldi
TGTGTCACATAGGTGTTTGATCAGCTGCCCGTGCAGACTGGGGTATGCGAATGTGATGTTCAGGCAGCTGTTCCCCATTCACAGCAAATTGTGAGGGGCTCAGGTTCAGAGGGTAGTGTCACAGGTCTCCCATATGTCCAATAGGTGTGACCTGGACAGATGAGGGTTGAGATGATGTGTTGTGTGGGGGATGTACAAGTGCACTTGTGCAGCTCCAGGACTTGCATTCCCCATGACCTACTATTGTGACACAGTGCATAGTGTTGTTGTCTGGCTGCCAAGTCATACATCACTGAGACAGTGATGTATGACTTAACAGTCATGCCTCTGCCATGGCATGTGTCAACTTATTTGTGGTCCTGCAGGGGAGTGACATGTGCTACCTGCACACCATAGTGGCGCTGGCTATCAGGACATGGGTGCATCATGGTGTCTGTCGCTGGTATGCATCACATGCATTTCCTATTTGACTCTGGGCATCCCTTTCATCCGGAAACCTGTACTCACTCAGTGGCAAGAGCTGTGATGTGTCCACACCGTGTCCTCTGCACTGTCCAACTACTGTGTACTTGGTGCATGTGTCCACACTGGGGTGTTGCAATCCAACAGACACCAGACAGATGGGTGCAAGGCCATGTGGGATGTGAGTGCCATGCTTGGCATCAGACTGACAATTGGCTTCTCCTGTTCAGTTAGGGCACTTTTAGCAATGTACAACTAATGATGCCAGGGCTTGCTCTGTGATGTGCTGTGCTCACAGTGGTGTGTGCGTTTGGTGCAGGTGACTGATGTCTGTCTGTTTCCCCATTGTTTGCAGATACATCCACGGCCACGGAAGGGGACAGCTCCACGGACCAGGAGGAGCCAGAGAGCCAGACTGGGTCAGCAGCCGAGGAGTGGTCGGAGGGACCCAGTGGCACGGAGGGCGAGGGGAGCCACACCGAGGAATCCTCAGCACCATCCACCTCAGCTGAGGACCAGAGCAACTCGGAGGATGACTCCCTTGTGGAGGCGGGTGTCAGCAGCCACCACACCCCAGCTAGTGTTGCTGTCCCCGCCACCACCAGCACCACCACCGCCCTCCCATCGGCTCCCATTCCCAAGGTCCGTGGAGGCTCCCATGTTCGGGAGCGTGTCTCCTTTGGCCCAGGCACCGCACCCCTGCCCCTGTGTCCCCTGCTGCCCTGAGTGAGGAGTCTGTGTACCTCCTTCGCCAGCTCCATGTAGGGCAGACAGCCATGCTGAGTGTCCTCCATGCGCACACCACACTGTTGACTCAGCTGGTGTCGTTCATGGAGGGCATCTCATCGGGCATGTCTGATCTACAGAGGGGCAACAGGTCCATGGACTCCTACCTGACGGCAGCAGTGTCCCTCCTCAGACAGTCCCTCACCCCTCCTGCCTCTGCTCCATCCACACTCCCCAGCACCTTGCCCGTCCCAAGCACACACACACCGGCACAGGCACACACCAGCACACACACATCCAGCACACAGACACACACGCCACAAACTAAACGCACACGCACGCACAGTCAGGGGACTGAAACTAGACTCACAGGGGATGGGGCCCTGGTACACACACACGCATCCACGGGCACTGCACAGTCCTCAGTTGCCTCTCCCTCCAAAGCACCCTCCCTTGCCTCACCTGCAACCCCAAAGACCCAGCGCCTCTTCCTCAGTGACCTCGGCCTCTTCCCCTCCGATCCAGCTGCCCCAGCATCCAGGGGGAAGAGGAAGCCCCCACACGGAGCAGAGTGCCCCTCGCCCCCGGACACCCTCCCCCAGGCGCAGACAGACTGAGGCCCCCACCCGCAAGTCCCCCGGAGTGGTAAGAGCAAGACCCCGCCGCCGCCCTGCAGCTCAAGCACCAGGTCACCTTCCTCCATCCCTCAGGCCCCCACTCCACAGGTGCCCCCGCCACACCCTACCCCAGGTTCCCCCACCCACAGATATACCATCCCCAAGAGGCTCCGGCCTTCTCCCCCTGCCACTTGCTCTCCCGGCACCACACCCCCGCTGCGCTTGTCTGTGCCACTGATGTGGTGAGGGTGTCCTCCCCCTCTGTCCAGCCCACCTTGCCTGTTCCCCATTCTCCTCCCCTGGTGGTAGGCACTGCAGTGGAGTCCACTACCACCCTGTCCTGACTTGGGCACTGCAGTGGCGGACCTGTCCACTCCATCTGCAGGGTCCACTGCAGTCGTGCCGGCACCCACAACATCTGAGCCATGCCCCCAGTTGTGCCGGCACACACCATGTCAGACACCTCCACTGCAGTTGTCAGTGGCTCTCCAGCACCCACCACCCCTTCCCTGCTTCCTCCTGGTGAGCCCTGATCCTGTACCTGCGGTGCCTGGCCTACCCCCCGGTTGCCCCTCCTAGTGGATTGTCCCTGGTTTTGTGCAGGCATGTGTAGGGTGGCATCTGCCACTGTCACCCACTTGTGACTTTGTTGATGGACTGGCCATTGGCCTTTGTTTATGTTCTACCGGACTTCTACTTTTAATGCCACATATGCTGAATAAAGCAACTTTCTGTTCTCTAGTGCTTTTGCTTCTGATGTACATGATGTTGATGATGCTAAGAATGCCCTTGCTGCAGTGATGGTGATATTTGGTCTCATGATAATGAAGTGTTACTGTGCAGGAACCCATGTGGTCCAGGGGTTATGTGTCCTATCCTGTGGTGTATCCATGTCATCCATAGCAGCATCTGAGGGTGTCATGTGTTCAGTATTTGGCAATGAGATTTCCTACTTAGATTGGCAACTTCACATCTGTGGCTTCCACCCCTGCACATCTGTTGTGCCTGCCATTGTTCTATTCGTCTACTTCCCTGACCGTGTGGCCATCTCCAGTGAACATGCAGGTTTGGGCATCAATGGGGAAGGACTCATCTGTGTTGTCAGTGCAACATTGTTATACAAGTGTGTTGGATCTGTGCTGATGATTCCGTTGGCACTTCCATGACCAGGCTGATGGGACGGGAGCCCTCATTTGTTGCTAATTGTTGATTGTGTGTCCCATTGCTGCCATGGTATGGTATCTGTTCGCCTCACATCTGCAGTCTCCACAGGGTATCTGCATGTGTGTGCCCATTGGTGCAAATGTGTGGGTCTGCATTCGGATGGTCACTTCTGTCATTGTGTCATTGATGATTGTTGACGGTGTCAGCCCCCATGGGTGTTGTTTGTCTGCACATGGCCAAAGTTATGTCTTATTTGCACTGCAGGATTTGGCTCCCCCAATTTATGTTGCAATGGGACACATACACTACTTTGCCACTGATGTGTTTGTTGTTCTGTGACCAGGAATCATCTATGCAGTTTGGCAGTTGCACCTCTTACTTTGTCAACATTTGCCTTTTGGTCACTGTGATGATGGGGGTTTGGACCCCATTGCCACAATGTTCAAAATGTGCTGCAGCTATGGACCCCACACTTGCCTTTTGGTCACTGTGATGATGGGGGTTTGGACCCCATTGCCACAATGTTCAAGATGTGCTGCAGCTATGGACCCCACACTTGCCTTTTGGTCACTGTGATGATGGGGTTTGGACCCCATTGCCACAATGTTCAAAATGTGCTGCAGCTATGGACCCCACACTTGCCTTTTGGTCACTGTGATGATGGGGGTTTGGACCCCATTGCCACAATGTTCAAGATGTGCTGCAGCTATGGACCCCACACTTGCCTTTTGGTCACTGTGATGATGGGGGTTTGGACCCCATTGCCACAATGTTCAAAATGTGCTGCAGCTATGGACCCCACACTTGCCTTTTGGTCACTGTGATGATGGGGGTTTGGACCCCATTGCCACAATGGTCATGGCCTGCTTGCGTTGTGTGTGCCACACACATATTTGTGTGGCACATGTGCTAGGGGGTCACATTGTATGTTAGAAGTCATGTTCGGTTTGACACAGTCTACACACGCTTGTCATGGTGTTGGGGGGATGTCTTCTTCTTGCATTCCCTAGGTTGTGGTGTGCTGGTTGTGTCATGCATTGTCCATCCTATGGGTGGGGGTGGTAGTGGTGGTAGGCATCCTGCCCCCCTGGGTGAGGGTGGTAGTAGTGGTAAGCATCCTGCCCCCTGGCTAAGGGTGGTAGTAGTGGTAGGCATCCTGCCCCCCTGGGTGAGGGTGGTAGTAGTGGTAAGCATCCTGCCCCCTGGCTAAGGGTGGTAGTAGTGGTAGGCATCCTGCCCCCCTGGGTGAGGGTGGTAGTAGTGGTGGGCATCCTGCCCCCTGGGTGAGGGTGGTAGTAGTGGTAGGCATCCTGCCCCCCTGGCTAAGGGTGGTAGTAGTGGTAGGCATCCTGCCCCCTGGGTGAGGGTGGTAGTAGTGGTAGGCATCCTGCCCCCTGGGTGAGGGTGGTAGTAGTGGTGGGCATCCTGCCCCCTGGGTGAGGGTGGTAGTAGTGGTGGGCATCCTGCCCCCCTGGGTGAGGGTGGTAGTAGTGGTAAGCATCCTGCCCCCCTGGCTAAGGGTGGTAGTAGTGGTAGGCATCCTGCCCCCCTGGGTGAGGGTGGTAGTAGTGGTGGGCATCCTGCCCCCCTGGGTGAGGGTGGTAGTAGTGGTAGGCATCCTGCCCCCTGGCTAAGGGTGGTAGTAGTGGTAGGCATCCTGCCCCCCTGGGTGAGGGTGGTAGTAGTGGTAAGCATCCTGCCCCCCTGGCTAAGGGTGGTAGTAGTGGTAGGCATCCTGCCCCCCTGGGTGAGGGTGGTAGCAGTGGTAAGCATCCTGCCCCCCTGGCTAAGGGTGGTAGTAGTGGTAGGCATCCTGCCCCCCTGGGTGAGGGTGGTAGTAGTGGTGGGCATCCTGCCCCCTGGGTGAGGGTGGTAGTAGTGGTGGGCATCCTGCCCCCCTGGCTGAGGGTGGTAGTAGTGGTAGGCATCCTGCCCCCTGGCTAAGGGTGGTAGTAGAGGTAGGCATCCTGCCCCCCTGGGTGAGGGTGGTACTAGTGGTAGGCATCCTGCCCCCCTGGGTGAGGGTGGTAGTAGTGGTGGGCATCCTGCCCCCCTGGGTGAGGGTGGTAGTAGTGGTAAGCATCCTACCCCCTGGCTAAGGGTGGTAGTAGTGGTAGGCATCCTGCCCCCCTGGGTGAGGGTGGTAGTAGTGGTAAGCATCCTGCCCCCTGGCTAAGGGTGGTAGTAGTGGTAGGCATCCTGCCCCCTGGGTGAGGGTGGTAGTAGTGGTGGGCATCCTGCCCCCTGGGTGAGGGTGGTAGTAGTGGTAGGCATCCTGCCCCCCTGGGTGAGGGTGGTAGTAGTGGTGGGCATCCTGCCCCCTGGGTGAGGGTGGTAGTAGTGGTAGGCATCCTGCCCCCTGGCTAAGGGTGGTAGTAGTGGTAAGCATCCTGCCCCCCTGGCTAAGGGTGGTAGTAGTGGTAGGCATCCTGCCCCCCTGGGTGAGGGTGGTAGTAGTGGTAAGCATCCTGCCCCCTGGCTAAGGGTGGTAGTAGTGGTAGGCATCCTGCCCCCCTGGGTGAGGGTGGTAGTGGTGGTAGGCATCATGCCACCCCTGGGTAGGGGTGGTGGTGCGCATTCAGGCCCCTGTGTGCATATGTGGCATTGGTGATGGGCATCCCGCCCCTATGGTGCTGCTGTTGCTGGTGTAAGTATATTCTGCATCCCTGTGTGTGTGTGTGATGTGTCGTGTACGTGTTGTATGTGTTTTGTGGTTGGTGTCTGGCTTACCTTCTGCGCCGTACGCGTCCGTGCCTGTTCCGGTAGTAAATGTAGAATATTGGTATGATCGGGACGAAGGGATTCATGGTTGGTTCGTGTCGTTCGTCCTTCTCGTTGCTTCGCGTCGTCCTCGTCGCTTCGCCTCGTCCTCGTCGCTTCGCCTCGTCCTCGTCGCTTCGCGTCGTCCTCGTCGCTGCCTTGTTCGTCTCGGAGCCGTGGATCGCGTTGTGGCGCAAATCGGAGCTTATGTGCGCCTCTCCCGGATGCTTTGACGTGCCGTGCGTAGCGACGGGTTCGGCGCGTACGGAAAGCGCATCGTACTTGTCCGGCCGGACGGGGCTGCATTTTTCCTTCCGTGCGACTAGATTCGGCGTTTCCGGATTCGCCTCGGTCGGAGAACAGGACCTGGTTTGGGTGAGTACGGCTCGGCCGGATTCTTTGCTGTTGTGCGCATCGTGCTTGCTCGTTCGGTGTGCTGTACGGATCGGTCGGGAAACAGGCTTTCGCATGGCTTTTTTCCCGACCGAATGGTATTGGGTGCGCCTCCGACCGAGATCGGAATCGGCCCCTTAGTGTTGTATTTTTGTACCATGTTTTCTCTTTTTATTCAATAAAGCTTTCTAAACTTAAAAAAAAGATATGAGAGAAGAGTATTGTCTGAGATGATAAGTTAGGTATCATATGCGTAGTACATAAATGAGATCCCATCACTGAAGATCATTTGAGCCAGTGCTCGGAGGTAAATATTTTAAAATATTCAACAAAGTCAGGCTCATCGATGAACCCTGTGGTACTTCATGATTGCTGGCCCTGAAGCCTGAGCGGAAAGTTGCAAGATATATTGCTTGCCTACAACTTTCTAGGTAAGATTTGCACCATCTACGTGCGGAGCCTTTAATACCAACCTTCACCAGTTGGGGCATCAAGGGCTGTATCATGAATACGGCACACTTTCTCTGTTTGCACCGTGGCACACCTTTCAAAATGGTGCCCAAAGGGGAGCCGCAACCTTGCACTGCCCCCAGGGAAATGCATGCAAATGAAATACAGAGTGGCTTTTTAAAAACTGCTCTGTGTTTCATAATGCAGGCAGCATGTCGCCTCAACCTTCAAGAGGGGAGAGTGATCCCCTTAACAGGTGGGTGCAGTGAGTGACTGCAACCGCCTGCAGGGGGATGTCTGGGGGGTCCATGGGACACCCTTTCTCCTCTCCTCAGGGCTGCTTTTAGGAGGCGCACTGAAAGTGTGTCACCTTTTTGTGGCGCACTTTCAGTGTGCCTCATAAAGGCATGTTTGCCTCTTATGCCTGTGTCTATATTATGGTGCAGGCACAGAGGTAAAGTGCTGACTTCATTTGCATGGGGCCACGCCCCCATGCAAAAGAGTGAAAACTACCTCTTTTGATAGCTTTGACACAGCGGCGGCCGGCACAGGTAAGTGCGGTGAGGCGAGGCAGGGGGGAAGCCAACTGACGACAGAATAGGTATTATTTATTTCTTTAATTATACCTATTCCGTCATCTGTTGGCTTCCCCCCCTCCCACTCTGCCCCACCCCACCCCACTGCATTTACATGCGCCGGCAGCCGCTACGTTGACGCAACATGTGCGCCAGCGCTACCTGTATTAAAGAAAGGGACGCGCAAGCGTCAGCACCCCCTCCCCTGCAATACCATTGTGCACTGGGGGTGCACAAAGCAGGCGCACACGCCCTTTGCACCTCAGGGCACAATTTATATTACAGACCCAGGGTGTCATAATTGACCATATCAAGGTGACCGAAAGATCAAATCAGACATGGACAGCAAAGTTACTCTCGTCGGCTGCCATTCAAAGGTCATACAGTGCTGATCTCAAGGCACATTCTGTGCCATGTACAGGCCAAAAACTCGATTGAGCAGGGTCATGTAGCAGATTATTCTCTAAATGGTTTGAGATAATCCTATTGAAATGTTTTTGTAGACATTTCACCAGCATAGTTAGCTGGGATGTTGGTCTGAAGTTACTAATAATCGATAGGTCTGCTAAGGTATTTTTTTCCAGAAGAGGGATCGCCATGGCTTGTTTTACTTGAGTGACATTGTCCCAGTGTACAGGGGCAGATTGCAGATTTAATGCGCCTGCTACTCCCTCCATTAATTGAGGCTAATTTTAGGAGGAATGAGGTCAAGCGTAGACCACGAGGAGATGGAAGAGGTCAAATTTTTAAAACTATCCTGGTCAATCTGGCCAAAATTAGGAAGCACAAAGAGGAACCGTTAGATTGAGCGTGTCGTTGGCAGGAATATCAGAGAACGAAGCAGAGGGTCTAATATATTCCAGGCTACTAACAATGTTAAGTATTTTCTCTTTGAAGAATGATGCCAAACTGTCACAAAGTAGAGTATATACGAATAATTTTAAGATACACAGAGAATTTGTCAGTGAGCATTCGATGGAGAACAATCTTTCATTAGGATTCTGGGTCTTCAGAATCTCATTAGTTAAAAAATCAGCCTTAGTACATTTAAGTAGTTTTTTGTGCCATCCTAAGTTCAAGGTTAATTTCAAGGTCATAATTGGCTTGCTAACTTTTTCAATCACATTGCATCCTCTCATGGCGGTTCTTACTGCTTCATGGTACCATGATGCTGATGGCCGTATACGTGGTTAAATGTGTTTTATGGGTAGAACAACATTATGGGCTGATTGTACCCAGTAGTTAAAAGGGGCTAACTGCGTGTGAATATGATGCTCAGAATGTTTGGATACTGAGTGGGCTAGCCTTTTTGCTGAGGCCTCTGAATCCAGTCTGCCCAATAGATGAACCGAGACTGGCATGTTTTTTGCTGTGCAAGATAGTTGGTATATATTGAAAGGTATACTGAATTGAACTAAGAAATGATCTGTCCATATTTCCTGAGAGATTTCACCTATGTCCACAGATTCGGAGCAACCAAAAATTAAGTCTAACATTTGGTCGCCTTTGTGTGTTGGAACAGTAATGAATTGATTCAATCCTCGAACACTCTCTTCCATATGTACGCTGACGACACACAACTTTATGTGAAAATCTCATCCCCGGACAACCTAATCTCACTCAACACTACCCTAAATATTACACAAAACTGGTTAACAGAGAACCATCTACTACTAAACACTTCTAAAACGGAATTTCTTCTCATCTCTCCCCGAACCATGTCACCAAGCTAGACCCTTGGTTGAATCTCCTCACTGCCTTCAACTGCTCCCCTCTTATCATTGATTCAGCCAAATCTCTCGGAATCACCCTTGACAATCACTTGAACATGAAATATCATATCAGCAATGTCTGTAAGGGAGCTAATCACCTAATGAGGACACTCAGAAACATAAAGCCTTTTCTCCCACAGAAAGACTTTAAACATGTGGTACAGGCCCTGGTCCTACCGAGACTGGACTATGGTAGCGCCACGCTCTGTGGCCTTCCCAAATACACGCTGGCTCCCCTAAGGGCTTCACTGAACACAGCGGCCAGACTGGTTACAGACCCCAAACGTAGAGAGCACATATCTCCTATTTTAAAATCTCTTAATTGGTTGCCCTTTGAAGCTCGAATTCAGCTAAAGATTGCCGTTTTGGCGCACAAAGCCCTGCATCTCAAAACTCCAAAATACCTAACTCAAAATCTGGAACTATCTTGCGGTGGTAGAGCCTCAAGAAGTGCTATCACCCTCCTCCTGAAACCTCCCATTTTTCGAAAAAGAGAACTGGTGTCCGAGCCTTCTCTGGAGCAGCCCCCAGGATTTGGAACTCTCTTCCACCGGAATTACGCACAATCTCTTCAACGATTACTTTCAAACTGGAAGCCAAAAGATTCCTAATGAACACATTTTTACCTTAATTGTAGACAATGATCACGTGCTCGTCCACATTTTGACTGCAGCCATTGTTCACTCTTTTGTTGTTATGCTTCCTCACCGCATTTAGAAGCCTGTCTTATCTTTGCATAGCGTATTACTCCCGTGTTTCATTGGTCCGATGTGTGTGAGTATTATGTCTGTTTATCCCTACTTATGACCGATACTGGAATTAGGCCCTTCCACACCGTAGGTTATATCTCCTCTCTAAGCCTGCTTCATACCTGGTTATTGTACTACTATCTGTGTCTCTTTTGTCTGTGAAATACTCGGTTAGGTGGTTAGAATGAAGGCGATAACCTCCGGGTGTGCTTCCATATCTGTTGTCATTATTTGAATGTTGACTTACTTTCCGTCCTTGTAAAGCGCTCTGATATCCCTCGGGATCTTGTTCGCGCTATATAAAACTTTATAAATAAATAAATAAAATAAATATGGCAGTGAGGGAATTATTTATATCTTATGAATGAGTGTTTTTGGGGCTGTCTGCCCAGACACTAAAGTGACCTAGTAAAAAAATTCAGTATGTGATAAAAGGAATGGAGTTATGAAATCAGCCATTAGCTCAGCGATATCCACTGCCGGCCCAGGTGGTCGATAGTCCATAATGCCTGTTAATGTAAGGAAACTGTTTATTTAGAGGGAAAACCTCTAAATAAATGTTCTGCAGTGGAGTATTCCTGGCAAGGCAGATTTGTTTACATTCCAATGGTCTTTAAAAAACAAAACGCTAAACCCCACCCTGGAAAAAACTTTATGCCTTCACCCCTCTTGTTGTCTGAAATTCATTTTTGGTGGCATTAGGCTCTGTACACTTTACAACTGCTAACCAGTGATAAAAGGCTTCTGCTCTCTCCCAAAACATTAGAAAATTGGCCTACACCTAGCTGGCACATTTAATTTACTTACAAGTCCCTAGTGTATGGTACTACCTGTACCCAGGGCCTGTAAATGCAAATTAAATGCTACTAGTGGGCCTGCAGCACTCCTTGTACCACTCACTAAAGTAGCACTTTAAAACATGTCCCAGGTCTGCCATTGGAGCCTGTAGTGCACTTTTAAACTGGCAATTCAAACTGGCAAAATAAACCTTTAGCAAGGCCTAACCCTTTCTTTTTAACACATAAGAGTCACCCTTAAGGTAGGCCCTAAACACCCCATAGGGTACAGTCATTTCATTTTAAAAACTAGGACACGTGTTTTTAAGTTTTACATGTCCTAGTAGTGAAAAACTCCAAAAATAATTTTAAACTACTGTAAGGTCTATCTCTCCCATTAGATAGCATTTAATAAGTGCTAACGTTTGATTGGGAACAGATAGGGATGTCAAGTTTGGACTCAAATTGTAATTTAAAACCATCTTTAGTGGTAAAGTCATATTTTAAGTCACAATGCTGAAAATACCACTTCTAGGAAGTTGCCTTTTTTTCATCCTAACCCTTTGGTGCCTGCTGCCAGTGTCCTGGGTGAATAGCTTAGCTATCATGCTTTGTGTATTCCCACCAGACAGTGAGACAAAAGTGGACAAGGTGTTGGCAGGTTGGCCATCTTGCCAGGATAGCTGGGAGCGGAGCTGTTCCCTGCCCCACTTACACTTCAACAGGCTGCCTGTAGCACACACACGAAGGAACCCGACGCTAGCCTTTTGTTACCCCAGACGACTCAGCTGTGAACAGGCCCATCTGCGCCGAGACTCTGATGCCCGCGATAAGCGCCTACGCGAAGCTCTCGTGAACCCGACTCTTCGCACTACAGGGACTGCCAGAGATGACAGATGCGCAAGATCTCCACTTCGTGCTACAGCAACGACAGCCCATAGTGACCGCAAATGCAACGCTCCAGCGACAACCTTTTACGACGCCTGACCGGATCTTCGTGCTACAGCGATGACAGTCCGCGATGTCAGGCCGGCTCTTTGCACTACAGTGACAACCATTTGTGTCACTGTCCCTGAGCCTCACAGCCTCCTCCACAGTGAACTAGACTTTTCATGCCTGACTTTGAGAAAGTAACTTTTTCAGCAAGACAAACGTGGTCCCTGTATCTGGCCCAGGCTCCATCGCGGTCAAACTGAACCTGTGACTTTCACCCGGTCTAGCAAGACCAGATGACTGCCAGAGGCAGTGTGTTCTTTTATGCTCTATACCTACCTAAAACTTTAAAGAGCAATATCTCTGGTTCTACTGATTGAGTTTTTGTAGATTTGGTCTCATTTTATTCATTAAAATGTACTCTATCTTCCCAAACTGGTTAGGGATTTTTCTTGTATTGTGTTTTCACCTTATTACTGTTTGTGTTCTGCATAAATACTTTACACATCACCTCTAAGTTAAGCGTGCTTGCCTTTGTGCCAAGATGCCAAAGGGTTAAGCACAGGTTAATTTTACCGACTTTAGTGGTTCACACTGACAGGAATTGTGGTTGTTGCTTGAGAAGGGTTTCACCCCCTCAACCAATAACCCAATATCTTACACTTGTCCTCTCTATTACACCCAGTAGAGAACAGGCTGCTACACCCAAAAGAGATTTACAGGTAGAAGAGGCTTTTTTGTTCTTTTCATTGCTTCTCATTGCTCATGGTGTTTCGTTGTCTCTGCCTAATCAGCCCACGTGCAAGGTGCCTATGAAAGACATGGGCCCTGATTAGAAGCTGTGTGGAGCGGAATTCCAGTGTGGAATTCCGTTCCACACAGTTATAAGAGGTCCAGTGTTCCTGTACCTAGATTGACTGGTTGTGGGAACAACAGAACCGATTAGACTGGCCGGAAAATCCAGCAGGTAAATCACTGAGGGAAAAGCCTCCATTGTAGCCCAGACACGTTCCATGACCTCTGCTGAAACCTCAGATAAAGCACAATGCCCCTGCCAACATTCTCCACTCCTTCCTTCACCCTCCTCACACCCTCCTACGACCACTTCTTACAACACTCTTTTGCCAAAGCCCCTGTATACTTTTACCACCTGCTTAGAGCAGGTGGTAAATGTCTGTGTTAAACCCCACAGAAAAAGGGAATACCACCTGGTAAATCCAGATCAGCACAGTAATTCACCCATTCCTTGGCATGTAAACCATAAATGCATAGCACTAGTGGGTTGTTACCGCACAGTACTGGTAAATACTAGTGTGGAGTTTGCACTTCACCAGTTCTGTGTAACTTGTAATCAGGGCCACGGTGGGCTTCTTAAAGTGGCCCGATTTAGAAAGGCTTGATGGGGTTGGGGGAAATGGTGGTGTAGAGAGGGATGTTTCTTCTATTTTGTTGCTTCCTCGATTTGGAATGCACTCTTCTTGATCTGTGCAAAATAGAGAACCATTCTATGTTTAGGGAGGCTCTTAAAATTAAACTATTTTAGTAATTATTTCCGTATGTTTTTTTGATGTTGTTAGTCAGTTCAGCCCTAGAGTATTAGTCGCACTTTATAAGTAGGGCTCCTGGTTTTAATGTATTTCTGTTTTTTAACATTTCCCTATGTATTTATCCATATTTATTTTTAGACCATCTTATTGGTATTTAGCCATATTTATTTTGTATTTTTTTAATAAATGTTGTAAAATTGTATATTTCCACATTTATTTAAATGATAAAGATGCATTTATACTTTGATGCTGTCCATATTTCAGCAAATTAAGCAGCCAAATAGAACAAAAGACTACACCCACAGGTAAATATTTGTAGTATACTAGAAATATATGGTAAAAGAAGCCTGTATTTAAGGAAATCTCATCCAGTTTGTAACTCTCCATGTTGTGTATCTACTCAGAAATTGGCTTGTTATACATGAAAGACAGCATGGAAAATCTCTCACAAGAAGCCCCATTTTCTGCATTGTTTCCACATTTATAAATGAATACAGTCAGGAAACACAATGTTTTCTATCTGTATTTATCTGTAAAAATGGAAAGCTAGGAGCCTTGTTACCAAGTACATCTCAACTTATATCTTACAGGTATTGGTTTTCAGTATATTTAGTGGATACCCCCAAGAATGAACAACAGGGCTGGTAGCAATTGTAGAAGAAATCAAGCAGAAATTATGATGATGGAGCATTGTTACCTGAGGAAAAACTCAGGTGTCTGGCACCTGACCTATGGGTAGACCGAGAGATAGCTGAGTTGGTGACGCCTGATCATAAAACTTATGTCTAATCAGAGCCATACCTCTGCTGCCTAAAGAAAACGCCTGTATGATCTGCGTCTCAGAATGCATAATAAGGCAGGTGTACAATTTGCTTTGATGTACGGCCTGTGTGGATTTTCTCTGGAATGGTGTCTAAGAAGAGGAAGTTTGCCAGCACTCCCCTAGTGAAAGCATTGAAGCACTGTGTCCTGACTTTTCAAACTTGTGTGGTATGGCATTAAAAGGCTTGTAAAACCTTATTCTGCTGTCAAACTAAGTCTTGGTCTGTCAAAAGCAGCATCACTTCAATATTGTGTATAATAGGCTACCAGTGGAAAAAGCACTGCACAGTGAAAGCACATCTGTGTGCACTACTCATCCCAGTGTTACAATGGCAAACCATGTTGTCTGCCTGGCGTCTGCCCCATTTAATTTTTGTCCCTTTCCGTACCCAGGCCTGGCTAATTGCTGTAAATAGTATGGACGATTAAGAGAATACGGTCATTCTTCTAAAAGGAATTTTGGAGAAATTCATAACAAATGTTGCATTTTATAATGCACATTGCACCTGCAGAATTTAAAGCCAACACATACTTTCGCAGATTTGACACTTTGGGGCATATTCTCAAGGACTCATCACCGAGTTAGCGGCACTTTATCGCAGCCAAAGTCGTGATAAATTCACCGCACCATTCACAAGCTGGTGCCAACAGCCGACATCACCAGTATTCCTGCGATAGCAGCCGCAAAAAACATCGCCACGGATGACACCGGCAACTAACGCTAATGAGATGCAGAGTAGGCGTTCCTGTGCAAAAAGCCGCGGAAAAAACCACTTCGCAACATTCACAACAACCAGCCAGACCACAAAAGATGCGATAAGGCGCGTTAGCAGCAGAGATTTAACACCTGCTCCTACCTGGTGTAAAGTCGGGCGACAACCTGCACCATAAAAGGGAGCCCAGCCCACAGCCACACCAGAAGAACAACAGATGCCATGGAGCTACTGATCATGCAGCTCGGAGCCCCAAGAGGGCCACAACACCCACCGCCACCACCGCCAGGACCCCCCCCCCCGGATCCCCCCCGGACCCCTCCCCAGACTACCACAGAGGCAGCGCAGACAAAGAGATCGGAACTTCCGAATTCGCACCAGCCTGGGAGACTTAACCCCAGAGGAAGTCATTGCCCACTACAGGCTCAAAAGGACGACCATCCTACGCATCCTGACCATCATTGCCCACAGGCTGACGGTACCAACACAATTGCCAATGCAGCGCGCGCAACGAAATTCGTTTTATTTATTTATGTGTTTACTTACCTCTAATCGGCCCTAATCCACAGTTTACTACCCCCCACCCTGCCCCTCCCCCGCCCCACGTCAGCGCCCGGCAGCACTCCCACCACGGGCCGCTACTGCAATCGACTGCACACATGTACTCCTCGTGCCCCCTGCCGCCACTGCACACAATTACCGCAACAGGAAACACACGCATTCCATCAATGTGCAGGCAATAGTGGACCACCGGGGACTCTTCACCAATGTCGTCGCCAACTACCCAGGCAGTGTGCATGATTCCTTCATCTTCCGACAGTCCATCATCAACCAGCGCTTCCAGGATGCCACCTATGGGAATGCACTGCTCCTCAGTAAGTACCAACGGAACACACCACACACCTCAACACCACATACAGACAACTCACAACTCTGGGAATGCACACGTCACAAAATCACATACAACATGACAACCAACATCCCCACATTCCAAACACGACAACACTACTTACTGTGGCAACCTGGGCTAGCCATCTACACAAGCCAACAACGGCATGGCACCTCAGCCACACAATTGCAGAATGTGGGGAGAGGTGGGAACCCGGCATGTGCGAAGGAGGCAAGTGACCCATGAATAAGAATGCACACAATGCCAATTGTGGAGTGGATGTGCTGGACAGATCGCAGTATGCAGACCACAGACACTTCCATGTCGACATACACTGCTGGTGTCTGGAGTGTACTAGACAGTGGACGCAACCATGTAACCGCAACCAGCGGGGAACAATGCGGAAATGTAGCTTGTTACGTCCCCCCCTGTAAGCGCGCGCGGAGTGGGCTGGCCCGGCGTATGCCTGGCCAGCGTAGGGGTGTGAATAAAAAGCCCGTTACTCTGAGCATGGTTCTCTTCCGGAATGGCCAACGTGTCTGCCAGGGCTGCACCTCTCACCCTGCCACGAGGCCGACGCCGTGAGCGGCGGTGCCTGCGATCCAGTGCGCCTGCTGCACCCCAGGCCGCTGGTCCCAAAACGCGTCATGCCCGCCCCAGCGCAGCCAGGCCGCACTTCTCACCTGCCGACACCGGCGTGTGTCAAAGAGGGCCCACCATGTGCCGGTGCAAGCTCCAAGCCCGAGGCCCGCGACCATGGCAGCCTCCTCAGACCATCACGGCCTCCGCGACACAGGCCCCCCATTACTCCTTTCTCATTGACGTACTCCACCGCTGCCTCCGGCCTACACTGCGGTCCAGTAGGTCACACATTTGGAACTGAGTCTTGATTATTCAATGGCAGAGTACATACGTTTATTGCAGGGTTTATATCACCGTACTCCCTACGATGTGGTGCCACCGACTCTGTGCATAGCATTCCAACAACACGTGCCTGTGGGCCCATGCTGACTACTGCCTTCGGCCTACACTGCGGCCCTGCACCGCGGGGTCACCTGTGTACTGCCTACACTGCGGACCAGCAGGCCTCACACAAATCCAATCCAGTCCGGACCAGGCAGGGCACGGCATCGTCGCAGGCTGCACACACGCTCAGCTCTGGTGCATCTACCTCCGTCAACCACAAATCATCGCAACATGGCATTCCAACGTCGTGTGTGAGAGTACCAGGAGGAGCTGCCTCAGGCCTACACTGCGGTCAAGTAGGTCACACATTTGGAACTGAGTCTTGATTTTACAATGGCAGAGTCCGTATCATTGCACGCTAGGAGAGGAGTAAGAGGAAGAATCGATTCAGTCCGGATGACAAACAGGATCCTCGTTATGGAGGTGACCGAACACCACCAACAACTGCCCTGGTGCCACTGACTCTGTGCATTGCAAGCCAAGGACACGTGGCTGGGGGCCCCTGCTGACCGCTGCCTCTGGCCCACACTACGGTCAAGTAGGTTACACATTTGGAACTGAGCCTTGATTTCATTATGGCCGAGTTTATACCATTGTACAGGCCTCATCGCAGACTGCATCCCCTTTCAGCTCTGGTGCCACTAACTCTGTGCCCCGAAATTCATGTACACCCTCTGGTTGAACTTTGGTGGCATCTCAGTCAATGGCCTGGGGGTTGTCTTCATCATCATGTGGCTGGTAATGACTTGGTGTTAAACATGAGTCTGTAGCATTCATCTCCTCCATATTGCATGTGTCTGCTTGGTACTGCCCTCTGTATCATGCCCTGGAAGAACACCTTCCACTGTCCCCTGAAACCCTCTGCGACATTCACCTTGGACATCCACGAGAACCCGCTCAGCTCTCGTGGCCCTACCTCAGTGCACCGGTAGTCACCGTCCCGTGGCGGTGTGCCTTTGCCGGCCGTAGTGCATCCGTGGCCACTAACTCTGTGCTGCTCAAGTCGTGGACCATTGCTGTTTGAACTGTGAACTTCTGATTGTCTGATCACTGTTGTAGTTGTTGCCAGCGCCAACAACTCCCTGAGGGCTGGCTTACACTCACCCCACACCCATCCAGCACAGGCGTCACCAGGAAGTGTTGCTAGCCATCTTGGGACCAATCTACATGATAGCACCCCGTGGATTGTAGTGAATGGCAGGTTTTGAGGGTCACAAAAGGAGAACATATAAAGGGTGATAACAGATTTTATTTACAATATAAATCATTTGTTGATGGTACCATACTTATTTTAGGAATTGTGCTGTGTTCTAAGGTGATTGTACCCTGTGGAAAAGCCTTATGCTGGGATTTCATATGTTTGAGAGAAAACTATTTTCTCATGATTTCCCCATAGAGGTTATGGAAGGTGCCCCAGAAGCTAAAATGAGAGCATATTTTCTGTAAAACTATCTTTCTCAGCCATATGAAAATGAAGCCTGACAGTTGATTCCCTTGTGTTCTACCACAGCCTCCCAGAGTGTTCTAAAGATCAATTAGAGCGCTAACGGTGTTATTGATGTCAAAAGTATGGCACACCTGAAGCCATTTTGATTGAATCAAACTGGTAAAACTTAAAACATTTAATTTAGACAGGAACAAAATGAGGGGGGTCAGTTTGTCATACAAATCATAGTTAGTGCCGTAGAAAGAAAAATTAGGACACATTTGAAGTGAGTTTTCAAATATCTTCCACTTCTATTTCATTAAAAAAGTCGTACATGTGGACTGAAACATGTAGACTGAAACATGCACTTTCAACACATGCACACATGCAGACTGAAACATACACTTTCAACACCAGCAGCAGACTGCCAGTTAACTCCCTGGTGATCAGCAGTTTTGCTACAGTGTTCTAATGAGCAACTAGAGTGCTAACATTCTAAATTCATGCCAAAGGTGTGGCACATATTAACGCCATCTTGATGGACTCAAAGTAGAAAACTGAAAGCATTTTCCACTGAGGATACTGCAGTAAATGATGAAATTAGGGAGCTTCATAACAAATAAGTCTCCCAAGATGGCCACCGGAGAAAAAAGAGCCCAAATATAGCACAAATATCACCCAAATGTAGCCCAAGTATAGACCAATGACAGAAGAGTGCAAAACACTTAATTATTTTGTTTTTTTGCAGTTTTATATAGCGCAGACTTGACACAAAGTTATAAGAGGGCTCCACATCAGAATCAGTTACATTACACAAAGACACATTCATTTTGGTTTTCAGCATGGGGAAGATTAAGTGATTTGCCCAGAATCACAGAATGTTGAACTGACGCCGAAACTCAAACCTGGTTCCCAATTTGCAAGGTCTGCAGCTCTGGCTGTAATGCCAAATCCTCTCCCTTAAGTGTAACATATAATCAAGTGATCAACTGGATAAAAAAACAAAGATAGCAAATTATTTAAAAGTGCTTTGTTGCTATTTGAGAACTCAAAAAATATGTCCTAATTTTAGTTGTTTAGAGCACTAACCATAATGTCTATGGGAATAAGACCCTCTCATGGAGGAGTTGACCACGCTGTGCAGGTGGGAGGGGCAGTGGCAGCACAACTGACCATGGAGGGCAGGGAAAAGGGGGCAGGGGCAACAAACCAACCATGCAGTACAGGCAAGAGAGGCTGTGACAATATAAAAGACCATTGAGGGCAGAAAGAAGAGGCAGTGGCAGTACAACCATAGATGCCAACAGACCCAATTCAGGCAGGAGAGTCCCAAAGTTTTTAAGCCCAGAAGGCCTTTATTTTGTCTCCTGCCTAAAATCTCCTCTTTTACAATATAGGTAAATGGGGAAAATCAATTCCCCAGTTTTTTTTCAAAATCTCTCTCTTACCAAGTTCAAAATGTTGGCAAGTTTGGTACATTGGATCATGGAGTTCAGGGGAATGGGGTAGGGACATGGACTCGGATGAGAGAGGGCAGGAGCGAGATGGGCAGGGGCACCAAACTGACCTTACAGGGCAGGCGTCAGGGGTTGCAGCAGTACAATACATCACACAAGGCAAGCGGGACGGCAGAGCAGCAAACGGACCATGGAAAGCAATAGGAGGGAACAGGGCCATGCACATAGAGAACAGAGAGCAGAGGGGAAAGAGGCAAGGGCAGCAAGATGACCATAGCGGACAGACAGGAGGAACAGTTGCAGCGTAATGGACCATGAAGGGCAGGAGGGAGGTGGCAGGGGAACGACAGCAGATCAAACAAGCCAGGAGGGAGGTGATAGGTGTCTGCACATGGAAAACAGAGGGCAGGGGGCAAGGCGGCAGGGCAGGAGCAGCAAGCTGACCATGGAGGGCAGGTGGGATGGGCACTGGAAGCACAACATACCATTGAGGGCAACAGTGAGACTATAATGTCATACACAGAGAAAATGGAGGATAGGTGGGAGGGGGTCAGGGGCAGGCAGGTGGGAGGGGCTGTGGCAGCACAGAAAACAATGCATGGCAAGCGGGAGGGTTAGTGGCAGCACAACAGCCATGGTGGGCAAGAGGGAGGGGCAGGGGCATGCACAAAAGACCATGGAGGACAGAAGGGAGGAGTAAGGGGTGGACACAGACAAAAGAGGGCAGGGGAAGGGACTTCATAACAGACCAATGCGGGCAGACAGGAGGAGCAGTTGCAGCACAACAGAGCTTGGAGGGCAGAAGGAAATGGTGGAAAAATGGACTCTGGAGGACAGGTGGGAGGGGATAGGGGCATGGAACTTGGACAGGCAGGGTGGAGGTGGCAGGGACAGGCAGCAGCCATCTGACCGTGCTAGGCAGGTGGGAGGGAAAGTGGCAGCTCAACAAAACACTCAGTGTAGATAGGAGGGTGGCAGATCCATGGAATATGGTGGGCAGAAAGGAGGGAGCGGGGGCATGCACACAGACATCGGAGGTCCAGGGGAAGGAGAGTAGGAACAGCAAGATAAGCACAGAAGCTAAGCAGGAGGACAATGATGCTGAATTGAATTGAGGAACGGAGGGCAGGAGGAGTGGGCAGGAACATTGAGCTAAATGGAAGGCAGTGGCAGCACATCGGACCATGCAGGGCAGGAGGGAGGAGCTGGTGCATGGCTCAGAAAGCAGAGGGTAGGGAGGAGGTGGATGGGGCAGCAAGCTAACTGCTTAGGGCAGGCAGGAAGGGCAGTGGCAGAACGACTGCCACACACGGCTGTAATGAGGTAGCAGGTTCTTGGACAGTGGATGGCAAGGAGGAGGGGGGCAGGAGCAGTAAGCTTGGGTGGGTGGGGGCAGCACAATGCCAGGCTAGGCGTTCAACCCCACCCCGCTGTGCATTGCGATGGGCATCTTTCTTCACGTTAAAAAAACCTTAGAAATTCACTGAAAAAACAAAGTTACAAGGACATTATAGTTAGGCTCAGATTTCACTCATACAAAACCAGTGAAATTCAGCAGTTCTAGTTAGCTGAGCTAACTATAACTTGCGCCTCCGCAATGCACTGCTTATGACCTCACTTATTACATCACGCATGACATGGTCAGTGACATCACTCATGACATCACTGATGATATCTCAAATGACATCACTGATGACATCATCCACAAAATCGCCAACGCACCCACTCACATCCCCATAGAACCTTTTTATACACCCCCTCCAATGCAACCATTCACAAACCCATTTACAGACCCATACTAGTACTTACACACCCACTCACTGATTCATAGATCTACACACAAATCTACTCACTCACTCACCCAAACAGCCACTCATATACCCACTCACTCACTAATACAGTCACTGACAAATCCACCCATACCACCACTCACAAACTGAGTCAGTCACCCATAGAGCTACTCACACACCTACTCACTCACCCATACAGTCAATCACAGAGCCACTTACTCACCCATACAGTTACACCCCGCACCCACTTACTCATACATATACTAACACGTCCTCACTCACCTATACCGTCACTGACACAAGCACACATTCACATATACAGCCACTCTCACATTCACTCACTCACCCATACAGTCACTCATATACCCAATCACTCACCTATACTGCCTTTCAGATACCCAGTTACTCACCCATATACCACTGACACATCCACTCACTCACCCACTCAGCCATAGAACACACTCTCACACACACACACTCACTAACCTATACAGCCACTGACTCACCAACTCAATCATCCATACAGGCAGTCACACACACCCTCACCCACACACACAGACACTCAGACACTCATACAGGTACTTAGACAACCAATCACCCATAAAGCCACTCATGTACCCACTCACACACCCATACAGCCACTTAAACACAAACTGACAGACTGATACAAACATTCAAACAACCAGTCACTCACCCATACATTCACTGAGACACCTAATCACTCACTTATAGTCAGTCACGCACCCACTGAATCATCCATACAGGCACTCATACACACAGTGATTCACCAATACACCTTGGTGTATATATATTTAACACTCATAAACTTTTTAAAAACACACATGGTCACTAGATGATGTCATCAGTGATATCATTTGAGATGTCATCAGTTATGTCACTGACCATGTCATAAGTGATGTAATATGTGAGATCCTAAGCAGTGCATTACGGGGGCCTGATTTATAGTTAGTTCAGCTAACTACAACTGCTGAATTTCACTGGTTTTGTACGAGTGAAATCTTAGCCTAAGTATAATGTCCCTGTAACCTTTGTTTTTTTCAGTGACTATATAAATGGTCAATGAAGGCCCATTCAGGGCGCAATTATGATTCTCTCAAGAATGCCACATGTTGGCAATCAAAAAAAGATTGCTGATGGCACACATGTTGTTTCATTATTCTACGTAGATGTGGCATACAATACGATGACATGAGTTGCACATGAATGTGTCAGAGAGTGTGAAGATTTTTATGCAAAGTCCACGATTCTGAGTTATATCTATATTCAATATTATTTTTCATTATTCATTTTTAATCATTGACTTCTTAATTTTCATGACTAAAATGTGACAGCAGATATCCGTCTATTCCTCCATATTTGGGATAGACCTGACAGCTTGAGTAATGTCTTTTCGGCTTGTACCAATGTATTCTAACCGGAATCTCAATATTTTAAGATGGCCGCCACCATGAACTCATTCATTTTCAACTAATGCTGCTGAAGTCTGTTTTCTATTTTGCTGAATGAATTGCCAACCAATCAAGTTGTAATTTGTTAAAAGGTGATTTTTTACTCAGGGATACTGACATTGACAAAGGCCAAGAGGCCGGAACGCATGTGTCAGTTTTATGTGGTTGCACGAGATACAGCAATAAGTTATCGAATTTAACTAGATCGAGAGTGCCCGGTATTGTCTTTTTGACCGTATTTTGGATGTGAGGCGCGGGACCATCCTCGCGCACTGTGGTACCCACTGCGTGGAGAGCGGCGTTCTACAGACGGAGAACATTACAGAAGAGTATATATATATATATATATATCCAACAAACACTTTTCCCACACGAAGAAAAGACACTGAAGCCAGATTCCATGGAGTAAAACGCTATATTTCATGTAGTCCTTTGGTAGCCAGCAAAATATCAACTGTCCCAATGCGTTTCAGCTCTGCCAACAAGCCTTGCTCACGGGAAAATGAAATGAAACCTGCTTCCAGAAATGACCATGTCTTTAAAGGGCTCCTTGATTAAGTGATTCACGGAGCCTGAAAGTCATTTACATGTGCCTGCGCAGTGAATTCAAATCGGCACTTCGTATTTATTTTGCAGCGTTTGAAATCCTCATAGCAAACCCTTTCGCGGAGCAACTTTGGATGGGATTGTTTGACAAGGGGGGCCCGACTCGCTCTTCTTATCTCTGGAAAAGACGGGATTTCCCAAAAAGTAATACCAGGGAGGACGAGTTAGGGATGTGAGCTGAAATGCTTTCAGGCTCACGGACTCCATGTGAAAGTAAGGCACAATGTTCAATATTTTGCCATGGTATGCCTGCAAGCTGTGGAATAACATTTGAAATGTGCGCACTGAATTGGTCTTTATTAATGACACTACAAAGTTTGCTATGAGGATTTCAAACGCTGCAAAATAAATACGAAGTGCCGATTTGAATTCACTGCGCAGGCGCATGTAAATGACTTTCAGGCTCCGTGAATCACTTAATCAAGGAGCCCTTTAAAGACATGGTCATTTCTGGAAGCAGGTTTCATTTCATTTTCCCGTGAGCAAGGCTCGTTGGCAGAGCTGAAACGCGTTGGGACAGTTGATATTTTGCTGGCTACCAAAGGACTATATGAAATATAGCGTTTTACTCCATGGAATCTGGCTTCAGTGTCTTTTCTTCGTGTGGGAAAAGTGTTTGTTGGATTTAAAGGCAGTGTGTTCCGTGCCTGCCACACTGAAGCCGCCCTGCTTGAGTCTGAGGCCCCTTTCGCGGAGCAACTTTGGATGGGATATATATATATATATATACATATATATATATATATATATATAGGGAGAGAGAGAGAAAGAAATAGAGAGTGAGTGTCAAGGTACATATATGAGTCAAATATTGGAAATCTGAACTTACGCACATATACTTATCGTCACAATATTATTGCAGTCGACATTCTGGTCACAATATTTTTGTAGGTTGATATTTAAAGCTGGATGTTGTGGTAGTTTATGTGCCCTGGGTATGGTGGAGGTTTATGTGGAGTCTCCTCCTCTCCACAAAGGAAATGTGCTATTATGTGGAGCCACATTAGGCACTTTAAAGCACCATATTGATTTGTTTTACAGACTGTGCTGAAAATGAGCTCACAAAATATTCTATTGCTTCAAGCTTTGACACAGTTTTAAGGAGCATTAGTTTTCCACTGCGCCTAACCGAAACAATCAATGACTGGAAATGTATAAATTGTAACATTAGTTTCAGGCACTCACAGATCTGACAGTGAGCAGTCACTTACTAAGGTTGTACAAGACCAAATGCGCTCATACTTATTCTCTGATGTAAATATATTCACCAGATAAGTTTGCATATGTGTAGTGAAGGCATCAGGGTGCCCTGTTTTGACCTCCTGTGACTTATTTATTTATTTAGTTATTAATTTATTTGTTAAGCACAACTGTTACATTAAAGGCACCCTGGGGCTGTATCGACATTAACATGAATTAACTTCAGATAAAGATTATAAAGCCAGGCCTTTAATGATTTGCGAAAAACTCAGGAGATGTTGGATGGAAAAGAGAGACGGTACCAAATTGTTTCACAGATGAGAGGGCTTGATTGTAAAAGATCTGTCTCTGATTTCTGTATGTTTAAACCTTAGTTTAACCAGTAAATTGGAGTCCACACAACGCAATGGACTGGCAGGCTGATACATAGAAATTGTCTTTTTTTTTTTTAAAAACAACCCCCCTCCCCCTTTTTTTACAGAGCGGTGCCCCCTTCCCTGAGCTGTTGCCAGGTAGAGGTGAGGCTACTTATCCGTGCACTACGGGTAAGATAATTCATCACTTCTTCTACATGCAAGTTGCATCCAATAGATGTGGCGAAAAGATTACCACACACTATTCACAAAAAACATTTGTTGGCATGTTTAAAGTGACTGCATTTATGTTTTTCCATTGTGTCTTATTTCTCCCTTTAACTAGGCACGACCAGTATATATCTGGATCAGAAAATAACAGGATTACTGGTTTGAAATTTGTATAGAGTCACCTGTATTATTTTGCACTATTTCACACTTTTTTCTAGCAGCAGCACCCCTGTTTAGGTCCTGACGAAAGCCTTGACACCGGATGGGTCAACCTGGCTGAAACATGTAGACCCCTTCGTCTTACACATGCAGTTTTAAATCAATACTGCAGGTGTACTGTTTTTTAATCCTGACAGCGGGAACAAGTCATCAAAGGTTTCGCTATTGTTCCTGCTAGTTAGTTTTAAGATCACCCCTTCACAGTTTTTTCTGAGTTGCGCTGCGCCCTCACCCGACCGGCCTTTGTCCTTCATCTATTGGATTTAGTATATCCTTGGCAAAGTAGGAATACCAAAACATCCCTGAGCTCCTTCCTCTCAGTGAGGGAGTTGCAGCCCTTGGTGGGACTAGGAATTCTCACTGAGAGGAGAAACCCAAATGATGAAGCATGCCACCTATGGTGGGTGAGGGATTTCGTCCTGAAAGGGATCATCCCACAGGTTCTCCTGTGTGATTTTGCGCGTCACTTTACATGCTTGTTGAGTTACTTTTTGATCCAAGGATTCCTTTGTTGGCAGTAAGTACAGAATTGGGGATGTAATCCTTGCAGGTCATTAAAAATTCCCTCGGGCCCTCCTTCAAACCCTCATATATAAACCTAAGTTTAACCAGTAAATTGGAGTCCACACAACGCAATGGACTGGCAGGCTGATACATAGAAATTGTCTTAGAGCTTTATCGGTACAGTTCAGTGAATGGTTCTCTGCAACAAGGAAAGGGATTTAAAAATAACTTTTTTGGGCACCGGAAGCAAGTGTAGTCTATCCAAGGCCAGAGACCCAGAGGTTATGTGCAGGAGGGACACAGACAAACAAGCAGCTGTATTCTATAGAGGCACCTGAGCAGGTAATCCAGAGCCTGTAGAAACAGTGACTGCCAAGGTCTAATCTGCTCATGATGGCTAATTGAATACCTAATGGCCATATACATTGTGGCAGTAGTGATAGTAAGTT
The DNA here is from genome assembly GCA_963921515.1 of Calotriton arnoldi. Lineage (NCBI taxonomy): Eukaryota > Metazoa > Chordata > Amphibia > Caudata > Salamandridae > Calotriton > Calotriton arnoldi. The sequence goes on from CAWUFW010018493.1 coordinate 26,019, forward strand.
TTGCTAAGTTCTAAGTAGCACTAAGCAAGAGAAAGACAGTTTATTGCCCTGAGAGGAGAGAGACAGGTCAGAGTCAAATTGAAACTCAAGGTTTCTTACCACTGAGACAGAAGCAGAAGGGGCTTCCTCATGCCAAGGCAGAACTCAGCTGACAGTGATCTTGCTATCTTGTCCGTGAAGCAACACATCACTTCTGTCTTGTCTTCATTGAATTTCAAAGAATTCAGCGTGAGCCAGTTAGTGATGTTATGCATACGGGTGTGAAATGCTTAGAAAGATAAGGGAGAAAAGTGATCCCCAGAGATTATAAATTGGGTATCATCTATGTAATTCACAAATGAGATCCCTTCATTGCAGATTATCTGAGCCAGTGCTCTGACGTAGATGTTAAATAATGTTAGGGTCAGCAATGAGACCTGCGGTATCCCACAATTGGTGGCCGTGAAGCCTGAGCTGAAAGGTGGAAGATATATTGTTTGCCTATGATTATTCTCCAAATGGTTTAAAATAATCCTATTGGCATGTTTTTGTAGAATTTTCACAGGCATAGGTAGAAGAGATATTGATCTGAATTTACTAAGAATCGATGGGTCAGCTGTGTTTTTTTTTAGAAGAGGGAATCACCATGGCTTGATTTACTTGAGTGACACTGCCCCAGTGTACAGGGATAGATCGCAGATTGAGTGCTACTGCCTCCATTATTTGAGGCCATATTTTAGAAGGAATGAGATCAAGAGGAGAACCCGAGGAGTTGGAAGAGGTCAGATTTTTAAAACCATCCTGGTCAATCTGGCCAAAATTAGAGAGCACCAGGACAAATTCTCTAGATTTACAAAGAGGAACTATTAAATCAAGTGAGTCACTGGGAGAAATATCAGCAAATTAACAGAAGGTTCTAATATATTCCAGGCTACTAATGATGTTAAGTATTTCCTCCTCAAAGAATGATGCCAAACTGTCGCAAAGTATTTGAGTATATATGAATGATGGAGAACACTATTTCACTAGGAATGGTGGCCCTCAGAATTCCATTAGTTTAAAAAATCTGCCTTGGTAGAATTATTAATTTTTTTGTAGTTTTTTGTGCCACCCTAAGCTCAAGTTGAATTTCAAGGTCATAATTGGCTTGCCAACGTTTTTCAATCGCTTTGCATCCTCTCTTAGTGGTTCTTATTGCTTCGTGGAACCACGGTGCTCATGGCCGTATATGTGGTTGAATATGTTTCATGGGAAGAACAGCAACAAAGGCTGATTTTACCCAGTAATTATAAACTGATAACTGCTTGCAATTATAATGCCCAGAAGAGATGAATACTATGTGTGCACTGCTAACCTTTTTGCTAAGAAATTTTACCCCAGTTTGGCAAATATGTGAACCAAGACTGGGGTGCTTTTTGCTATGCAAAATAGTGGGTATATGTTCAAAGATATACTGAATTGAATTCAGAAATTATCTGTCAATATTTGCTGAGAGATTTCACCTATGTCCATAGATTCCAAGCAACCAAAAATTAAGTCTGTCATATGGCCATCTTTCTGTGTTGGGCCAGTATAAATTGATCCAATCCTATGGTAAGTAGGGATAGTTAAATCTTGTGAATGAGTGATATTGGGGACGTCAGCTCAGACACTGAATTCACCTAGTAAAAAAAGTCTGAATTCAATAAAAGCAATGAAATTATGAAATCTGCCAGTAGCTCAGCAAAGTCTAGTGCCGGACCAGGTGGTCGATACCCAATAATGCCTGGTAATGAAAGGAAACAACTTTATTTTTAAGGAAAACCCTAAGAGTTCAGCAGTGAACACTGCCTGGAAAGACAACTTTAAAAAAAATACCTATGGTCTTTAAAAAGGATCCCTAACCCACCACCCCCGCGAAATGGGCGAGGAAGGTGCACTGCTCTGCATCCTTCCAGGCAGCCTTACCGAGATCAAAGTCGGAATTAACAAGATACCGTGATAAACAGAATATCAAATTTTGTTAAGATCAGAAAGTCCTTGGTTTTATCAGCCTGTTTGACAGGGGACCATGCATTGATTAAGGCACACTGAGTGTTAGACCATCTCTGGTTACAGTAACAATTTATGAAGACACAAGAACTAATTGATTCACCACAGACTAATCAAAATACAAAATAAATCTGGACACAAACCTATAGCCAGTGAAAAGGGACTATTTATAATTTGTTCTGTTTTTAGGTCTCACCTTGGCAGCGCATGCGCTGCATGCGCTGTCTCAGCGAGACATAAAGTAATATGTATGTTGGCTCAAACTCCGTGGAATTTCTCCTGCCCCTTGCGATTTGTTTAACCCTTTTGGTGCTTGCGTCGGCCAATGGCCGACGCAAGCACTACCTCCCTGGTGCTGCGCACGTCCATTGGACGTCACCAGGGAGGGCAATAATAAATCGTCCGGTGCATCGCACCGGATTTATTTTTTTAATTTTTACTGGGGAGACGCGGAAGGCTTTCCGCGTCTTCCCCGCCCCTCCGCCCATCTGTGACGTCAGCGCGCCGCGAGGCGCTCTGACGCCACTGATTTCCCCACCGGAGCCGAGGACAGCAGCAGGTAAGGCCGCGCTCGACTCCGATGGGGAAATCTGGCTGGAAACAGCCTCCCCAGCTTTCAGGAGGCCTCGCTTGAAAGGGAGAGTCTCCCTTTCAAACGAGGCCTTCCTGAAAGGGTTTCCTGGCCGTGGATCGCAGCGCTGCTGCGATCCACGGCCAGGAAACCCCACTAGACACCAGGGATGTCTTTGGGGGTCGGCCCTCGTGGTGATGGGTCGCCCCCCCCCCCCCCGGGGGCACATTTTAAAATTTATTTACCTGGTTTTTCCCTGGGGGGCGCGATCGCCCCCTAAAAAATAAAAAATAAAAGGCATTTTTTTTTTTTTTAAATGGCGGCGATATTGGCAGGGGGTCGGTCTTTCTGCTCAGTGGCCGACTCCCTGTGGGCATAAATGCCAACATTTTAGAAGAGCAAAGTGGGAGATTAAAGAAAAAAATAGGGAGAATGGGGCCTTGAATCGGGTTACTGTCATGTATGGGCTTAGCAAGTGTGCTGCTGCAGGATCGGACATTTGAAACTCAAATACACGTTTTGCAGTATTATACCTCTATTTGTATCTCATGTATCATGCACACCTGTCACTTTTACCTCTTGGAACGTATGCCTCTTTGTATCTGGTTTGTTTTTGTTAGTTGCACAATTGTCACCTTTCCTCATGTAATGTAACGCTTGCTTTTGTATTATGCTCACGTGTAACCGACTCCTCATGTAATGTTACTGTTCCTATTGTGAAGCGCTCTGACACCTTCGGGTAAAGTCCGCGCTATATAAAAACGCATAAATAAATGAATAAATGGAGTGCAATGGCAGGCAGAAAGAGGGTGATGCAAGTGTTGTGCACTGGCCTGCAGGAGCAGGTTGCTGGCAGTGCATACACCACGTTACACAATACCAAGCCCTGTCAGCTGAAACCCCCGAGTAATCGGGTTTTTGCTTGAAAGAATCGGGAGGCGGGAGACTAGCCTTGAAATCGGAAGTCTCCCGCCTGAATCGGGAGGGTTGGCATGTCTGCCTGTGGGGGCAATTATGTACATAATTATGGGGGCCACAATCTGCTCCCAGGGGAGCCATAGGCATGCACGTAACAAAGTGCATATAATGTAAAGAGGTTAGTGGGTTACTGCTTCTGTGCCAGCTTTATGTTTTTTTGCCCAGTCTTTCATCATCTAATCTTGTGAAAAGGGTTCATTTGGGTAGAAAATAATTCTTATTATGAAAGAGAACCCCCAACGATGGTACGTTTTAAATTCTGGATTTGTGCTTTCCCAGAATAAGGGCTCAAACTATATTGCCTGCCAGTATAGATGGCATGTTACTGCTACACTACACCTTGTCCTGTCTGATGTAGCATATCCTATGTACTGTTGTCTCTGTGCAATGTGTGTGTGTGTGGTGTAAAGTGCTCTGACACCGTACACTGGTGTGAGTGTTGTTATAAAACTAAATGAATCTGAGAGACAGTGGTTTTTGAGACTTGAGGGGCACTGTTAAATGGTGCTAGTGAGGGAATCCATGGCAGAGGTGGTCATTGGTGGGGCACCTGCAGACATTGTCGCACAGGGCGCCACCAGCGCTAATGCCGGTCCTGGAGTGAATGATATATATGTATCTATATGATACATGTACTCTTTGACTGCTGTTACCTCCTTTCTCGACTGGAGGGCTTCCTTTGTGCTATAATACGGCATGATTTTCATTTGGAATAGTAAAGCGGCAATGTCGCTACGAAGCCCTGGCCCACCTGGAAGGGCGCCTTTTCTCGTCATGATTCATATGGATATATATATATATATATATATATATATATATATATATATTCAGAAACACAAAGGATGCCGCACTCCAGAGATTGGTTTCAGAGTTGCTTTATTTTCACCACGACTGGTGGTAGTGGTGGTGAAAATAAAGCAACTCTGAAACCTGTCTCTGGAGTGCGGCATCCTTTGTGTTTCTGAATTTAAATATCGTGTAAGGATTCTACCCGTTGCTGCCTGCACCAGGTATTGAGCGCGCTGACATTGGGAATTAATTGTTATATATATATAAATATTTATTTACAGAGATATTTCTCAGTGCTGAAATTATGAGACTGTGAAAGAACTATAATGAGTCTCTTTGAAGTTATCTGAAAGGCAGTAAAGTGTGGTACTGCTGCAGAGTACAACATTTCTGCTAGATAGAGATATCTGACATTTGTGTAGTGGCAGTTTTGACGCCATAAAGGGTATGCTGAAACGAACAGATCAGTATTATGTAGACAGCTAAGTGGATTAGTAAAGCCACGCAGTAGAAACACTTTGTAACAGACTAAATGTATGTGAGAGAGGGGCTATGGAGAGATGAGGGGCACGTTTGCAAGTATGGTAGTGGGCGCATCAAAGGAGGTCATAGTGTGCAATTGTAAAGCACACGTTCACCCGTAGGCATCTTGGCGCTAAAATGATGGTAGCACTGGCTCCCACCAGCGCTAAAAGGCTGCGATTATGGGTATGTGGCAAGGTAAAGTAATACTGTGTCTTTTCTCTCTCTTTCTTAGTTTTTTTGGAGAGCGTACGGATTTCGCAAAGGTAAGGTGACTTCGTCATTATTGACTTAAACACTTCACTTACGCACACACCCACCTACACTTTAAAACCAACAACCTATCTGCCTTCTACGTAGGATACTGTTTTAAAAGGATAGTTTAGGCACTAGCAGAGATGGCATATCGTTGGATTAATGCTGCCCAGGCCCTAAATCTGGTTCTGGAGTTCAGCTCTGAGGCAGGATCAGAGACTGAGACAGCAGATACTGAGACAGCATTTGAGGGAGAGGACAATGGAGCCGAATCTGGGAGTGACTTTTCAGTCGGCGCAGTTCCATCCGATGACTCATCGTCCAGCGATTCTGAAGGAGACGATGTCAGTCGTGCTGTCCCTTTGCCAGCACAGTCTGTGCAGCAGGACACCCGTAACAGGTTAGAGCAACCCAGAGTGCAGGCACGTGCGGCCGCAAGCACAGACGGAGTGCTGTCTTGGCAGCCTCCCAATTTAGTTCAGCCCCAAATTCCGCCTTTCACTGGTGACGCTGGATGTAAAGTAGATACGGCAAATTTTTTGCCAATTGACTACTTCCATCTCTTTTTTGGTGTGGACTTCCTAGACGAAATTGTGCAGCAAACAAATTTGCGTGCCAAACAATTTCTGAGGGAGCAAGGAGGCACTCTTGGGCCTCATTCTAGGGCGCGCAAGTGGACTCCCACTTCACTAGGGAGTTGAAGATATTTTTGGGCCTCACACTTAAAATGGGGGTAGTGCATAAACCAACCTTGCTATCCTACTGGTCTACTCGCACGGTTTGGTTAACCCCCATCTTTGCACCATACATGAGCAGAGATCGTTTTTTGCTATTGCAGCGCATGCTGCATTTCAATGACAATTCTGCTGCATTGCCCCGGGACCATCCAGACTATGACAGGTTGTTCAAAATTCGGCCTGTCGTGGAACATTTGTCTGCCAGGTTTCCAGAGGTTTATACTCCTGGAAAGAATATAGCCATTGATGAGTCCTTGATCTTGTATAAAGGGCGGCTGCTGTTTAGGCAGTACATTCCGAGCAAACGCGCTCGCTATGGCATCAAGCTGTACATGCTGTGTGAGAGCTCGACTGGCTATGTGTACAGCTTGAGAGTGTATACAGGGAAGGACACAACTCTTAACCCTGTAGGTTGCCCTCCCATGCTAGGGGTCACAGGAAAGATTGTATGGGAGCTTGTCCAGCCACTTCTTCACAAAGGTTATAACCTTTATGTGGACAATTTCTATACAGGAGTAGAGCTGTTCAGTGAGCTCTACAAAGCTGGCACCGTGGCTTGTGGTACAATTCGTTGTCGCCGCAAAGGATTCCCACAGGAGCTTGTTTGCAAGAAGCTCCAGAAATCCCAGAGCACTGCGTTGCGTTCCAACGAACTGCTCGCAGTTAAGTTCTCAGATAGGCGTGATGTGTACATGCTCACTACAATTCATGCTGAGAGCACTTCCCCTGTCACGGTTTGGGGTCAGATGGCCGAAGTCCACAAGCCCACCTGTATACTTGATTACAACAAGTACATGGGCGGAGTGGACAAGAACGACCAGGTTCTTCAGCCATACAATGCGAGTCGTAAAACTCGCACTTGGTATAAGAAACTGTTTACGCACCTGATCCAGATGGCAACATACAATGCGTATGTTGTTTATCGTGAGACCACCACAGGAAGACTCATGTCTTTCCTTGACTTTCAGTTGTCTGTGATTGAAAGTCTTACTGCTACAGAAGCAGAAGCCTCCACTTCATGTGTTCTGGAGGATGTGGCAAGGCTGCAGGAGCGACACTTTGCAGATAAAATTCCTGCAACACCCAAAAAGGAACGACCATGTTGTCGTTGTAAAGTGTGCTCGATGCAGGGAAAGAGGCAGGAGACTCGTGTTTACTGTCCCCAGTGCCCAAGTAAGCCTGCCTTCTGTTTTCCTACTTGCTTTATGTTGTATCACACTAAAGCAAAATACTGGGAAATTGACTGAGGTGGAGCTGCCAATAGGATAACCTTTCAATTGGTGTGAATGGATACCTACTGTCTGTGGGCCACTCCTTCACTACGCAAGCAGCTGCAGGATATTTCTTCCTCTACTTCATGAAATCATGGACTTCTCAACACCTTTATCTGCTTTCAGAACGTGGTAGTTGTTCTGTTCGCCAATTGACAAGTGCATTATAGTCCCCACGCTGCACATACTGGTGGTCAGAACATATGCCACGTTGTCATGGAGTACCCGTGTTTCACATTCAACCGTTCTTCGTAGTTTATGATGTTCTCTTTAGGAAGTTTTTGAAAATTTCCAGCATGTTTGCCTTAGTTTCAAAGGTAGATATGCTTGCTCAGCTCGAGAAATGTTTTTGCGGCATACTCGGGCACCCCCAACTTGCATCCACAAACTGGAAGGAGTTGGATAGAGCATTGTGAGAGCATTGATAGCTCGTGACAGAAATGTTCACTCAAGCTTCAAGTAGCTAGAGATGAAAGGCATTAGTATAGGGTCTCTTAACAATTGGACAGGGTTAGTCAGGACTCTGAGGACAGACACACGAACGGGTTAGAACAGCTTACGGTAGGTGCGCTTTCCGAGGAATATTACAAAGGTAGAAGGCAGATAGTAAAGGTAGTATAGATACACGTCTTGACTTCTTCTTCACCCATGGATTCAAATCCATTGCTGCCACACTCACACTGAATTTACTGTGGTACTTATGGGTCAATGCTGCTTGCCATGTTCATCCTCCGTTAGAACTTAGTAGATGGTCAGTTTGCTGTATGATAAGTGCATTACAGTCACATCACATAACGGTGGATTGGACATATGCTACGTTGTCACGGACTACCCTTGTTTCACATTCATCCGTTCATAGTTTATGATGTTATCTTTTGAAAATTTCCAGCATGTTTGCCTTAGTTTCAAAGGTAGATATGCTTGCTCAGCTCGAGAAATGTTTTTGCGGCATACTCGAGCACCCCCAACTTGCATCCACAAACTGGAAGGAGTTGGATTTAGCATAGTGAGGGCACTAAAGGTGCATGAAAGACATGTCTTCCTGAGCCTCATGTGGCTGTCATGGAAGTCATTAGTATAGGTTCACTGGGCATGAGTTCTGTAACGTTCTGGAAGAAGGAGGTGGAGACTTGACAGGTGGTAGAATATAGTCAAAGTCATTATGTCTTGTGGCATATGAATGTGATGGGCCCTTGCATGGCGGCAGTATGTTTGTGTGAGTGCAAGTGATATGGTTGTTTGGGCCCGTGGCTGGCGGTACGGAAGTCTTGTGTGTGGTGTGTGAATGGCGTGTGAATGGACCATAAAGTGGTTGGTGCCGTGATGTGGCTTTATGGCTCCCCTTCAGAAGGCTTGGCTTCAATATTTATATACTTTGATAAGTATTTGTGCTTTGAAGCCAGCGTTTCTGGAGGTGCTAAAACCAACCTGTGTAAGTGGTGGATTAGCTTTATCAAATGAGTGTTAGATTTATATTTGTGTCGGTTTAATGGCCTTTTGTAAGATATTTTTTTTTTCCACAATGGGTTGCAGGGGACTTCTGCCCTAGCTCAGTCGTCACCTAGGCAAACCTTTACATTTTTGAGTAGTAGACAAAGGGGGAAGTACAAGGGTGAATGACTTGCGTGGTTCTCACTGTTTTTTTTTACCCAACATGCCCTGCTAGCCTCATATTTTGTTGAAATAAATCACTATTTCCACACATTTTTGTGTGGGAAAGTTGTGGCATCGCCGGGCAGACACGCATTTCCTACCACCCAGCGTTCCCCAAGGTCTCCCGATAAAAATGGTGCCTCACTCGTGTGGGAGACCCAAGTACCCGCGACAGGCTAGGGCCCAAAAGGAATTGAGGCGACATTAAAATTGCCTATCACAAAACAACCTGGTTTTGCAAGGGGGGTCACCTCGGTTTTTGGCCCCGTGCTCGGCGGCCAGCTAGGGAAACCTATCAAACCCACACATTTCTGAAAACTAGACACCCGGGGGTTCCAGGGAGGTATGGCTTGCATGGATCCCCCAACGTTTTCTTACCCAGAATCCCCTGCAAACCTCGAATTTAGGTGGAATAATCACTTTTTCCACACATTTTTGTGTGGGAAAGTTGTGGCATCGCCGGGCAGACATGCATTTCCTACCACCCAGTGTTCCCCAAGGTCTCCCGATAAAAATGATACCTCACTCGTGTGGGAGGCCCAAGTACCCGCGACAGGCTAGGGCCCAAAAGGTATTGAGGTGACATTAAAATTGCCTATCACAAAACAACCTGGTTTTGTGAGGGGGTCACCTCGGTTTTTGGCCCCGTGCTCGGCGGCCAGCAAGGGAAACCTATCAAAAGCACACATTTCTGAAAACTAGACACCCGGGGGGTTCCAGGGAGGTATGGCTTGCGTGGATCCCCCAACGTTTTCTTACCCAAAATCCCCTGCAAACCTCGAATTTAGGTGAAAAAAATCACTTTTTCCACACATTTTTGTGTGGGAAAGTTGTGGCATCGCCGGGCAGACATGCATTTCCTACCACCCAGTGTTCCCCAAGGTCTCCCGATAAAAATGATACCTCACTCGTGTGGGAGGCCCAAGTACCCGCGACAGGCTAGGGCCCAAAAGGTATTGAGGTGACATTAAAATTGCCTATCACAAAACAACCTGGTTTTGTGAGGGGGGTCACCTCGGTTTTTGGCCCCGTACTCAGCGGCCAGCTAGGGAAACCTATCAAACCCACACATTGCTGAAAACTAGACACCCGGGGGGTTCCAGGGAGGTATGGCTTGCATGGATCCCCCAACATTTTCTTACCCAGAATCCCCTGCAAACCTCGAATTTAGGTGGAATAATCACTTTTTCCACACATTTTTGTGTGGGAAAGTTGTGGCATCGCCGGGCAGACATGCATTTCCTACCACCCAGTGTTTCCCAAGGTCTCCCGATAAAAATGATACCTCACTCGTGTGGGAGGCCCAAGTACCCGCGACAGGCTAGGGCCCAAAAGGTATTGAGGTGACATTAAAATTGCCTATCACAAAACAACCTGGTTTTGTGAGGGGGTCACCTCGGTTTTTGGCCCCGTGCTCGGCGGCCAGCTAGGGAAACCTATCAAACCCACACATTTCTGAAAACTAGACACCCGGGGGGTTCCAGGAGGTATGGCTTGCGTGGATCCCCCAACGTTTTCTTACCCAGAATCCCCTGCAAACCTCTAATTTAGGTGAAAAAAAATCACTTTTTCCACACATTTTTGTGTGGGAAAGTTGTGGCATCGCCGGGCAGACATGCATTTCCTACCACCCAGTGTTCCCCAAGGTCTCCCGATAAAAATGATACCTCACTCGTGTGGGAGGCCCAAGTACCCGCGACAGGCTAGGGCCCAAAAGGTATTGAGGTGACATTAAAATTGCCTATCACAAAACAACCTGGTTTTGTGAGGGGGTCACCTCGGTTTTGGCCCGTGCTCGGCGGCCAGCTAGGGAAACCTATCAAACCCACACATTTCTGAAAACTAGACACCCGGGGGTTCCAGGAGGTATGGCTTGCGTGGATCCCCAACGTTTTCTTATCCAGAATCCCTGCAAACCTCGAATTTAGGTGAAAAAATCACTTTTTCCACACATTTTGTGTGGGAAAGTTGTGGCATCGCCGGGCAGACATGCATTTCTACCACCCAGTGTTCCCCAAGGTCTCCCGATAAAATGATACCTCACTCGTGTGGGAGGCCCAAGTACCCGCGACAGGCTAGGGCCCAAAAGGTATTGAGGTGACATTAAAATTGCCTATCACAAAACAACCTGGTTTTGTGAGGGGTCACTCGGTTTTGGCCCCGTGCTCGGCGGCCAGCTAGGAAACCTATCAAACCCACACATTTCTGAAAACTAGACACCCGGGGGTTCCAGGGAGGTATGGCTTGCATGGATCCCCCAACGTTTTCTTATCCAGAATCCCCTGCAAACCTCGAATTTAGGTGAAAAAATCACTTTTTCCACACATTTTTGTGTGGGAAAGTTGTGGCATCGCCGGACAGACACGCATTTCCTACCACCCAGCGTTCCCCAAGGTCTCCCGATAAAAATGGTACCTCACTCGTGTGGGAGGCCCAAGTACCCGCGACAGGCTAGGGCCCAAAAGGTATTGAGGTGACATTAAAATTGCCTATCACAAAACAACCTGGTTTTGTGAGGGGGTCACCTCGGTTTTTGGCCGTGCTCGGCGGCCAGCTGGAAACCTATCAAACCCACACATTTCTGAAAACTAGACACCCGGGGTTCCAGGAGGTATGGCTTGCGTGGATCCCTAACGCTTTCTTACCCAGAATCCTGCAAACCTCGCATTTAGGTGAAAAAATCACTTTTTCACACATTTTTGTGTGGGAAAGTTGTAGCATCGCCGGGCAGACATGCATTTCCTACCACCCAGTGTTCCCAAGGTCTCCCGATAAAATGATACCTCACTGCGGTGGGAGGCCCAAGTACCCGCGACAGGCTAGGGCCCAAAGGTATTGAGGTGACATTAAAATTGCCTATCACAAAACAACCTGGTTTTGTGAGGGGTCACCTCGGTTTTTGGCCCCGTGCTCGGCGGCCAGCTAGGGAAACCTATCAAACCCACACATTTCTGAAAACTAGACACCTGGGGGTTCCAGGAGGTATGGCTTGCGTGGATCCCCAACGTTTCTTACCCAGAATCCCCTGCAAACCTCGAATTTAGGTGAAAAATCACTTTTTCCACACATTTTTGTGTGGGAAAGTTGTGGCATCGCCGGGCAGACACGCATTTCCTACCACCCAGCGTTCCCCAAGGTCTCCCGATAAAAATGGTACCTCACTCGTGTGGGAGGCCCAAGTACCCACGACAGGCTAGGGCCCAAAGGTATTGAGGTGACATTAAAATTGCCTATCACAAAACAACCTGGTTTTGTGAGGGGGTCACCTCAGTTTTGGCTCCGTGCTCGGCGGCCAGCTAGGAAACCTATCAAGCCCACACATTTCTGAAAACTAGACACCCGGGGTTCCAGGGAGGTATGGCTTGCGTGGATCCCCAACGTTTCTTACCCAGAATCCCTGCAAACCTCGAATTTAGGTGAAAAAATCACTTTTCCACACATTTTGTGTGGGAAAGTTGTGGCATCGCTGGGCAGACACGCATTTCCTACCACCCAGCGTTCCCCAGGTCTCCCGATAAAGATGGTGACCTCACTCGTGTGGAGGCCCAAGTACCGCGACAGGCTAGGGCCCAAAACATTTTGTGATAGGCAATTTTGATGTTGCCTCAATACGTTTTTGGCCCTTGCCTGTCGCGGGTACTTGGGCCTCCCACACGAGTGAGGCACCATTTTTATCGGGAGACCTTGGGGAACACTGGGTGGTAGGAAATGCGTGTCTGCCCGGCGATGCCACAACTTTCCCACACAAAAATGTGTGGAAAAAGTGATTTTTTCAGCTAAATGTGAGGTTTGCAGGGGATTCTGGGTAGGAAAACGTTGGGGGATCCACGCAAGCCATACCTCCCTGGAACCACCCGGGTGTCTAGTTTTCAGAAATGTGTGGGTTTGATAGGTTTCCCTAGCTGGCCGCCGAGCACGGGGCCAAAACCGGAGGTGACCCCCTTGCAAAACCAGGTTGTTTTGTGATAGGCAATTTTAATGTCACCTCAATACGTTTTGGGCCCTAGCCTGTCGTGGGTACTTGGGCCTCCCACACGAGTGAGGCACCATTTTTATCGGGAGACCTTGGGGAACACTGGGTGGTAGGAAATGCGTGTCTGCCCGGCGATGCCACAACTTTCCCACACAAAAATGTGTGGAAAAAGTGATTTTTTCAGCTAAATGTGAGGTTTGCAGGGGATTCTGGGTAAGAAAACGTTGGGGGATCCACGCAAGCCATACCTCCCTGGAACCACCCGGGTGTCTAGTTTTCAGAAATGTGTGGGTTTGATAGGTTTCCCTAGCTGGCCGCCGAGCACGGGGCCAAAAACCGGAGGTGACCCCTTGCAAAACCAGGTTGTTTTGTGATAGGCAATTTTAATGTCACCTCAATACGTTTTGGGCCCTAGCCTGTCGCGGGTACTTGGGCCTCCCACACGAGTGAGGCACCATTTTTATCGGGAGACCTTGGGGAACACTGGGTGGTAGGAAATGCGTGTCTGCCCGGCGATGCCACAACTTTCCCACACAAAAATGTGTGGAAAAAGTGATTTTTTTCAGCTAAATTTGAGGTTTGCAGGGGATTCTGGGTAAGAAAACGTTGGGGGATCCACGCAAGCCATACCTCCCTGGAACCACCCGGGTGTCTAGTTTTCAGAAATGTGTGGGTTTGATAGGTTTCCCTAGCTGGCCGCCGAGCACGGGGCCAAAAACCGGAGGTGACCCCCTTGCAAAACCAGGTTGTTTTGTGATAGGCAATTTTAATGTCACCTCAATACGTTTTGGGCCCTAGCCTGTCGCGGGTACTTGGGCCTCCCACACGAGTGAGGCACCATTTTTATCGGGAGACCTTGGGGAACACTGGGTGGTAGGAAATGCGTGTCTGCCCGGCGATGCCACAACTTTCCCACACAAAAATGTGTGGAAAAAGTGATTTTTTCAGCTAAATTTGAGGTTTGCAGGGGATTCTGGGTAAGAAAACGTTGGGGGATCCACGCAAGCCATACCTCCCTGGAACCACCCGGGTGTCTAGTTTTTAGAAATGTGTGGGTTTGATAGGTTTCCCTAGCTGGCCGCCGAGCACGGGGCCAAAAACCGGAGGTGACCACCTTGCAAAACCAGGTTGTTTTGTGATAGGCAATTTTAATGTCACCTCAATATGTTTTGGGCCCTAGCCTGTCGCGGGTACTTGGGCCTCCCACACGAGTGAGGCACCATTTTTATTGGGAGACCTTGGGGAACACTGGGTGGTAGGAAATGCGTGTCTGCCCGGCGATGCCACAACTTTCCCACACAAAAATGTGTGGAAAAAGTGATTTTTTCAGCTAAATTTGAGGTTTGCAGGGGATTCTGGGTAAGAAAACGTTGGGGGATCCACGCAAGCCATACCTCCCTGGAACCACCCGGGTGTCTAGTTTTCAGAAATGTGTGGGTTTGATAGGTTTCCCTAGCTGGCCGCCGAGCACGGGGCCAAAAACCGAGGTGACCCCCCTTGCAAAACCAGGTTGTTTTGTGATAGGCAATTTTAATGTCACCTCAATACGTTTTGGGCCCTAGCCTGTCGCGGGTACTTGGGCCTCCCACACGAGTGAGGCACCATTTTTATCAGGAGACCTTGGGGAACACTGGGTGGTAGGAAATGCGTGTCTGCCCGGCGATGCCACAACTTTCCCACACAGAAATGTGTGGAAAAAGTGATTTTTTCAGCTAAATTTGAGGTTTGCAGGGGATTCTGGGTAAGAAAACATTGGGGGATCCACGCAAGCCATACCTCCCTGGTACCACCCGGGTGTCTAGTTTTCAGAAATGTGTGGGTTTGATAGGTTTCCCTAGCTGGCCGCTGAGCACGGGGCCAAAACCGAGGTGACCCCCTTGCAAAACCAGGTTGTTTTGTGATAGGCAATTTTAATGTCACCTCAATATGTTTTGGGCCCTAGCCTGTCGCGGGTACTTAGGCCTCCCACACCAGTGAGGTACCATTTTTATCGGAAGACTTTGGGGAACGCGGGGTGGGTGGAATTTTGTGGATCCACGCAGATTCCAGAACTTTCCACCACAGAAATGTGAGGAAAATGTGTTTTTTTTACAATATTTTAGGTTTGCAAGGGATTCTGGGTAGCAGAACCTGGTGAGAGCCTGCCAAGTCACCCCATCCTGGATTCCCCTGGGTGTCTAGTTTTCAAAAATGTATAGGTTTTCTAGGTTTCCCTAGGTGCCGGCAGAGCTAGGGTTCAAAATCTACAGCTAGGCACTTTGTTAAAAAAGGTCCGTTTTCACTGCGAAAATGTGGTGTGTCCACGTTGCGTTTTGGGCCGTTTCCTGTCGCGGGTACTTAGGCCTCCCACACAAGTGAGGTACCATTTTTCTCGGAAGACTTTGGGGAACGCGGGGTGTGTGGAATTTTGTGGATCCACGCAGATTCCAGAACTTTCCACCACAGAAATGTGAGGAAAATGTGGTTTTTTTTACAATATTTTAGGTTTGCAAGGGATTCTGGGTAGCATAACCTGGTGAGAGCCAGCCAAGTCACCCCATCCTGGAGTCCCCTGGATGTCTAGTTTTCAAAAATGTATAGGTTTCCTAGGTTTCCCTAGGTGCCGGCAGAGCTAGGGTTCAAAATCTACAGCTAGGCACTTTGTTGAAAAAGGGTCCGTTTTCAGTGCGAAAATGTGGTGTGTCCACGTTGCGTTTTGGGCCGTTTCCTGTCGCGGGTACTTAGGCCTCCCACACAAGTGAGGTACCATTTTTCTCGGAAGACTTTGTGGAACGCGGGGTGGGTGGAAGTTTGTGGATGCACGCAGATTCCAGAACTTTCCACCACAGAAATGTGAGGAAAATGTGGTTTGTTTTACAATATTTTAGGTTTGCAAGGGATTCTGGGTAGCATAACCTGGTGAGAGCCAGCCAAGTCACCCCATCCTGGAGTCCCCTGGATGTCTAGTTTTCAAAAATGTATAGGTTTCCTAGGTTTCCCTAGGTGCCGGCAGAGCTAGGGTTCAAAATCTACAGCTAGGCACTTTGTTGAAAAAAGGGTCCGTTTTCAGTGCGAAAATGTGGTGTGTCCACGTTGCGTTTTGGGCCGTTTCCTGTCGCGGGTACTTAGGCCTCCCACACAAGTGAGGTACCATTTTTCTCGGAAGACTTTGTGGAACGCGGGGTGGGTGGAAGTTTGTGGATGCACGCAGATTCCAGAACTTTCCACCACAGAAATGTGAGGAAAATGTGGTTTGTTTTACAATATTTTAGGTTTGCAAGGGATTCTGGGTAGCATAACCTGGTGAGAGCAAGCCAAGTCACCCCATCCTGGAGTCCCCTGGGTGTCTAGTTTTCAAAAATGTATAGGTTTCCTAGGTTTCCTTAGGTGCCGGCAGAGCTAGGGTTCAAAATCTACAGCTAGGCACTTTGTTGAAAAAGGGTCCGTTTTCAGTGCGAAAATGTGGTGTGTCCACGTTGCGTTTTGGGCTGTTTCCTGTCGCGGGTACTTGGGCCTCCCACACAAGTGAGGTACCATTTTTATCGGAAGACTTTGGGGAACGCGGGGTGGGTGGAATTTTGTGGATCCACGCAGATTCCAGAACTTTCCACCACAGAAATGTGAGGAAAATTTGTTTTTTGGACAATATTTTAGGTTTGCAAGGGATTCTGGGTAACAGAACCTGGTGAGAGGCAGTCAAGTCACCCCATCCTGGATTCCCCTGGGTGTCTAGTTTTCAAAAATGTATAGGTTTGCTAGGTTTCCCTAGGTGCTGGCAGAGCTAGGGTTCAAAAACTACAGCTAGGCACTTTGCCAAATAAGGGACATTTTTCACAGTGAAATTGAGGTGTGTCCACGTTGCGTTTTGCGCCGTTTCCTGACGCGGACACTAGGCCTACCCACACAAGTGAGGTACCATTTTTCTCAGAAGACTTTGGGGAACGCGGGGTGGGTAGAAATTTGTGGATCCACGCAGATTCCAGGACTTTCCACCACAGAAATGTGAGGAAAATGTGTTTTTTTGGACAATTTTTTAGGTTTGCAAGGGATTCTGGGTAACAGAACCTGGTGAGAGGCAGTAAAGTCACCCCATCCTGGATTCCCCTGGGTGTCTAGTTTTCAAAAATATATAGGTTTGCTAGGTTTCCCTAGATGCAGGCAGAGCTAGGATTCAAAAACTACAGCTAGGCACTTTGCCAAAAAAGGGTCATTTTCACTGTGAAATTGGGGTGTGTCCACGTTGCGTTTTGCGCGATTTCCTGTCGCGGGCTCTAGGCCTACCCACACAAGTGAGGTACCATTTTTCTCGGAAGACTTTGGGGAACACGGGGTGGGTAGAAATTTGTGGATCCACGCAGATTCCAGGACTTTCCACCACAGAAATGTGAGGAAAATGTGTTTTTTTTGACAATGTTTTAGGTTTGCAAGGGATTCTGGGTAACAGAACCTGGTGAGAGGCAGTAGAGTCACCCCATCCTGGATTCCCCTGGGTGTCTAGTTTTCAAAAATATATAGGTTTGCTAGGTTTCCCTAGATGCAGGCAGAGCTAGGATTCAAAAACTACAGCTAGGCACTTTGCCAAAAAAGGGTCATTTTTCACTGTGAAATTGGGGTGTGTCCACGTTGCGTTTTGCGCGATTTCCTGTCGCGGGCTCTAGGCCTACCCACACAAGTGAGGTACCATTTTTCTCGGAAGACTTTGGGGAACGCGGGGTGGGTAGAAATTTGTGGATCCACGCAGATTCCAGGACTTTCCACCACAGAAATGTGAGGAAAATGTGTTTTTTTGACAATTTTTTAGGTTTGCAAGGGATTCTGGGTAACAGAACCTGGTGAGAGGCAGTAAAGTCACCCCATCCTAGATTCCCCTGGGTGTCTAGTTTTCAAAAATGTATAGGTTTGCTAGGTTTCCCTAGATGCAGGCAGAGCTAGGATTCAAAAACTACAGCTAGGCACTTTGCCAAAAAAGGGTCGTTTTTCACTGTGAAATTGTGGTGTGTCCACGTTGCGTTTTGCACCGTTTCCTGTCGCGGGCACTAGGCCTACCCACACAAGTGAGGTACCATTTTTCTCGGAAGACTTTGGGGAACGTGGGGTGGGTAGAAGTTTGTGGATCCGCGCAGATTACAGACCTTTCCACCACAGAAATGTGAGGAAAATGTGTTTTTTTTGACAATTCTTTAGGTTTGCAAGGGATTCTGGGTAACAGAACCTGGTGGGAGCCAGTCAAGTCACCCCATCCTGGATTCCCCTGGGTGTCTAGTTTTCAAAAACGTATAGGTTTGCTAGGTTTCCCTAGATGCCGGCAGAGCTAGGGTTCAAAAACTACAGCTAGGTACTTTGCCAAAAAAGGGTCATTTTTCACTGTGAAATTGGCGTGTGTCCACGTTGCGTTTTGTGCAGTTTCCTGTCGTGGGCACTAGGCCTACCCACACAAGTGAGATACCATTTTACTCGGAAGACTTTGGGGAACGCGGGGTGGGTAGACATTTGTGGATCCATGCAGATTCCAGAACTTTCCACCACAGAAATGTGAGGAAAATGTGTTTTTTTTTACAATGTTTTAGGTTTGCAAGGGATTCTGGGTAACAGAACCTGGTGAAAGCCAGTCAAGTCACCCCATCCTGGATTCCTCTGGGTGTCTAGTTTTCAAAAATGTATAGGTTTGCTAGGTTTCCCTGGGTGCCGGCAGAGCAAGGGTTCAAAAACTACAGCTAGGCACTTTGCAAAAAAAGGGTAATTTTTCATTGTGAAAATGTGGTGTGTTCACGTTGCGTTTTGAGCCGTTTCCTGTCGTGGGCACTATGCCTACCCACACAAGTGAGGTACCATTTTTATTGGGACACTTACGGTAATTCAGATTTGTAAAGCAACTGTTATTACCTATTGACTTTCGATGCATTTCTGCCTTCCAAATGAAAGACAATGTGTAAAAAGAAGTTATTTTGAAAAATGACCTATAATTCTCATGCTAGTATGAGTATTACCAATTTCAGAAATGTGCAAATATCTACTGTTTCTAAACTCTATATTGTGTTCCCATTTCAGAAATGCATAGGAGTCTTTCATACCGAATATTCCATGTATACATTTTCCCAGAATAATTGCTATATACCCGGTACATAATAAAAAACCATTACAAGACGCTGCTCAGTTTTTGGCTCTGGGTTCGTCGGGTTCTTGGTGAACCTACAAGTCCTATATATCCCCACAACCAGTAAGGTCCAGTGGATGTAACGGTATATTGCTTTCAAAGAGCAGTCATAATTAGAAGAAGTTACAGGTGAAAACGTTGACACAAAAGGCTGTTTTTTTCAACTAATTTTCCATTTTTCCTATATTTAACTGTTAGTTTCTATAAAGAAACCTTGATGGATTTACACAAATGACCCCTTGCTGAATTCAGCATTTTGTCTACTTTTCTAAAATGTATAGATTTCTAGGATCCATAATTGCTTTCATACCCATTTCTACCATTAACTGGAAGGAGGTTGAAAGCACAAAAAATAGCAAAAATAGGCTATGTCCCAGAAAAATGCCAAAACTGTGTAAAATTTTTTGGTTTTCTGACAAAAGTCTGTCATTCCCTAAAATCTGGGAAAATGAAGATTTCAGCCCCACAAACCCTTTTTTGATACCATTTGCAGGGAAAAACCCAGACGCTTTCATATGCGGGACTTTTTTCCCATTTTTCCCCAAAAAACCAAAATTTAGCTGTATTTTGGCTAAAATCTGGTACCCCTCCAGGGGAATCCACAAACCCTGGGTACCTTTAGAATCCCCATGATGTTGGAAGAAAAGGACGCAAATTTGACGTGGATACCTTATGTGGTCAAAAAGTTACAGAGGCCTAATCGCGAACTACTACAAATAGCCAAAAAAGGGCTCAGCACTGGGGGGGGAAAAGGCCTAGCAGTTAAGGGGTTAAGTCTGGCATTGCTGTTGTTATCTTTGTTTCTGTTGGCTGTTGATCCGATGCATCACTTCCATTTTTATCGGAAGCAGCACCGACCAACTACTGTTTTATTGCGCTGTCTGGCTTTGTTAGTTTTGTTTAGGGACTACTTGTTCCTACTGCTATCCACTTTCGGTGTATTCCACTGTTATCTGTTCTTGTATTACAGTGTTTCATGTCTGTTGTGGTCCCACCGTTATTACCTTTAAGCCACCGTATTTGTCCCCCACCGCTGCATGCCTCTTCTTTTTTTTTTTATTATTTAGTCGCGCGATTTCCTTTCACCGCGCGCTTGTTACGATTGCCAGATGGTAAAGCCCAGTGCCCCGGCACCTTCCATCAGTGAGCACTGACCGGCTGACCTCACATAAAACTGCAGCGCTAGAAACAGGCGAGAGAAGTCAGTGCAGACCATACACGCTTCTAAAAATCGAAGAAGAAACAGTTTTGCAGTAACTGGTAAAACTATGGCGCAAGTTTTGTTTTGTTATTAGATCCGAAGAAATTGAGTCAGCAATGCATTAGTAAACATAAGGCAACACAGGACCCTGTGCCGCAGCAGACTGCCTCTTTTGTGCGCACGGCTCCGGACGATCTCTGCTGCTAGAGAACACTGATTACGTCTGCAGCAGTATGGGGCAGCAGGTATTTCACTTTGTTTTCCGCTTGTTTTTCTTGTGTCACAGCGATATCAATGGCTACAGTGTCCATCTCAGCTGCCAGTATTTTATTTTTTGGGGGATTTAAATCTGTTCCGTCCCCCACTCACCCTCCCACCATGCACCCACCCTTAACCCCTTCTTCCCTTTTGCTTCTCAGCACCCCCCCTTCCCCGCCCCCCTCGTGAGCACACGGGGAGTGTGTTATCTTCGTTACACAGCAGTGTAGGGCAAGCGTTTTCACTTTATATTTAAAGAGCCTCTTGTCGAGTCTCTTTTCCAGAGCCCCTCCCTTCCACCCCTCACAACATTCACCCGCCACGAATTAAACGAGGTAAATTTTAGCTGCTATCTGCTCAGTCTGTGTTTTAGGAATGGTTGCCTTTGCTCTGTTTTAACACTATTTTTTGTTCTTGTTCTGTTTTAACCTCTCTCCTCCGCCGACTTTCCCCTCCTCTTTCATTGTTTCTTCACTCCTCCTTCTCATACAATTCTTTCACCTTTGCCTCTCCACCAACCCTCTCTCACTGACACTTTATCTTCTCGCATTTCCTACCCAGGAGCTCCGGCTCCCTCCACCATCTTTTCTGTACCCCCTGCTCCGCTTTCCCTCTCCTAGGTCGCCCCCACCCCATCTCCTCCTTGCGTTTTTCTAAAACCTCATACATTTGCTGATGTGTGCTGCAATGGCTCTTTCTCGTAATATACACCCCCAATCCTGTCTCACTCAGCCCCCTCCCTTCCAGACACTCACCTACTGCTCACTCAATAGGCAAAAAAGTCCATGTGATAGCTCCCGTCAGTCATACATATTGTAGGTGTGTTGCAAAGCGCCTGACGGACCCGAACGGTAGCTTCTGAGCGCGGATATCTACACTTTTATTTCTGTTTTGCCAGTAAACAGTCGCATAGCAAGGAAAATTCCTCCTACTGCAAGTGTCTTAGTCCTAAAACAGGCCTGATTAGGGTGCAGTGGTCTCCTCACACGCCATTGCCCCGGTGCCACTGCACCTGCTGCACAAGTGAACGCCCCAGTCCGTTCACTCTTCTGAATGGTTCTGTCGCTCTAGTGGGGTTTCATGACCTGGGACTTGACCGGTCATGGGTACAGGAGACACTGCGGTGGGATGCCAGGCTTGGGTGTGGTTGAACAGTCACAACAGCAGCCATGAGCAGCCAGAACTGCCTGTTGCCTGTTGTAAAATGGATGAGTCTATCCCATCTGAAGCTCAATGTGGAGAAAACAGAGCTTATGATCCTTGGTATCTCGGTAAGTGCATTCCCAAAAAATCTCTGGCCATTGACCATGGGCCCAACACCGACCCCCAAAACAGAGATCAAAAGCCTTGGAATCTGGCTTGACCAGAATATCACCTTTAAAGAACAGGCAAGGAAAACGGCCGCCCTATGTTACGGCCTATTGAGAATCATCTGTAAAATTCTCCCCCTTATACTGCCGATTGCAAAAAGATTAGTGATTCAGGCCCTGATTTTGTCCAGATTAGATTATGGAAATGCTCTATATTTAGGTGCCCTTAAGGAGGTGATTCTAAAACTGCAGGTCGTACAAAATTGTGCGGCGAGGATGCTTACCGACACCCCTAACCGATGCTCAGCCAGACCTGCATTACACTCTCTCCACTGGCTTCCAGTACAGGAGAGAATTCACTTTAAGGCTCTCTGTATAGCCCATAAGGCATTGAATGAAGGAAGGCCCGGAATCACAAAGGATATGATCCGACCCCACAGGGCAAATAGGAAATTGCGTTCAAACGAACTTCACCTTGCTATGGTCCCCAGAATCAAGAAGGCGAGAAGTGGCGGGAGGCTTTTTTCGCTAAACGCTTCCAAACTCTGGACCCGCTACACCTACGGAGGGAACCGAACCATCTAAAGTTCCGGAAACAACTTAAGACCTGGCACTTCCCCTAAAAGATCAGCGCCCCTAGCCCCAGACGTTCACAGCGCTGGGATGCCTCCGGGTAGCCATGCGCTATACAAATGCCAAAACAATACAATACAATACAATACTCAACTGAGCAGTCATGATGGACAGGCTTGAGGGCACCGCGCTTTATGTTGAACATGCACCTTTCACCAAAGAAGCACTGTCACAAAAAAGACAACTACAATCAACATTTAGCCAGTTCTTGTGACAGCTCTGGTAGCGGGACATTCCGTGGAGCGTTGGTACTGATCTCATCTCAGCAGCACTCACTTCACCGGCCAACATCACCCTTGAGTCTGATCATATATATCTTTAAGCTTCCCTGATATTGCACCCACACAAATCTCAGTCTGCCTGCAGCTGGGGAAATGACTTCCAGTTTCATTTCTTCCGGAGGGAATGTTTACTTTTCCAACTACGTGTCAGTCACAAGAAACAAGTGTTGTGTTCCCGACCATCTGTGTTTAAAGTTGCTCAGAGCCAAAAGCGAGGCAGAATCACACGCACGGATCTTCTAAAGACTTATGACTGCGGGATGCTAGGCAAGTGTCACTTTTGAGAATCTGCTACTGGATCTGGATGGGTGCCAGTGGTTCGATTTTTTAGCCAAATATTTTTTATCCCAGTTTTGTTTTTCTTTTCGCTTACAGAAAATAACACTTTAAAATATTAAGTAAAGGACCATTTCGTTGCGTGAAACATAATATCAAAAACTACGGGAAAAGGAGTCCCCAAAGTAAACTTGTCCCCATGCTTCATTTACAACGCCAATAGCTCTAACTCAAGCAAATGCGAGACCTATTGCATTTCCAATGCTTGTTTTAAGTGGTAAGGAGACACAGCGTATTACTTTAGTGGCGCTCCCTCTCTTCTTCTTCATTACTTTCAAGCCTTACATTCTCCACTATATGTTCTGACCCAACCACAGTTAGCCTATATTTTAATCAACTTCAAAGTTGACAGAGTTTATGGGGAAATGGTTTCTCCATGAAATGCGTTTGTGCGTTCATTTTTGGAACAAGGACATATTTTGCGCAAAAAAGAAGTGCAGAATTGTGTGTGATGCAAACAACAGCCACTTCCATTTGGTTTTGTTGTGTTCTTCCTATGCACCTGCGATTGGATTTTCTCCCGAATAAAGTCTCAATTACGCATAGTGGTGTAATAGCATAATCTCATACTTATCCCTTAATTCGAAATGCCTGAAATTATGCAACATTATGCCAGCATAAATATAATTTCACCTGGGCCCCGTTTCAATGAGAATACCTGAGTTTAACACTTGATAGCAATGGTACAAATCTCCAGTTGTTCTCTGCTGAAAAATGAATGTGTGTTAAATATTTAACCTGCACCAAAGCAGCCTTAAATCCACGAAACAAAGAAATCCCAATGTAAAATTGAATAAAGAGATCAAGATGTGTGACCTTTTTAAGAAAATGTTAGAAAATGCCCATGGAGGTATAAAAGCCAATGTTAGTCAACATGCATTAACAAAAGCGACCACCGAAGGCCACTCTTCCAATAAAAACTAAAGGCAGTTATCAGCATTTGCCTCATAGAAATCAGGAGGGTATGAACATAGTGAATTCAAGGCTGATACACACAAATGCTTCCAAACTTCTCAGTTTGCTGAATATTTTCCACTAGGTCACTTGCAAGGCACCAAAAGAGATAGTGGAGTATTCTATACTCTCTGGCCTCAGTTAGCAGTGAAGGTATTTGCAACCACCCTCGACAGCTAGGGTTACACCACTGATTCCACTCCCAATTGTTCTGCTGGACCTTCTTGTAATTTGATTTTCAGCCTTTTATCACCCTAAGGCAACAGGAGGCCAGCTGCTCTGACTTTTAAGAAACACTTTAAAAGTTTGGATACATTTGGATGCAGGGTCAAGGGCCTCAGTCCTTCCCCAGACAGACAGTAGTCATCAAGCAGACAACATATTCAATTTCTTCCTTACTGTCCTTTCCAAGTGTAGATGTGTTCTGTGGTGCTGGGAAGCCTTTCTTAAAGGAGTCGTTAGCCAGTGATTTGTGAGAATTCCTCATCTAGTCCTAAGAAAACTTTCCACAGATAAACCAAACTTCGTTTGTAGCACTTTCCGTTGTTGTACTGTACACAATCCTAGGAAACCTTGCTCTGGGGGCAGGGGGATCCTTTCAAGATGGCAAGACCCCAGTGTTAGTGAATGCAGCTTTTAATTACCGCACTGGGCCTGCAAAATCGAAATGATGGAACTTTCATTGAACCCTAACTCTTGCTGGTTCTGAGGTAAGTACCCTTCTGTTGAGAGAAGAAACAGATTGGCTGAGAACAGGTCACCATCAAAGGCCTTCCTAAAGATAAAAATGCCCATCTCCCACCTGAATATGTCTTATGCCATTTGCTTTTCCTTTCCACTCCCTGCTAGAAAAAGGTGGTAGGCCAATCCTATTGTTTCCTCCTAGGAAGATATTTCACATCTCATCAAAGAGCTCATTACTGCAACGGGAACAGGTAGAGACTGGATTAAGCAAATACATACTGTCAAGCTTTCAATCAGAGAAAAGAAAGTTTCAATAACATAATCTTGGAGGAATATTTAATTAATATATATATTCTCCATTGAAAGGCATTTTTAATAAATATTACAATGATGTGCTAGTGAATAGTGTAACTTTATTTTCAAATTTCAAACTGAATTTCCATCACTTATTTTAAAAATATTATATCAATTTAAAAATATTTTATATATTTAATTCTCAGGTATCATAGCTGATCCCTGAATATTAATACACTTCCCCACCCATTACCCCTATATCCCTTACATCCCGCTCCTAAAACTTTATTTTTGATATTTTAAAATTATTTTGCATAAAGTATTTTAAAAATATTACATTCATTTTAAATATAAAACTTATTTAAATACTCAGTGTTGGATCTGGCCCTCTCTGCAGGGTCACCCCCAAACGTTGTGCCTTTGACCCTCCACTTTTTTATTTTTTTATTTTATTTTTATTGTCAATCAGAAAAAACATTGTCACAGTATATACATTTACAGAAAATACTCAGGCCATGGCAGTTTGTGATACATTACACACAGTGCATACTATCCTGCGAAGTAGACAATCTAGTTTATAATCAGCCATTAGGGTACTAAGTCCTCCAGGGGTGACTGTGGCGGTAGCGGAGGTGGCTCACAAATGGTACCTCTGTATTCGTTCCATTTCCCCCATATCTGCATCCATTTCCTGGGGCATCCTCTTGCGACATGCACCGTTTTTTCTCTAAACATGGACCAGTCCATGTCCCTTTCCCATTCCCCCAGCGTCGGGGCCATGTGCACTCCCCACTTCCTAGCAATGTTCCTTTTAGCGACTAGTAAGCCCAACGTTACCCAAGTTCGTTCTTTACTGTTTAAATCGGTCGGTTCCCATATATTGAGGAGACACCGTTTGGCCTCTATTGTTATTAACTGCCCCAGAACTTCTCCCATACATGAGGTGACCGCCCTCTAATACCTCGCTATGCTGGGGCATTCCCACAGAACATGAAAAAAGGATCCCTCCTAACCACACCGCCTCCTGCAATTAGGGTCAGTTCCATATCCCATTCTAACCAGAGCCGGTAACATATATACTGTGCAATATTTTCAGTTGCACCAGTTTGAGCTTCGAGGATATTGCCCCCTCCTGCAGGGATGCCAGCGCTTCCACCCACTCTTCCTCATCCAGTTCTGTTAAGTCACTTTCCCACGTTGCACGGAGTCGAAGGAGAGGGTCAGTTGAGTGATTTATAAGTTTTAGGTAGGTCAGGGAGATTGCCTTCTTGGACATATAGCCGTCCAGGAGCCTATCCTCGAGAGGAGAAGCCTCAGGAGGGGTTTCCCCCTTCGGAATAACAGTGTATAGCACGTGCCGCACCTGCATGTATCGGAATCTCTCAGTGTCCGTGAGTTCAAACTTTTGTTGGAGGGCTGTAAATGGCATTACCTCTTTTTTCTCCCAGAGATCGCCCACTCGGGAGAACCCTATCATATCCCATTTATCAAAACCCTTTGTTTTCCAGAGATCCCCCAATTGTTCAGAGTCCCATAGTGGAGTGAGTCGTGTTATAGTTGTCGCCCATCCCATCTCCCTCTGGACTTGGTGCCAAACCTGTACCGAGTGCTGTGTGGGGCCCGTAAGGGGAAATTTGGCCGGTTTAGAATACAATGCTCTTGTGTAATTCCCTCCGGGGAGGAACCACCTATCCATGGCGTAGCCAGGATCCATAGGGGGCTGGTATATGCAATGGTTAATAGCAGCTAGGTAGTATTTTTTAATATTAGGCAAACCAATGCCCCCATCATACTAGCTCCGCACTAACCGCGGGAACGCGATACGTGGCCGACCACTCCCCCAAAGCAGCGACCGCTGCGCGCCTTCCACCTGCCTGAAGTACGATGTCGGGACCAGATTAGGCGAGTTCTGCAGGACATACAAAAACCGGGGTAGAGACATCATTTTAAACAATGAAGCTCTCCCCAATAGGGACAATGGAAGAGACTGCCAATGTGCTACGTCAGATTTCAGTCGCTGCAGCGGCGGTGAGAGGTTAGTACTGTAAAATAATTTGGGATCCTTGGTGACAAAAATCCCCAAATACTTAAACCCGTCTGTCACTATTTTGAGTTGATATTCACTCGGTAGGACTGGAGGCTTACCCTGAAGCACATAAATTAACGACTTTGACCAATTAATGGTGTATCCGGAGTACGTGCCGAAATTGGTGAAGATGTTAAGGACTCTACGCAGGGATCTGTTGGGGGAGGCCAAGTATAACAAGATATCATCCGCGTATAGCGATATCCGGTCCTCCCAGTCATTAGCCCAGCGCAATCCTCTTATGATAGGGTCGCGTCGGATCCAGCCGGCCAAGGGTTCCAGTGTAAGAGCAAACAGCAGGGGGGACAGGAGACACCCCTGTCTAGTTCCCCTGTGGAGCCGGAAGATAGTGGATTTTTTATTGTTGACCACCACCTGCGCCAATGGGTCAGTGTACAAGAGTCGGACCCAGCTAATAAATTTAGGGCCGAACCCCAACCGTTCCAGGATGGCGAACAGGTATGGCCATTCTATGGTGTCAAATGCCATAGTGGCGTCCAAAGACACCACTACTGCATCTTCCGCGATGGTGTCAGCCCTTCCCAGAACACCCTGCACCCTCCGTAAATTCAGGGATGTGTTGCGCGATGGCATAAAGCCGGATTGGTCCGGATGGACCAACTCTGGAAGAACAGGGATCAGGCGGGTGGCAAGTAATTTGGCCAGAATTTTGGCTTTGGCATTTAACAGCGATATGGGTCGATATGACGTGCAGCTGTCTCTTGGTTTCCCCTCTTTATGTATAACTACCAGGGTAGCCAATCTTTGGTCCTGGGGAAGAGATCCCTCCTCTAGACTCTCCATAAACATGGCTCCAAGGTAGGGGGCTATTTTATCAGGCCTCAATTTGTACAGTTCGATTGGGAGGCCGTTAGGGCCCATTGCCTTTCCGGTCTGGAGGGATCGAATAGCCTGCGCTATCTCGTCTGTGGCAATGTCTTCCTCCAGCGAAGTGCTATCTGCGTCTGTCAATACCGGCAGATGAATTTCCGCCAGTAGTTCCTTAGTTTCTACCTCCTGTCTAAGGGGCCTAGAAGTGTAGACCAAGTCATAGTGTCGGCCGAACTCATCCGCGATATCCTGCGGGTCGGTAAGTTTTTCCCCACCCGCTGCCCTGAGTTCTGTGACCAGTCCGCTTGCTGCTTCCCTCCTGACTACCCAGGCTAACAATTTCCCGGCCTTGTCCCTTAGCTCGTATACGCTCCCCAGTTTGTGATTGAGTATAGCTTCTCGTGCCTCGGACCTATATTCCTCTTGCTTCAAGTGGAGAATGTGTGCTGCGTCTTGGTCTACGGACGTCAGGAGTCCTTCCTCCAATCTGAGAATTTCATCCTCCCGTCGGAGAAGTGTGGAGTGTTTATTTTTTTTTACCCCAGAGATCTGGGACAGGGCGTGTCCCCGTATCACTGTTTTAAAGGCCTCCCAAAGGACCCGCGCCGAGGCAACCGTGCCGTCGTTTTCAGCAAAGTAGCGTTCAATCTCTTGTTCCAGCTTTAATTTAACTGCCGGGTTTCGAAGATACCAGGGGTTGATCGGCGCAACCCGAGTACAGTTCTCCCTCCCATATACCATATGTAACCAGACTGGGGAGTGAAACGATATCCCCCTGGCCAGATGTCGTACTTCTCTGACATAGCCAACCTGTGCCGCCGGGGCGAGGATATAATCCAGGCGGGAAAAGCTTTTGTGAACCCCAGAGTGGAACGTGTATTGTGTCTCTGCAGGGTGATACACCCTCCACATGTCCACCAGCCCCATGGCTTCCAGGAAACGTGGGAGGTGCAGTTGTGAGGGAGGTATGTCTCTAGGAGGGTGACGATCCAGTGTCCCCGAAACTACTGAGTTTAAGTCGCCTCCTATTAGCAGTCTACCGGTGGGAAACGTAAGTAGTGCCCTTCCTAGGTCCCTGAGTGTAGTGTCTTGCAAGCCCGGTGGTAGATACAATGACGAGTGTCAGCCCTTCTCCCTCCCACTTCCCCGATACCGCTGTGTATCTCCCCAAATTATCAGTATGTACTTGTTCTATTGCCATTGGGAAGGCACGTCTCTTCAATATGCCGACCCCGTTGTGAACCCAGAGTGAGCCACCAATTGGTATCCCCCTCTAGCTAGGGTCCTACACATGTTTCCTATGAGGTGCATCTCTTGAAGTAACACTACTTCCGGTGCATGGCGCCGAAGGAACTGAAAACAATTCCTCTTTTAACTTTATCTCTCAGGCCATTTACATTCCAGGATAGTAACTTAATTTGCTTATCACTCGCAGTGCCCATAGCTCATGCGAAGAATCGCCATTGGGGGGCAGGTGTTTAGCTGTGCCCCCGGAGCACCCACCCGCAGGCAATAGATCCCTGTGTGAATCGCTGTGTTTTCAAAGTCAAGCTCCTGGTCAATGCATATTCTGTGTTTAGGCTTGCTAATTACAGTTCTGTGACAAACAAAAACTATACCCACTAGAACAAAACTCCCAACCCCCCCACCCCCTTGCCCACCCTGCTCATCCGCACTCTGGGCTCGGAACTGCCCATGACCCCAATAGTGCAGAGTGCCTGTCACCCTAACTAATAAACTAACTAGTAATTGAAGGGGGGAGAGGCAGTAGATTCCCACCCAATGGACCCTCCACCGCTATTGTACACTCCCCAAGAACAATATATGAACATACATCACATACAAATATAGGCAAATAATGCAGAAAATGTTCACTTGGCCTGCTCAGTTCAGCGTCTCGATCCATCTCGTGTCGTTGAGAGCGGGGACGATGTTAATGTATCCGTGCCAACAGTGGCCAGCTTGGCAATACAGTCATTTAGCGGTCCCAATGTCTACAGTTCATCTGCCGTTGTGGGTCTTCGCCGGTCTCCAGCCCTCCAACCATTCCTGTGCCGCCTCGGGAATGTCAAAAAACCAGGTCTTGCCTTCTGCTTCTACACGTAGCTTGGCCGGGACCAACATTGCATAACGAATACCTTTATCCCTCAGCAGTCTCTTAACATCCAGGAAGGTGCGACGCCGGCGCTGAACCGCCAGTTCACTGTTATCAATCCTTAGAGGGGGGTTAGCACATGCCGTCTGCAGAACACTGTCCCGGTCCCTGAAGTTAAGGAGCCGTGCCAGGATAGGCCTCGGAGGGGCACCAGGCTTAGGTCTTCCTCCTGGCACTCTGTATGCCCTTTCCACTGTAAAGAATTTAGAGAGCGACTTGGGACGCAAGTGGTTCATGATTAAGTCCTCCACAAACAAGTCCGCGGCCGGTCCTTCCGCTCGTTCAGGGACCCCAATAATTCTGACGTTATTACGTCGTGCGCGGCCTTCATAGTTGTCTAATTGGGCATCCATTCTTTTCTGCGCCATTTGGAGTTCTTTGATTTCCCTGCCCATTCGTTGGATGTCGCTACTCAGGTCCTTGGTCACCCCTTCCATGTTTTTCACTTTTTCAATCGTGTTTTTCAAATCAGTCCGTAGCAATGCCATGCCGATTGATATGGTGTCCATTCTGTGCTCCAGAGAGGTACGCACCCCCGCTATGGCCGCCATTACATCCGCCAGCATTGGTTCTCCTTCGGATGGTGTCAATGACCTCTCCGTCTCCCCTTTAGTGGTCCCCTCATGTTCGCCTCCTTTAGGGGTTGTGTATTTATCCAACTTCGTTTGAAGCGAAGACCGCTGCCCCTTCGGCCCTGACATGGCGCAGCATCTCAAGCAGATCACCGTTCACCAGTACTGCGCACACGTGGTCCACTTGCTACCCACAGCACTCCAAATCGCAGTGTCCTGTTATTACTTGCCGGGAGGCAGGGTCTCAGCAATGATAAAGACGGCCGGCTGCCACTCACACAAGGCGACCCCCAATGCGTCGCCGGGAGTGGAGAGAGTCCGACGCGCACCACACACAGCAGCGAAAGAATGAACCCAGAGTTTACTGCTCCCCTAGCAACTCACGCCGGATTGTCGCCGCGTGGTCTCCAGCCGTCTGTCTCGTTGGCGGTTGTCGGGCAAAGCGATCAGTCAGCTCCCGGTCCTCCTCCTCGAAGGGCGCCCTCCGCAGCAAGTAGCGCACCAAGCCGCGGCCCTGCCCGTTGACCTCCGACAGGGCCGCTAGGCGATAGACGGTCAGGAAAAGCGGAGCAGCACCGCGGACTGCCGATATGCCTCCTGTCCGCGCAGCTACCGCATCCGTATGGCTTCAGTAGGTAGAAGAAGGAGGGTCGGGAGGCCGATCAGAAAGATGTTACGGAGGCCCCCTGCATATAGCGGAAGCCGGGTGCGAGATGGTAGACACAAACTTCCGGGGCGCCGCCACAACTCCGCATCCGCTGCTGCCCCTCGTGGAGATCTTGGCCAGCCACTCAATTACTCAAGCCCGGGGATGTGGGGCTCGATCGTCACTCCGGTCCACCGCTGCCCAGGAGTCTCGGAGAAATCGCTTTCCTGCGGTCAGCACCACAGCGGAGGTGTCACACACACCCCTCCGACAGTTTGGGGGGAAGCATACGGATATGTGATGGATATTTGGCAGTTTTAGGCCATCGGCATCAGGAGCACTACCGCCTCGCAGCCATCGCGCTTGGCGGTCAAGCCACGCCCCCACCCTCCACTTTTTGCTGAATATATTTTTGTTGGCCTTAGGACTCTGTGCACTTTGCTACTGCTAAGCATTGCTAAAGTGCTTGTGCCCACTCCCCTAAACATGGATTGATTAGCTTACACCTGATTGGCATATTTAATTTACTTATAGATCCTTTGTAGAGTGGTTTACCATATACCTAAGGTCTGGCAACTAAATGCTACCAGTGGGGATGCAGCACTAATTGTGCTACCCACTTAAGTAGCACCTTAAAACATGTCCCAGACATGCCTTTGCAGCCTGAATGCAGTTTTAAACTGCCTATTCGACTTGAAAATTTAACCCCCTTGCCAAGCCATAAACTCCTCTTTTATTGCATATGTCATCCCTAAGGCAGGGCCTAGATAGCCCATAGGGCAGGGTTCATTGTAATTAAAAGGTTGGACATGTACTTTTACGTTTTACATGTCCTGGTAGTGAAAAAATCATGAATTCATTTTTCACTACTGTGAGGCCTACCTGTCCCATAAGATAACATATGGGTCGTCTTATTATATTTAATAAGTGCTAACTTTTGATCGGGACCAGGTAGCTAATTCATGTTTGATATCTATGAAATTATAATGAAAAATCCCCTTTAATGGTAAAGTTGGATTTTTAATTATAATTTTGAAAATGGCACTTTTAGAAAGTTTTGTTTTAATACAAAACTTTTCCTGATGGAAAACATCTAGATTTACATTAAAAATTATGTGAGTAATGTTCAAGTATCTCATTGTTAATCTGTGTTAAAACATATGTATATACTACATGTAGTGCGCACCTCTGTCCAAGTAGCGGTTTGGCTGCTGGCCCCAGTTCTTCTATGTAATTGCAGTGTGAGGTAAACACTAAGAGAGGTACAGCACACAGATCTAAATAATTTTATGCATAATACAGGCTTAATAAGAATTTATCAGGAATGCAGGGTCTACATCAAAATTCTAGTTACTAGTCTCTTTACCTAAAATAAGACCAGAGCATCCTAAATTACAATGTCTTTCGAATCAATTTCCACGATTACGGATAACCGAGCCACAACTAAAGCATACACTTCTGAACAAGTCACTGAAATCTATGGGTTAATTCAGGAAGTTAAAGAATTTAATGTACAGAGTGGATCAATAACCCAACAACTTAAACAGCTGGAGTTTATTACACGTCGTGAACTCAGAGATTACATGCATCAACTCTTATTCATTATCATAAGGTCAAAAGGATCCCACGTGGGCTGAGGTTAGCCATCAAACCCATGTTAAACCGTTTACAACACAAAACTCAATTTATGGAAAAATGGTACTAAATATTGAATAAATGTTCACTTGACTTGATTCTACTTCTAGTTGAAGAATTGGCCAAAACCATTCGTGAACTGGAGGAGGAAATAGCTACTATACGTATGGACCTGTCAAGTAGGATGCCTGAAGAAGAATGGAAACAGTTTCTGGATGACTTCAACAGGAAGCTTGATGTCTATGGGAAAGAGTTACAAGAAACCAAGCTTAGGAAATTTAAGCGTGATACAATTGACTACAAGCTCAATGAGGCATATACTTGAGCAGAGGTGTATGCCCAACAACCCTTTTCCCGTAGAACTAATACATCCTCAGAGGAAAGTGTTGTCACTGAAAAAGACACAGACACAGCTAGAGTTCCAGTCAAGTTGACACAAACTAACCAGGATAGAACTGTGGATATTTCTAAGGACCAAGTACTAGAAATGAACGACAGCAGTGGTTATCTCAGCAGAATAGTCAGCACCTCTGTTATAGTTTGCAAAAAAGTCAAATATAATATGTCTTGGTGTGCTCTATGTCAACACTGTGCCGTCTCCAGTGCTACTCAGTGCAGTGAGGAAAAATTCCCTCAATGCACTTCACATTAAACAAAACGAAGACAGAGCACAAACCAATAGTAAAGACTGACCACAAACAGTCAGTAGTGTTTTTAATAGAAAAAGAATATAATATGCACCGAAACAATCAAATTAGCAAGAGCATAAAAGTGCTTAATCATATTTTACAATGTTGCCACGTAGTTGTCATAAGATAACAGCCGACACGTGTTTCGTCGCAGATCGACTTTCTCAAGGCTTAAAATTTTGTAATCATATAGTCCTGAAATCCAACAGGAAAGAGGGCTCAAACAACGTACTTCAAAATATAGTAAATTTGCCGCTTGTCCATAAATACCGAGACCTCTACAAAGTATCGGGTAGGTCAAAAGGTCGCAAAAGGCCGTCTTTATTTCTTCAAAATTGACGCAACAGTCGCACACAAATCTGTATCTGTTCTTAGTGCTCCCTCTTCATTCGTTAAAACTGGACGTGGTCAATGTTGTGGGATCTCCGTTATGTTAGACGGAATATCTAACCCCCTGTTCACCGTTCCACCGTTTATTCTCCGACCCACCCCAACATCTGAAAACATCAAAATTCAGAACCCGACATTGCAGAATCAGCAAGTTGTGGCTGTCACCACTTCTTCGGATTGACACCTAGTACTTCACAAGCCCCATTGGTATTTTCACTTTTGTGGCTGATGCCGGTAATTAATGAGGAAGAGGCTATGGTAGATTGGTGGCCATCAGATAAGATGATGGAAAAATATGGTCGCTGTTTAACCTGGTTCGGAATATACCAATTAGCCACGTAAGGCCCAAAAGCGGTGCGAAATGGTGAGGTCACGGATCAATCTGTGACTCCACAAGCAGCGTGGGCCTCCTTGATAAGGGCCCAATTAATAAACCTGGAGCAGTAGTGGTGAAATGCTCCTTCCTCGTATTACCTCATGGCAGTATGGAATCCAATACTTTGTAGAGGTCTCGGTATTTATGGACAAGCGGCAAATTTACTATATTTTGAAGTACGTTGTTTGAGCCCTCTTTCCTGTTGGATTTCAGGACTATATGATTAAAAAATTTTAAGCCTTGAGAAAGTCGATCTGCGACGAAACACGTGTTGGCTGTTATCTTATGACAACTACGTGGCAACATTGTAAAATATGATTAAGCACTTTTATGCTCTTGCTAATTTGATTGTTTCAGTGCATATTATATTCTTTTTCTATTAAAAAACACTACTGACTGTTTGTGGTCAGTCTTTACTATTGGTTTGTGCTCTGTCTTCGTTTTATTTCTAAGGACCAAGTTGGATCATCATCTTCACAGGCAGTTTCTTTTTTATCCCAGGCACCAGATTTGGGACAGCCACCAGATGTGAATACAAACAAAGAAAATGGAACAACAACAAAAAAATCAGGCGAGGACAAAGAAAAGGAAAAAGGCAAAAAAGGATTACGGAGTCAGAGCAGGATTTAGTGATAAACATATCATCTAAAGCACTTACACCCCAGGAGACTGCAGTGCTAAATAAAGGTATTTATTTTGTGCCAACATTCAAAGGGTCGAGTTTGAACAACGATATAGCTCTGTATAAATTCATGAGGGTGCTAAGATTGAGGAATTTTTTTGAAAACATAGCTCCACCACAGGAACCCAAAGTCACCACCATATGGGAATTTAAGCCTAAAAGTTTGTTTAAAGCACCAGTATCACACAAGACTCTGGATATTTTTGAATCTTTAGTCAAAAAAGACTTTGAGAAACTAGGAAACTGTCGGAAGGAGAGGAGAGGACAAAATTTCAACCGTGTTGAAAAAAGCATTTTATGTCAATTATCCAGAAACCCACAAATCACATTTCAGAAGGCGGACAAGGGTGGCGCCCTGGTGATGATGGACACAATATTTTATGAGAACAAAGTGGAAGAACATGTCAAAGATACTTCTGTGTACATGCTCCTAGATGCTGATCCCACAGTGGAAATTTCCAAATTATTAAAAACTATTCTCGATAAAGCTCTTGACAAGGATTGGATTAATGAGAACACTAAAAGATTTTTGATGACACAATATCCACATAGGCCCAGATTATACATGCTCCCAAAAATTCATAAAAGCAGACAGGATCCACCATTGCGACCAATTGTGTCGGGTTGCGGATCACTGTTTGAACCTGCTGGCAGATTCATTGATGCTTTTTTGCAACCTTTTGTTCATTCTTGGGATACGTATATTCAGGATACTTCAGACTTTTTACGTAAACTTGAAAACATAACAGAGAAGGATACATCAAATTGGACACTATGTACCATCGGCATTGTCTCTTTGTACACATCTATTGCCCACTCGGAGGGGCTAGAAGCAATAGAGTGTGTTTACTCCAACAGGATGCATTTTTTCTTCTTGAATTATTACACTGTTGCCTTCACCATACTTACTTTGAATGGAACAGTAAGTTTTATTTACAGTTAAGCGGAACCTCTATGAGTTTTTCAGGAGCTCCCACATACGCTAACACCTTTATGGCTAAATTTGAAGAAGAAAACATCTTCAAGCAAAACAATTGGACGGATTGTTTACTCTTTTTTTGCCGCTACATCGATGATATGTTTTTGATTTGGACTGGCTCTGTAATGGCACTGGAGGAAATCATTCATCAGTTGAACACCATAAACCAGAGAATACAATTCACCTACTCTATAAGCAAAAGAGCGGTACCTTTTTTGGATGTTTTAATGAGTTTATGCAAAAAACCAACAGACAGGAACAGTGCACTTCTATTTCAAAGTTTTCATCCACAAACTTTGATTATGAACCTACCATATTCACAGTTTTTAAGAGTGAGGAGACTGGTTTCTGACCCAGAAGTATGCATAGCAACTATGCAGGACTTAAAGGACAACTACATTCAGAGAGGTTACCCTAAGATTTATTGGATTCGGCAGCGCAAAAAGATTTATCTCAAGAACAAAGCTATTTACTTTAAAAAAAAAAAAAAAGAGAGTCACAAAGGATGGTATTTGTATCTAAATACTGTACTACATCCAAAAATATCCGCAACATCATCATCAACAGATGGGAATTGCTTCAACAAGAACTTGATTTCAAAACGTATTCTCTGAACGTCCACAATTCGCCTACACAAGATCTAGGAATATTAAAGAATTGTTATCTGTCAAATCTCCTACTAAACAGACATCATATATAGGAATGCAGAAATGCCATAATTGCAACCACTGCAATAACGTTATCACTGGATCTACACTATCACATCTTCGATCAGGTAGAAACATTCAACTATTGTACAATGGAGATTGTAACTCCAGTTATTCAATCAAGTGCCCGTGTGGAATGTTATACATCGGTAAAACCGAAAGGAAACTAAAATTTCTAATTTCTGAGTACAAGAGCAGAATACGCAACAAAAGTACTTCTTCATGTTTGGCATTACCATGGGAGGAACATCGACACGCCATAGCTCAATTGAAATTTCAAATTATAGAGCAGGTATCTCTCAGCATTGGCGTAGACATCAATGAACGTCTGTTACAATGAGAGACGTATTGGATTAAACGTCTTGATACATCGAAACCGAGGGGCCTTAACGATAAGGTAGAAATGAGCTGTTTTCTCTAAATTCTTACATTCCAATCTACATTTTCTTTTATCATGCCAGTATAGACTCACATTCATGTTTTGGTTACACACAGAGAATAGGTACATCTTTGTACACAGAGGATGTGTAGATAATTATCATGTAATATAAAAAAAACATTATTGACAGGATGGACTGTATCATGGACAGACAAACACCACACAAACATACAGATTTCCCTGAAACATACATTCATAGTATTGGTTAAGTGCAATTGGTTTGAATCTACTGGGTGATCACTAACGTTGGCAACAGATGATTAAGGTTTCAATAAGTATATTCATAGTGGAAGGGCTGGTTTGGTAAAGTTCTGTGGTGTAGTTTGTGTAGTCAAGGTGGTTTTTATTGCATATCTTCATATAATCTTCTTGGGTAGTTTTATTTTAATCGACGTTAGGGCTTCAGCATTACAATTGCTTTGTTTTGAATAGTGGTATATTTATACGATCCTCGAAGCGCAAAATATACTCACATTGAACTGGTGTATCTGAGTACTGTTGGCTACTATTAATTTATGAGAATTCTTGATTTGCGCACTCATTTAGCATTTTTCACAATATTGAGCTAAGTGGCACTTTATACATTCTAAGTTGGCGCATGGTCTCCTCGAACCACCGATTCTGATCATGCGACCTTGTTTTGTAACATCTAGCGGGGAATGAATTCGGAGCTTGCAGCTATTACATCAGTGATAGCTTGCCACTCTAAGATGGCGCCTGTGTTACACTCTCACGTGATGATCACTTCAATCATGTGACCGGTTCGCATGATACTTGTTTAGGAGACGAATTCTATGTCGGCATTCGGATGGCATTAAAGATGTTTGGAATTGAGGAGACCGGCATTCAGTTATTTTACGGTGAGCGAAAGGGCACTCAGAGCGTAGATATACCAGTTGTTTTACAATTCACGGGTACATTTTTAATATACTGGTTGGTGACAGTTTGTTTTTCTTCCTTTTTTTGTTATCAGATAAGGACTGTTGTCATTTTGTTCATAAGGTAGGAGTTAAATCTGTGATCGTTTTTGACTCTAGTAAAACCGAATTCTTTTGGTAATGGTTACAATTTATATTTTTTCTTGGCAGTTACATCCCGGTTTTCTTATAGTTTGGAAGGTAAGGTGGATTGTTCAAATGGGGGTTAACATCAGATGTTGTTTTATGGATGGGTCCACTAGACGCTTATTTACCCTTGTTTTTATATTTTTTCAGCAATTGGCTGTATCATTAGATCAGTTTGGATTTATGTAACACTAGGTAGTGTCATCAATCTTTGTGAGAAGTGAGTAACACTTAAATTGTTTCTGGATGAGAATTATTTTAACACGTAAACATTGGACGTGGGGAACGGTGACAAATTACGTTTAGTCACTTTATTGACAATAATAACAACTCATAAGGTATCATTTGGGTTATCAAGGAGTCATGTTAAAATTGTGGATTGGAAATGGGTTGTAGTTCCATGAATGTACATTTAAACATGTTGTCTTTGTAGTTTTACAGATATGCCCCTGATGAAGGGACGCTAGTCCCGATATGCATTGGGCTTTTGCTTTACTTATGTTTTTTTCAATGACATGTAAATTCAATTGTTAATTGTACAATAAGGATGCTGTTATTAGATGTGAATATTATAATTTGTTTTAATACAAAAAAATTCCTGATGGAAAACATCTAGATTTACATAAAAAATTATGTGAGTTATGTTCAAGCATCTCATTGTTAATCTGTGTTAAAACATATGTATATACTACATGTAGTGCGCACCTCTGTCCAAGTAGCCAGTTGGCTGCTGGTCCCAGTTCTTCTATGTAATTGCAGTGTGAGGTAAACACTAAGAGAGGTACAGCCGACAGATCAAAATAATGTTATGCTTATTACAGGCTTAATAAGAATTTATCAGGAGTGCATGGTCTACACCAAAATTCTAACTTTTAGAAAGCTGGCATTTTCCTGCTCAGCCCTTTTGTGCCTGAAGCCTGTCATGACTGCATGTAAATAACAGACTTAGTGAATTCCTCCCAGACAGTCACACAATAGAGGGATTAGGTGTCCCTGAATAGGCTATCTGCTGGCAGGATGGGGTGGAGCTGACCACAGTCACAGTTGCAACAAAATAGTCTGCACTCTGCCTTCATACAAAGGACTTATCACCTCCACGTTGTCACTGCAGCCAGCTTGGTTGCCGGGTAGTCAGGAAATCCCTTGCATGTCAAAGAAACTTTCTAGAAACTTCTCCCACCTTCCAGAGGAAGGGCACCAAGGTATAAAAATAGGACCCTCAAACCCACTCTTCAATCCACTCCTGGACCTGCAGAAGGACTCTCAGAGGACTGTCTGCTGCTGTAACCTGCTGCACACTCTGAAAGACTGCTGTGCTGTACTTGGAAGGGCTGATTTGCTGCCTGGAGCCTGCCTTGAACCCTGAAAGCCCAGTCTGGTTGTTGAGCCCTTCATCTTCACCTGAACCCAGGTCCACCAGAGTGACTCCAAGGACAAGTTTGCTTGCCTCCTGTTCAGAGCCACAGGGACACAAAAGAATCCCACCATCTGGAACCCGCACCTGGGCCCAGCCTAAGTGAGTCCTGATCCCCCAGTTGGTGTCCTACCAGTCCTGGAACCTTGGATGTGATGCTAAAGGTGCCCTGATGGCCAAATCTCAAAACTCACAAATTTTTGGCCCAAAACTGTTATGAGAACTATGAGGAGACCGGGACCATGCTGCTCACCTATCCGCCCCAGGTGCACCACCAGTCAGATTGACTTTGCTGCTTCTCCCGCTACATTCTTCTACGCAGCAGCACATCCTGTTCAGGGGTCCTTTCCCAAGGGGTATCCGAGGCCTCTGGAACTGTATTCAGCTACAGCCTTCTGCCTCGCCCCGCTGGAAATTTCCGACTTCCAAAGAGACTAAGTCGAAACATAGAAATCTTCACTGGAGCTTCCACCCAAGGCTCCCCAATGATGATGCTCCCTCCTCAGACACTGCAGGCAGCCTTGACCCGCTGAATTTTACCTCCTCAGAAAAATGTTCTCTACATTTTCTTTTAAGACCGAAGGTAAACACTGACTGGGCCCAACCCACTTCTTGTATCTGAACCACGTTCTATCGATGTCTGACATATTTTTTTTACTTTACCAGGTCTTGCGGAACTAGATGTCTGTGGTTGGCGCTTTGAACTTTTAGTCACTAGTTTTTATTAAAAACTTTGAAAATTCATAACTCTGATTCTACTGATTGGAGTTTTGTTGTGTTGGTGTCAAATACTTTATTACAATTTACTCTATTTTTCAAAATTGGTGTGGGATTTGTCATGTTTTGTGTTTTTACATTATTACTGTTTGTGTGCTGTAGAAATACTTTACACATTGCCTCTAAGATAAGCCTGACTGCTTTTTGTGCAAAGCTATCCATGGTTAAGTACTGGTTAATTTAGTGACTTTTTGTGGTTCACCTGCAGGGGACTGTGGCTGTTTCTTGACCGGGGCCCCAGTCAACCAACACCACTATTTCTCACACTCAGGTATCATAGTTCATAACTCAGTGTTAATACACTTCCCCATCCATCACTTATATATCCCTAATATCCTCCTCTGGAAAATATATTTTGACATTTCTAAAATATTTTGCATGAATTATTTTACAACTATTACATTCATTTTAAATATAATACTTTTTAAATACTAAGGTATCATATTCGATACCTGAGTATTAATACGCCTCCCCACCCATTACCCCTATATTCCTTACATTATGCTTTCATTAATATATTTAAAATACATATAGAAAAATACATTAAAAATATATTACCTTAAAAATATTTTAAAAACAAACACTTACCAATTCTTACATATACTTACCATTATGCGTGATAAAGGCATTCGTGGTAAAGACACGCGTAGTAAAGGCATGCGTGGTAAAGGCATATGCATGGTAAAGACCCCGTTTTAATGGCATTGTGTGGTAATGTCTGCATGATAATGGATGTTCCCAGTAAACACCTTCCTCACAACCCCATGGCCCATCTCTCAGTTAGAGAATTCCAATGAATAAATGAGGTATTTGCAGGGGTAAGGACCATATTTGTAAGACCCTGCACATCACACTCTGCACCTTTTCAATCTCAAAATAACACTCAGTATATAATACACCCTTAGGCCCAGAATAACTAAAAAGCTGTCAGTGCAGAGCTGAATGAAATGCCACAGTGCTATCTTGTGTGAAATTGAAAACAATTGATCTGAGTCACATGTCGAAAGAGTTATATGACAATGATGTGATCTGCCACCTCGAGCTATAAATACTATTTTAGCATGACTTTAAGCGTTGGACCATGGACCTAATGTGAGCAATGGGTGTCTTGCATTAAATTTGCACTCAAGCACGCTATCACAAATTTTCAACATGCACAAAACTGTCCAAGGATAAGCCACTAAAAAGTGTCATTTGGTGGAAATTACAAAGGTTACACATGCAACTATCACACCGTGCCCATTGTTTGAGTCTGTTTTAATTTGCCACTAGAATTCCAGGTTACAATACTTTAGTAGATCTGCCTCGGAGTTGAGTCGTAGGGATGTATTCCTGCCCCCTTATGCCTCATTTGTGTAAATTGAAGGTTTAGGGATTCTAGTTACAAAGGAATTTGGCACTGCACTCAAGTCAACCTTTGCACCCATGACAGTATATTGGCCCTGCTGTTTGTGTGATTTCCATTGTTTGGAACCATTTGGCATCGCATGAGCAACCACGCAAATCAATAGAAAATCTCACCATTAGTTTTAATGGACTTCACATGCCGTAAATACCATGTTTCAAAAGTCTGAACCACCATTCCAAGGAAAGAAACCCTGGCAAATATATATTTTCAGCACAGTCATCCCCACACCAGGTCACTTGCCTCTAACATGCACTGCAGTGAACCCACAAATGATAAAGAAAATCACATTTTTCTTCCTGAGCACTCATGAGCTCTTTGGTTTTGGTGGAATGTTTCACCCTTGAACTTTTTTATTTCCAGAGTTGTGGTGTAATCCAACATGGGGTACTGATGGGTGCATTTGACTCATGCCTGGAATGATGCTCTTGGAATAATAGAACATTCAGGTGTGGAGTTGGTTTACTAGCAAAAACATTGTCCTATGCACTGTGCCATAAATAAAGGCATTAGTATCACACAGAACTGCTTTACCTCATTTTGAATAATAGGCTTGCAGAACCACCACATTCTGTGATGGTCCTTCCAGAAGACCCAAATGGCCTAATTCACAAACTGCATTTTGTTTACGTAAAGAAATCTCACAGACGTTTTCTTACTATAAAATGCAATTCACAGATGTACTCTTTGTACTTTTCTCTTCCTTTTATGCAACACAGCACAGCAATTTTGGTTCATAATTGTCCTCGGTTAAGCATCATGCTCTTGCTTTCCATGGTCTGCCAGCAAAATATTATTCTGAAAAAAACCCACCATGAACTCCCATAGATAAGAGAAGAACTTTCCTCTAGAACACTGTCACCATCATCACTACACCTAATACCACACTGAAAAAGCAAAACATCCCTTCAAGTATAATTTGTTTGAATCAGTGTTCAGCCTGTTTTCCTGGTGCACAAACAATCAATCTTAAGTTGTAAACAGAGTCAGAATTACTCATCTTCATTACCATCTCTCCTATTTTTGGTTTGAGGTGCTTTTCATTTACTATATTTAAACCTCTTCAGTCTACACACAGTTGTATTGCTACTGATAAGTTTCAAACAATGGCTACTTGATTACCCATTCACTAGCCACCACTTCTGTATTATCTTCTTTGGAAAGGCTGTCCAACTATTTCCTACCACCTCACTCACGCAGAGCAAAACATTCCTTAATTTCGAAACAACTGGGACCACACATTTTCTTACTCTGAACTTGTGCATAAACCACAAAGACATTGGGCCAATTCAGAAATTCCCAATTAAACATTTTTTGGAATGTTACACTGCAATTCTTGATTATCACTATTAGGATGGAACATATTCCCCAATCTCTTTTTGAGAGGACCACCTCCAAACCACATCACTCCTCTTCATAGGGCATGAGCCCTTTTCAAGCAACAGCCACATTCCTTGTCAGGGTGAACAACAAAAAGTCACTACATTAACTTGGCTTAACCCTCAGGTATCTTGGCACAAAAGCAGTCAGGCTTAACTTAGGGGCAACTTGTAAAGTATTTATGCAGTACTTAAACATTGATAAAGTAAAAACATAACACAAAACAGATCACACACCAATTTATATATACATAGTAAAATTATTTGACACCAAAGCAATAAAAATTCAATCAGTAGAACCAGGGGGCATATCATCAAGACAATTATCGCCGCTTTAGCGGCCGTTTTCGGCCGTAAAGCGGCGATAATTCTAACACGGTATTAACAAGGACACGCTAACAGGCTTTAGCGTGTGTTACCTTGTGTCATCACCCATTTCACTAACGCCTTGCATCTCATCGCTAATGAGATGCAAGGTAGGCGTTCCTCACATTCACTACATGGCAAAACATCGATAACGCAGCTTCGCGCTATCAACAAGGATT
This sequence comes from Calotriton arnoldi, assembly GCA_963921515.1. Lineage (NCBI taxonomy): Eukaryota > Metazoa > Chordata > Amphibia > Caudata > Salamandridae > Calotriton > Calotriton arnoldi. The sequence goes on from CAWUFW010018493.1 coordinate 69,633, forward strand.
CCCCATACCCGCCTTGCGACTATGAAAGTCGCGCAAAGACCCAATTAACGCTGGTTTCTAACGCCAGGTTAATTTCTGACTTAGCCATATTGCCCTATGGGGGGTGGATTGTCTTGCTAAATCCACCATGGCTTATTAGCAAGGGATTCCCTATCGCTGACATTTTATCGTTGGATTACCAGCGATATTGCAGCATTTCGCCGCTATCGCTGGATATTTTAACGCTTTGCAGATAGGCATTGATGATAACGCGCTATCTCTGCGATATTATCCAGCGATAGCCGGCGATAATTATACTCGCGCTAAGTGCGCTGAGCGATAATTATCGCGGGGCCTTGTTGATATGCCCCCAGATTTTATACGCTTTGTAAATGCAATGGTTGTTATTAATCAAGCATAATAAATTGACTTGACTTGACAATCAGTAGAACCAGAGTTATATTTTTTTTAAATTTGAAGTGAAAAATAGTGCCTAAAAGATCAAAGCACCAACCGCTGACATCTGGTCAAGACAGTGGCAAAGTCAAAAGTTATGTCTGACTGGGGATACACTAAGTGGATTGGGCCCGGCCTTCGCTTACCTTCGGACTTAAAAGAATTTTGAGAAAAAATGTAAGAGAAGATACATTTCAGCGGGCCATGGCAGGCGGTGGTGTTTGTGGAGAAGGCATTGTCATTGGGGAGCTGCTGGACGAAGTTGTGGTGAAGATTTCTGCGTTCTGACAGTTTCTTTTATGGAAATCAAAAATCTTCAGCGAGACGAACTGCAGGCTATAACCGATGAGGGTCTATTAGGCCAGATACCCCTTCTGCAAGGAGCCACTGAACAGGATTTGTTGCTGCAGAGAAGAACATAGCGGGTGCTACTGCAAATTCAGGCTGACCAGTGATGCCCCTTCGGCAGATAAGCAAGCAGGTATGTCCCGGTCTCATCTCGTTTCTCAGGGCACCTTTTGGCTGAAAATGTTTTAAGTCTACCGTTTAGATTTGGGCTATGTGGGTGGGTACCTTTAGAACCACTTCCAAGGGTCCAGGACAAGAGGGGCACTGCTTGGAGTGTCAGGACTCACTCAGGCTGTGTCCAGGCATGGGGTCAAGATGGTTGGAGCCATTTCTGTCCCCAAGGTCCTGATCAGGAGGCCAGCCAACTAGCCCTTGGAGTAACTCTGGAAGTCCTGGTTTCAAGAAGCAAAACAGGTCTTAAGCAGCAAGGCAGTCCTCTGAAGGCACAGAACAGGCTTCAGGCTGCAGGACAGTTCCCTTGAACCAGCAGGGACGTCCTATGAAGTACACGCCCAGACCACAGGTAGCTGGGCAATCCTCTGAGAGTGCTCTTCAGGTCCAGAAGTAAACTGAAGAGGGGGTCTTAGGGTCCTAATTTTATCGCTGGTGGCAGCTTTTAAGTGGAAGATATTTCTGGAATGTTCTCGCACAGAAGTGTCTGGACTTTCCTGCCTCCCTTCCCTGGTCCCAGGATGTCTGGGGCACAAAAGGCTAGAGCGAAGTTCTTTGTGTGTGGGATAACGCAGCACCTTTGAAGTGTACGTGGGGCTGCACACAGCTCCTCCTCTTGCATCCTGTCAGTATGGCCCATTCTGCCAAAACCCAGTCCCACTAAATTGTGTGACTGTGAGAAGCTGGGTTTCTGTTGCAGTAACCCCCCCACTTTTTGCCAGACTACTGATGCACTTTGACTTGATGTGCCCTGGGTCCCTGCCAATCAGGTTCCCAGGGCCTGTGTTCTTTCCCCAAAACTGTACCCAAATGGCATCTCTGGCCGCGGGTCAGCCCCTGGTAAATGGTACCACAGGTACCCAGGGCACTGTGACCAGGGAAGACCTCTAAGGGCTGCAGCACTTATTGTGCCACCCTTAGAGGCCCTGTACCATTACACTCACACACTGCCTTTGCAGGCTGTGTGTCTTGGTGCAGATCAAAGTGAAGAGTCGACATGGCACACATCCCTGTGTGCCATGCCTACAACCCACTGCCCTGGCATAGATCAGTCACCCCTCTAGCTGGGTGCCCTATACCAGTGGTGGGGGTACAGGTGCATGAGCCATGTACCCCTACAGTGTCTAAGTCCATTCTTAGACATTGTAAGTGCAGTGCTGCCATTAAGAGTATATGGTGCTGGGGGTTTGTCATTAAGAACTCCACAGCACCATAATGGCTGCACTGAAAACTGAGAAGTTTGGTATTAAACTTCTCAGCACATTACACCCACACTGATGCTAGTGTGGGATTTAATGAAAAATGCACACAGAGGGCATCTTAGAAATGCCGCCTGAAAAACGACCTACCACTAGTGTCCAGGCTGAGTGGCTGCTTTCAGCTGCCACCACCAGACATGTTTCTGGACCCCTGGGACGAGAGCCTGCTGCTCTCGGGGGCCTGAAACAATGTACGTCCTGGGACGAGGTGCCAAGCCTCCTCCCCAGGATGGGCAGGGTCCACGAAGGGGAAGCTTCAAAGGCTTGCCGCCTTTGTCAGCTTCCCCAGGCCACTTGCTGCTTTCAGCAACTGGTCCCCACTGGTTCTGACCCCCACTTTGGGTGGGAGAACCGGCGGGAAAAACAAGTGAGGAAGAGAGGTGTGCCCACCTCTGCCAACTCCACCCCTCAGGTGGGGGAGGTGAGGTGAACCACAACTCTCAGTCCCCGCCATCTTGCAGATGGGGGACCCAGCCAACCAGGGAAAGGCTTATGCCTCCCTCCCAGGGAAGGGACCCATTGGTCCCAACCTTTTACCTACCTGTAACGCCCCTAAATCTAGTATTTAGGGGCACCCCTGAACCTTGCTTCCTCAGACCAGAAGAAACTACAAGAAAAGAAGAAGAAGCCGCTAACAAGAGGAAGACACCCAATGACTTGCCCCAGCCCTACCGGCCTGTCTCCACCTCGAACCTGCTCCTGCAAAATCCCGGTGTGTCCTGCAGCCAGCAACCTCGAATACCCCGGAGGACCTGCCTGCCTTCAACCACAATCCACCTCTGGCTCCGGCCGGACATCGCGAATCCACCCCACTCTGCACCCGCCGTCCACGGCCCGAGTGGGTAAACACCATGAGGAGGTCTCCCCGGCGATCCTGACCCAAGATCCGGTGACCCCTGACCTGCCTCAAGCCTCCATCCAACGCCTGCAGCCTAAATCAGGAAGGTTCCCCCAACCGCAACCAGGAGCTGGTAAGAAGATCCGACCCTAAAAGGCACCCCTGCACCCGACGCCCCATGGCCTTGGGTGGCCATACTGACGGTGCCTAGCCAACCCCCAAGATCCCAACTTACCTCTCGAAGTGGTGGTCGCACCCAGAAGACCTTCGTCCCCAAGCCTGCAGTGCCTTTGCAAACCGGAGGTTCCCCATTGCAAACAACAGGGCGCCCGATGTCGAAACAGCACCCTGCACCCGGCCGCCCTAGTGCCGCTGAGGGTGCACCTTTGGTGCTACTTTGTTTCCCCATTTGCCCTGAGGTAAAGTCTAGGAGCTTTGCTCCCACAACCAAGTGGCCTGCTCGTCAGCAGCCACCAAACGGAGGCCCCCTATCCCCTATTGGATAACATTGGGCCTCAGCACTCTGCACCCGGCCGCCCTAGTGCCGCTGAGGGTGTAACAAGAGTGCATCCCTGACCCTGGGGGACCCCTGAGACTACCTCCAGAACCTCAACTCCCACTACCGAATACTTACCTTAAAACCGATAATACTATTGTCCTCCTTAGGATAACATTGACTGTTTTTCTTGGAAAAGTTTCTAAGTGTGGATTTTGAAAACCTAAAGATATTCTTTAAAATTGTACTATTTAACAAAAACGCTTTTACTTACCTGTTTACAGGAAATGTCCCAGTGCAGTATCCAGGTATACTACACTGAGTAAGAAAAGTAATCTAGAAAGTAACTTACCTGGTATTTTAATGAAAAGCCCATTCAAGTCTATGTACTGTATTTACAAAGCATTGCATTTCTCTGAAACAATACTGTAAGTCAAAACAAAGTGCATATACCATTACAATCCAAACTATATTACAACTGTATATTTACTGCAAAGTACTTACAACTTACCTGTGCCAGTCTTGCTTGGTTCTAGGAAATAAAATAACTAAAAGAATATTTTTATACAAAAACAATTGGTCTGAAGTTCAGTCTTTGAGTGTGTGAATTCATTTGCTGACTGAGTGTGTACAACAAATGCTTAACACTGTCCTCTGATACTGCCTTACTGCTCGACCACACTACCACAGATAGAGAGTGAAGTGCTATCTAACTTTACCTCTGCCTACCTTTGGGGTTCCACTGGACTCTGTGCACACTATACCTCACTTTGGTATAGTATATACAGAGCCAGCTTCCTACAGTGACTGCATGGGAGGAATACACAAAGGCCAACTGCCAACTACATCTAGTCATGTGACCCAGGAAACAGGCTGTAGGCACCAACTGGTTAGGACAAGAAAATGCCAACTTTCTAAAAATATTCCGAAAGCGGGCACATTATTCACGAACCCAACCGTCGCACTGCTGAAATGGGAAATGTTCCCTCGAAGTAAACCACTTGCTCCAAAGTTCACCATTTTTTTGTATATAACTGTATACCAAATTTTATGCCAATCAATTCTATCAATGTTCTTTCACATTTAGTCACCACGGAGACAGAATGGTTGCGCCTGAATACTTTATTCGCCAGTTTCAAATGCCGCCTGCCGCCCATCCAAGCTTTCAACAGTGGCACGTGAGGTCAACCATATTTTAAAGAAAGCTCTTTGTGTCATACCCAATGCATTTCGAGCCTTGGTGGCTCTTCGTCAGGGGTCACTGCAACACATGAAAAAAACAACTCAACTTACTGCTCAATACAACCATGCTATGTGAAATAAAACCCAATTCTTCTCCCAAAACGACCCTCTTTACCTACCCCAGCCTCATAATTTAAACAATACCCACTTACTCCAACTCGTGTAAACCCATACCCTCAATCCCCCTGCGCTAAAAGTACCTCACATCTCCATGTAATCAGTCAAATAACTAGTGACAGTGAAAAAAAAAAACTAAACTCGACTCAAACACCCCGTTTTTTCTAAAAATGGCATTTTCAGAATTGTGACTTAAAATCCGACTTTACCATTAAAGAGGATTTTAAATTACAATTCCTTACATGACATTTCTACCTGCTCCCAGACAAAAATTATTACTTATTAAATGTAATAAGGTAACCCGCCCAATGTTATCCTATGGGAGAGGTAGAGCATCCTCACCATACTGAAATTTGTGAGTTTTTCACTACTATGATATGTAAAACTTAAAAGTACATGCCCAACTTTTTAAATACAATGAACCCTACCTTATCGACTGCTTAGGGCCTACGCAACTCACAATTTATAATAGTGGCTTACTAATAGTATACACAGGATTAAGGGTTACAACTGCATGCCACAACACACTTTATTTTTATTTTCAGTTCTAATACACTTGCTGAAGTAAAATGGTAAATTACATATATTAAGTATAATATGCCATGCAAAATTGACATACAGCAAGATGGCGGCTGTGTTAAACATGAATTTGCCTGTTGCTGAATGCTAACAGCATATGAAGGAGGTGGCTTGTCTATATTCAAGATCAGATCTTATATTCTAACTGATAGTGCAAATTTTTAGATTGTTTTTGAAACCAAGAACTTAAGCCGATATGTATTTGTGGATTATCACATTGGATGTAATATTTTTTTCATTTGAGATGTCGTCAGTGATGTCACTGACGATGTCATGAGTGATGTAATATGTGAGGTCATAAGCAGTGCATTGTGGGGGCATAAGTTATAGTTAGCTCAGGTAACTATAACTGCTGAATTTCACTGGTTTTGTACAAGGAAAGTCTTAGCCTAACTATAACGTCCCTGTAACCTTTGGTTTTTATCAGTGAATTTCTAAGGATTATTTAACTCTATTTCCTAACTATAACATCCCTGTAACCTTAGTTTTTTTCAGTGAATAACCAAATCAAAACAAGGCTGCATCAGGCAGCCAGAACGCGTGGATGTGGTATCGCTCGGGGTTGAAATAAACAGCTGTGGTTTAAATCACAGGAGTATACATGTTTGCTTAACCTGGTAAATTAAACACCGAGTTTTCACCCTTAACGGAGTGCGGTCTCTTCACTTGGCGACGAGTGGGGTTTTTGGAGCTACATATATATATATATATATATATACACAATATTTCCCAACAACTCCACAGTCTTTCAGAGGCAAAATCTCATATGACACAGGAAAGGAAGTAAGCGGCACAGCGGGTCATTGCAGAGACCTTTATTTTTATTTTTCAAAGTGCATCAGTGCAAAAAGTGACCAATACGTTTTAGCCGTAACCTTCGAACTGGGTCAAAGAGTTGATGGGCAAAGTATCCATTTAAAGGGACAAGGGGCCAGATGTACGACCATTGGATTTAGCGCCTCGCAATTTGCGACAAATTGCGAGTCGCAAATTGCGAGGCGCTAAATCCAATGTACAACAGTGTCTCAGACGCTGTTTGCGATTCCCAATGGGGTCGCAAATTGCGAGGCTCATGAATATTAATGAGCCTCTCGCAATTTGCGAGCCCATTGGGAATGAAAGGCCCTCCCAAGGATGGTGGCCTGCTGGGCTCAGCAGACCACCATGTCTGGGACTGCTTTTAAATAAAGCATTTTTTTTTTAAAATGCAGCCCGTTTTCCTTAAAGGAAAACGGGATGCATTTTTAAAAAAAAATGAAACATTTTCGTTTCATTTTTTAAGGGCAGGTAGTGGTTCCTGGGACCACTGTCTGCCCTTAAAAAATATTTTTAGAGACAGTCACATAGTGGAAGAGGTCCCCTGGGGACCCCTTCCAAATTGCGAGTGCATTACCACCCTCTTGAAGAGGGTGGTAATTTGCGAGTGTTTTGCGACTGAAATTGCCGTCGCAAAACATTCATACATGGGGTTGCGGTCGCTATTAGGAAGGGAACGCCCCTTCCTAATAGCGACTCGCAATTCCTAAATAGTCGCAAACCGTTTGCGCATGCAAAATAGGGTCATACATCTGGCCCAAGGCCCATTAACAATCACCATTAAAAGAACAGCAAACTAGACTGCTCAATGCTCTCTTATTGTGTCCCACAGTTTTCTCCATTTCAGTGTTCCTTAAGTAATCAGACATTACAGTCCACACGCTGTGGGGCAAATATTAACATTTGCAGGTCAAAAATATGTACAAAAAATGTGTGTTTCTATGGTAAAGTATCATGATAAACATTACAATATATAGTTCAACAAAAAATGTTCTTGACATACGGATTTGTAGATACAGTTTCGAACAGTCTTAATGTGAACAATCTTAGTGATTCGAAATTACATGTCTCCTATATTCTCTATAGTAGCTGGGGACTGGATAAGTCATCCATATGATCATTAATTATTTACAAAATTTATGTGCAAAGTGCAATGTGCAAAAAATACAATTTGTAGATAATAAGCTGTCCAAAAAGTGCTTAAATGCTGGTCAAGTGTAATCTTGCGATTCCACAACATTTTTTTCAAGTACCACTACATTATTTTACAATGCCAAGTGTGATCCCTTGCACCTAGAGTTCAAATGCTTATTACCATATGGCATTTAAAGTGCAGTTCTTTCATTCTCCAAGGTACAGTATAAACATTTTTAGTATAAAACTTTCCTATTTGGTGTGGATATTCCTTTCAAAGTAATAATATTTACTGCATCCTCCCCACAAGTGGAAACATTCTCAATCATGGAACCCTCTAAAATGCATTGTACTTTCTAGTGTTCAATCCACTCTATGGAATACATCATCCATTTGAGGTTCATATAATACTCTAATGTTGCACATGAATTATTATAATGCATTACCTTATATCAACCCCACATAGATCTCCATAAAGTACTCCACAATTGTAATGAGGTTACCAATGCTGACATTCTGGTTCCTAATAAAGTGCATCATGCCTCTAAAATGCAGCCTCATTTGTGAAGTACCTTATATATATAAATCTATCATAGATGTACTCAAAATGCTGACAATCATCATAGACGTACCAAACGCTCATCTTCTGATGCCTCATAAAGTGCTTCGTGACTCATAAAATCTAGTATTCTCAATTAGGAGAATAATTCTATCACGATGCATATGTTGCTCTTATATCAATTCCACCTGATGTGCATAACATAATAAACAATCATCAAGGTGTGCCAATGCTCACATCCTGATTCCTCATAAAGTGCATCATGCTTCGTAAAGTGCAAGGTTGAAGAACATAAGAGAATTAATTGCACACACAAATTTGTAAAGTACAACATATCTATTCTAAAGTGCAAGTGCTGAATATCCAAGCTCCCCATGCAGTGCAACATGTCATACGCGTGCAACATGTTTGTTTAGTATCGTATATAAGTCCTGACTGCATGATGTACTTATAAAGTATGTCATAGTCAAAATGCAGTTATCCTTTTAGAGTACACATGTCGCACTACATAAAGTATATCCTGAATCAGCCTATTGCACTCTATTACATTGTATAAGTATAGCCAATATAGTAGTTAAACTGCTGTTTCTATAATGCACATGATATATAATCCATTACCCAGGGAGCAACCCACCCCAAATCCAGTCACCATGATAATACAGTTTTAACAAAGCATTTCCAAACAAACAAGGGAAAGCAACATTTTAAGACAAATTGTTATTTTCTTCTGTTTTTCCATTTTTCATTATTTGAATGATCATACTTTTGCTTCAAAGTTGGTATCTTTGCTTTAAAATGTTGCACAATTAGATGCTTTCATGTATGAAGTTACATTTTCACTTTCCTATGCCACAAATGGGTACGATAAATGGACATGAAGTTCTGCATCTGCATTTAGTGTGAATGGATGCTCTGTTCCCATTGCTGCAATCCATCTTATTTCACTCTTTCTCAGGGCTAGCTCTCTATTAGCCCCTCTCGGTTTTCATCGCAACATGTTAAATACCATAGAACTTTAGGTCCCTCATGTTACCACTGTGGGTTTCCCATGTGTGCTTGGCTACTATGTAAATGTAGTTTTTTTATGGCATGTAGATGCTACAGGATCCGTAACTTGAGTTTGTTCACAGTGCTTCCCACATACTTCTTCCTGCATCTACACTCAAGCACATACACAACATGTGCTGTTTCGCAATTGATCCACTCCTTTATTTCTTTTGTTTTTCCATATTGGGGTTCAAAGCTGGTTTTGTGTTGACCGTACATACTAGCCTTACATTTCTGGCATTTCCAGAATACTTTCCTTTTGAAAGACAAACAGTTTATTTTTTCAGATTTGTAAGCTGTCATGTGGCTCCTTGTTAAACGGTCCCCCAAAGATGCTGCCTTACTATAGGTTACTCTGGGATGTTCAGGTAACAAATTGTTGAGGGTGTCGTACATCTTTAGAATTCTCCAATTTTGTCTGAGGAGTTCTTTTATTTCATGGTTAGATGTGTTATATTCCATGATGTATCTTATATTTTCAAGATCTGTAGAACTTCTTGGAGTTTTCTCCTTTGCTACTAGAAGACTATCCCTCTCCTTCCTTTTGGGATATCCTCTGTGTGCAAACCTAATATACATTTCTGCAGCTTGACGTTCACATTCAATGTTTTCAGAACAATTACGCCTGGCCCTAAGAAATTCCCCAAGGGGATGCTCCATTTTAATGCCTGAGGGTGCCCTCTGTTAGCATATAATAAACTATTTGCACTTGTAGGCTTTCTGTGGATCTTTGTGCAGATTCTTTCATCGATCATATATATACTCCAATGTCCCAAAAATTAATCTCTTTATTGCTGATCTCATATGTAAACTTCAATTTTTGGGGATTTTCGTTTAAGGATTTTGAACAACTCTCAAAGTCCTCTGTGTTGCCTTCCCATATCAAAAAGAGATCGTTGATGAAGCTGACCCACAATATGACATGTTTTGTCTTTTCCATATTCTGTTCCATCCTTACAGATTCGCGTAGGTGGGTGCAAATGATGTCCCTATAGCTGTACCTTGTTTTTGTTGGAAATAGTTCTCATCAAACAGGAAAAGATTGTAGGTAAGACAATAGTTCATCATTTCTATTAACATATTTGAGTGCTCCATCAAGCTGATTGAGCAAGATATCAAGAAATATTCACAAGCCTTAGGCCATCTGAGTGCAAAATTGATGTGTATAACAATGCAGCATCTACGGTGGGCATCAAATAATTGGATTTCCATGGGATGCCATTAATATGATTTAGGAAATCTATCGAATCTCTCAGATATGATGGAAGAGTTGCCATAAATGGGAAAAGAGAAAAATATCAATAAATCTTGAGGTATTTTCTAATAATGAGTCAATGGAGCTCACAATTGGCCTGCCAGGGGAATTTTTAATATCCTTAAGCACCTTTCGAAGGAAGCAGATAGTGGGCATTGTTGGGTGGTCTGTTTTTAGATAAACATATTCTTTATCATCCAAAAGACCCTTTTCATACCAATCTTGCAATTTATTGTGAAAAGTATGCTTGAATTCCTTGGTCGGATCGTTAGGCAGCTTTTCATAGTGGTCTCACTTGTTCAGTTGCCTTTTCGCTCCCTTAATATATTTTTTTCGATCCATAATTGTAAAGTTTCCTCCTTTGTTGGAGGCTTTTATTATGATCTTTTGATCCTGTTGAAGATCATTTAGGGCCACCCAATCTTCTCTGATCATAGTTCCCCTAGTATATTCTCTTTTGCTTTGTTGTCCCTTGTGATATATTCTATTCAGTTCTTCCGTGATAATCTCCTGAAATAGGTCCAACTTGTTCCCAGCTGGAAGTTGCGGAAAAAATCTAGATTACATTTACTCCCATCGTCACATTAGTTGCGATCCCCATGTATTCGCAAACTTTCAGATCTGAAAGCTCATCCGCATAGTCTTTGTTCAGTTGTTCCTTCTGCTTCCAGATTTGTTAGGGACCTAAGGTGAACTATAGCTTCAGTTGAGATTACAGAGATGTCCTTCCTTCTGTTTGATTGTTATTTGTGCAAAGTGTTATATGTATATATAAAATAATTATCAAAACTATCTAACTACATATTAAACATTACAAATAACACTTAAACTAGTGTTTACCATAGAAGGACATAACTGATAAAAAGAAATCAAACTAAAACTAAACTAACCAATAAAATCAAGCTATAAACAAACTTAACCAATAAAATCACACACACAATTGAATAAACAATATAAAAGGCACACAAATTTTATCAACTTAAAACTGTAAAAATAACAAAAGCTGGAAGACGAGAAAACTCTGCCAGATTCTCTGCCCAGACCTTTAAAAAGAAATATATACATCTCGACAACGACCTTGCAAGTTAAGTAAAACTTATATTTAAGCTAAAACTTACTTGTAATTAAAATTAAAAGGTTAAAATAGCAAATACTTAACAAAACACTCTCTAACTTCTATCTAAAAACATGTGCTTGCTAAAAGAAAATACTTCAACTTTAAAAAGTGCTAACCTGCCTAAAAACAACATCAATCACAAACCAGAAAAAGACATAAAAAGTAGGTATATGTAAATTATTATAAAATAGAAACACACTGTTAGAAATGGGGTCTCTAGTTGACAGTGGCCCCTGGTCTCTAGTTGGCAGTTGGCCCCTGGTCACCCCCTTGGTAGCTTGGCACGAGCAGTCAGGCTTATCTCAGAGGCAATGTGTAAAGGATTTGTACACACACAGTAACACATTGAAAACATTACAAAAGGAATCTACACCAGTTTAGAAAAATAGCCAATATTTATTTGAATAAAACAAAACCTAAACGACAAAAATGAAACATACATAACTCAAAATATCACTTTAAAAAGATTATGCAAGTTTAGTCCATAGTAATCAATGGATGCGTTCGCTTTAGCACAAAGTACCGTAGATGTGTCAAAAATCAAAGATGAGGTAAGATGCACAGGAGGTGAGATGTCGGAAAAGAAAAGAGGTGCACCGGTTCCTTACTATGCAGGGGAGGTGATACATCGGTTCCTTAATGGCAGGGAAGGTGATGTGTTGGTTCCTTACTGTTAGACAGAGGAGGAGATGCATCATTTCCTTACTGGCAGGGGAGGGTATGTGTCAGTTCCTTACTGGCAGGGGAGGTGATGCGTCGGTTTCCTGACTCGGTTCCTTACTGCGGTGTCGATGAAGAATCAGTGCCCAGGGACAATGCGTTAAAAATCCAGACGCGCTGCGTCGATGCAACAGCAGCAAAGCAGGCACTGCGTTGATTCCACAGTCACGAAGCAGGTGCTACGTCGGAGTTGGAGCGGGTGTCAGGGACGTCGGTGGCATGGAGCTAGAAACTCATGCTGCAGCAATTCTTCTGACGTGCTGCGAAAGCGAGCTGGGGCCTGCGGTGAAAGCCATGGTTGATGAGCCCAGCATTAATGATGCTTTGAGGCAGGCAGTGGTGATGTGTCGATCTTTTGCAGTGATGCATCGATAAAACAGGCGCTAGGAGTTGATGTGTGGGTTGCACTTCCAAGGACCCAGGAACTGGACTTGGCACCACTTAGTAAGTCAGGACTCTCAGCAGAAGAGCCAAGGCATTGGCATGTGAAGTCTTTGATGGCCCTGAGACTTCTTAACAGGCAAGCACACAGAAGACATTGGAGAACCTTGGAAGCAGGATAAAGAAAACAAAGTCCAGTTCATTCACTCCCAGGACAGAAGCAGCAAACAGCAGGTCAGCACAACAAAGCAACAGGCAGAGTGACAGTCCCTCCTACAGCATCCCGCTCGTCTTCCAGGCAGAATGTCCTCAGTCCAGAAGTGTTCTGATTTTGGAGTTTCAGAGGTCCAATACCTATACCCCTTTCTGCCTTTGAAGTAGGCAAACTTCAAAGGGAAGCCTTTGTAGTGCACAAGACCCTGACGTTCCCTGACCTGGCTCCAGACACACTACATGGGGGTGGAGACAGCTTTGTGTGAGGACAGGCATGGCCTATTCAGGTGTCAATGAAAACTCCTCCCCCTACTCTAGCTCAGGAAGACCTATCAGCCTGGTGATGGGCAATCAGGATATGCAGGGCATACCTCAGCTCCCTTTGTGTGACTGTCTAGAGTGAATGCACAAGATCCCAACTGACAGCCAACCCAGCTGTGTATTCTTCAGACAGGCAGAGGCACAGAATGGTTAAAAAAGTAAATGCCCACTTTCTAAAAGTGGCATTATCAAACTTACAATTCAAAAACCAACTTCACAAAAAGATGTATTTTTAAATTGTGAGTTCAAAGACCCCAAACTCCAAAACTGTATCTGTTACCAACCTTTTAAATACACTGCTCCCTGCCAATGGGGCTGCTTTGGGCCTACCTTAGGGTTGCCTTACTTGTAGTAAAAGGGAAGGTTTGGGCCTGGCAAGCCTTGTTACATTGCAAAGTGGGTGCACTTACCAGGGCAACATGGCAGTTTGAAACCACACAAACAGACACTACAGTGGCAGGTTTGAGACATGTTTGGAGGGCTACTCATGTGGGTGGCACAATCAGTGCTGCAGGCCCACTAGTAGCATTTGATTTACAGGCCCTCGGCACCTCTGGTGCACTATACTAGGGACTTACTAGTAAATCAAATATGCCAATCATGGATAAACCAATCATCAATACAATTTAGACAGAGAGCATATGCCCTTTAGCACTGATCAGCAGTGATAAAGTGTCCAGAGTCCTAAATCCAACAAAAATATGGTCATAAAAACAGGAGGAAGAAGGCAAAATGTTTGGGGATAACCCTGCAAAAAGGGACAGGTCCAACACACACTGACTAAAATAAAACCTAACAATCTCAACCTCTAAAAACTACCAACAAATAAATATTGAAAATTAAACCGACACTCTTTTTTTCTTCCTAGAGAAAAGAAAGCACCTTCTCCACATTACACCCCCAACGGAAAAGCTGCAAAAAGGTGTAAAACATCTAAGAAGAACATGCATGTAAGTATAAATAATAAAAGTAGTTGTATAGTTTTATATGTAAAAACAAATTGGAGAAACATTTTAAAATTGTAATTATTTATACTATTACACTACTGTCAGACGCAATGACAGGAAGTGCAAGACACACAATATCCCAGAAAGTAAAGCAATTACTAAGTGACATGGGTGTCACCTACAACCAAGAAAGTACATTGATGGAAAATGTGAATTAGAAATGTACCAAATATTATTCTACTGCATGCTACGGGAGGGCCACTACAAAAGATGATGTAATTAATGTAAGGAACACAACCACCCCCCAAATGCGACAGAAATAGAAGTAAGAGAGGTATTACATTATATGAGAGAGGCAAGCACTAGCTTCAAGGAGCCCACAGCTAGAATCCTAAAAGATATACTCCATAACGTCCCTGAACACATCACAGGCAAACTACTACCTTAACCCACTTTCAAATGTTTATTTGGACGAACTAAAAAAGCCACCAGCGATACTCCTCCTGCCCCTAGAAGATCCTGAGATATAGAAATAACAGAATTAAAAATTACACATAAAGAGGAACCCTTCCTGTTATATGACAACCTAAACAAAGATAGATGAATCCTAATATTTTCTACAGTAAATAACTTACAAAAACTAAACCATTGTCAAACCTGGAAGATTGACGGGATTTTCAAAATGTGTCCCAAACCATTCACTCAGATCTGCACCATACATGGTGAATATCAAAGCACAAATATCCCTTTTATATATGCCCTACTAGCAAATAAACAAAGTAACACTTACTACAAATTCTTAAACCACATTAAACATAAAACAAATAACTACTACCCACAAAAAATAATCATAGAGTTTGAACAAGCCATGATTCAAACCATTTAAAAAATATACCCCCACACAGCTGTGGAAGGCTGTTACTACCACTTCAATCAAAGCATATGGAGATACCTCCAACAATCAGTACTAAGGGGCTGATTACGATGCTGGTCGGACTGGCTTCCGTGGTCCTGTCGGATGCGGTTGGACCGCCGCGGTCAGGTCGGAAGTGGGCGCTCCTATCGCTGGATTACAATGCATGCGTATGCTCAGAAATCCGATCTCCGCAGGCCTTGCGACTCCGACAGGAAATTCCGACCGCAGTTGCGTTGGAAATGATCCATGGAGCATGCCAGAGAGCGGACAACCCTACAGACCTCCTGCCCTATTACAATGCGCCTTTCAGATGAGCCGACCGTGCCAGTCCAACCGCCTCATCTGAGCTGGTAGAAAGGGAAGGATATAAGGCCAACACACACCTCTACACAGCTTCTCACTTCCTGCACTGATATGGAGCCTATCCTACATGTCCTGCCACTACTGTACCTGCTCGACGATGATGAGAATCAAAACCGTTGTGGACAGAATCACCAGTAAGTGACACCCCTACCCATCTACATAGGGTCCCCACCAAATTGATGACTCCGGCATGAAAAAGCTAGGCCGTACCTTTGTCTGTATGAATGGTGGGGGTGCGCAACATGTTCCTAAGTCAGAACACTGGTACATATAGCCTGTACAAATTCCAAGAAAAGCTGGACATGAGGGGGCCCTGAGGGAGTTTGGAAAGAGCGAGGATTGGCATTTGTGTAAAAGTGTTTGAAGTGTTCCGGGATCTGTCGGTGGTCATCACCGGAATGCTGTAAAATCTGATGCAGAGATGGGTCCCAACGAACTCTCCTTATCAGCCCCTACACTCAGGGTGTGAAAATAGTAAACTCTGAAGTAGTACTAGCTAGGTTGGTCCTTGGGAGGGCTAGGTTGAGGATTGGGGGTGGGTAGGTCAGTTGGAGTGATGGGCTCGGGAATGGGAGGTCTGGCTTGTGGTGTTGGAGGGCTGGGTTTAGGGTTGGGTGTCTCCCATGACACGCTCTGCACTAGACTTCACAACGCCGGCATCCGCGACAAAGCCCTTGACTGGACCCGCTCATTCCTCTCCGGCCGAACACAGAGTCAGACTTCCGCCTTTTCTCTCAGAACCTACAGAAATCAGCAGTGGAGTGCCACAGGGCTCCTCACTGAGCCCCACCCGCTTCAACATCTATATGGCCCAGCTTACAACCATCGTCAGAAACCACGGACTCAACATCGTCTCCTACGCCAAAGACACTCAGCTGATTCTCTCCTTCATCGACGAACCAACAGCCATCAAGAACAACTTTCACAGCGGAATGAAGGCAGTAACCACCTGGATGAAGGACAGCTGCCTCAATCTCAACTCAGACAAGACCGAAGTCCTCATCATGAGCCCCACCCCCTCCACCTGGGATGACTCCTGGTGGCCCGCAGTGCTCAGAACCCCCCCACACCCACAGACCACACACGAAACCTCAGCATCATCCTGGACTCCTCACTCTCAATGAACTGCCAGATCAACACCGTCTCTTCCTCCTGCTTCCGCATACTCTGGAAAATCTTCAATTGGATCCCCACTGAGTTCATGAAAATGGTCACCGACGCACTCGTCAGTGGCAGACTCAACTACAGCAATGCCCTCTACGCCGGCATCATGCAAAAACTCCATAAGAAGCTGCAAAACATCCAAAACACCTCTGCCACACTCATCCTGAACATCCCCCGCTGCAGCCACATCACCAGCCACCTAAGAGGCCTCCACTGATCAACAAAAGGATCACCTACAAACTCCTCACACATGCTTACAAAGCTCTCCACAACGCAGGACACGCATACCTCAACCACTGCCTCTCCTTCCACACTCCTACCAGACACCACCACTCCTCCCATAAGGCCCCGACCACCATCCCATGGATCCGCAGGACCACTGCTGGAGGAAGATCCTTCTCCTTCCTCACTGCAAAGACCTCGAACTCCCTACCTCTGCATTTCAGGCAATTTCCATCTCTGCCTCAATTCAGGAAGGACCTCAAGACCTGGCTCTTTGACTGAACAGCAGTTCACCCCCCTCAGCACCTTCAGACTGTAATGGGTGAGTAGTCACGCTTTACAAGAACACTGATTGATTGATTGATTGATTGAAGGCTGGGTCGGATCATGCGGGGTAATTTGTAGCCTTTTGGGGTAGTGATGGGTATAGGGAGGGTGAAAGCAGATTTAGCACCCTTCTGCTTAGAAAGTCTGGGTTTGGTTGGGGAAGAGATCCTTTGGGTTTTGGTAGGGGTGGGCCGGTATCAGGACCGGTGGGTTTGCGTTTCTTACCCCCTTTGGGGGTAGGGATTTTTTTGTAAGGGGCAGGTTTTTTTGGGGTTGATGTGGAAGGGTGGGGTAGGGTTGGGAAACCAGACCTTTTGGGTTTGGTTGGGGGGCAGCTGTGGCAAGGAAAAGATCAAGGGTACCCAGGGTAAGTGTTCTGAGAGACTGGGGCGAAGGAATGGCAAAGGTTGGGTGTTGGAGGGATGTGAGGTCTGAGGCGTGGATGTGCGTGCTGTGCGTGCATGTCTCTATGTGTCTGATGTCTGTTTGGCTGTATAATGTCTGTGGTGCTTGGAAGTGTGTGATGTCTGTGGCTGGTGTTGTGGCTGTGGTGTCTGGCTGTGTGATGGCAGTAGTGTCTGTGGCTGGTGGTGTCTGGTGGGTTTACAGCAGTAGTGTCTGTGGCTGGTGGTGTGGGTGTGGTGTTTGATTGTGAATTTGGAAGTGGCTGTGGCAGGCTCTGGTGTAGTGGTCTCTGTGTGTATGTCAGTGGATATGGTGGTCAGGGTGCTGACTGCCTGGTGAGTGGATGTGCTGCCTTTTTGCTTCTTATATTTGTCTTTGCATGTGTCTGTTGAGGTGGATGTGTGATGATGTGTGCATGTGCTTTGGACAGGAAGGGGGATAGGGATAGTAGAAGGGGAAGAGGCAGGAGTGGGGTGCAAAGCTGGAACTGTTGGAAGGCTGCTGTGAGTGTGGAAGCCAGAGCCTGAAAAGATCTCTGTAGGCCAGACATGTCATCGTGAATACCTTCCAGGCACACACATTCAGTTGCAGTGTTTGTACCTTGAGGGCATTCAGCACTGCTGTCTGACCCACAGAGATCTGCCTCAGGAGGTCAATAGCCTCCACACTGAGGGCAGCAGGGGAGACACTGGCAGGGGGTGAGGTGCCTGGTGGGAAAGAGACTCTCCCCTGCTTAGCGGAGCAGGCCCGGACAGCTGATTCAGGAGCAGCGGGTAGGGTGGAGATGGAAGGGGGGTGGCAGACATGGATGTAGGGGACTCAGGTCCAGGTGGGTCCATCACCATCAGGGAGTGTCCACTGGAGCTTGACAATGCTGATGATGAAGACTCATCGTGTTGCTCCTCCGTGGCACTCCCACCAGCCTCTGGGCCGCTGGGTTAAACTGTGTCACTGGGGTGAAGGGACCCACCGTGGCCAGCTGCGTCCTCAACAGTCTCGGCCCTGTCTCCTTTGCTGCCCTGAGTAGATGCTGAAATAAGATGAGTAATATGTTAATTGCAATTGCCTAAACACACTAGGCAAGCATATCAAAACACAACACAATAGCACAGAACCCACATTGATCAAGGATAACTAAATTGCCTCCAACATTGGCATGATAACATGATTGGTACATGACCTGTGCACAGTCATACATAATGGTGTCATTACCACAGTCTGTTCCGACTGCATTTGTGACTATATCCCAATTCCAACCTCATGTGTGTATCAGGAGATGTCATCACCCTGTCAACCTAGGTCCTTGGATCATCCCATAGTTACCTGATGTAATCAAATGGCATGTCCACATGGAATACATACCTACCCATCCACTCAAGGCCCTGCAATCCACAAATGGTCAGGTTTCCCAAACACACTACATGTAGAACTGCTGGGCACCTTCTACAGAGAAGTAGCAGTATATTGTGACTAACACTGATCAGTTGACATAGAAGTGCCCAACCCACAATGTTCACTCTTCACACGTGACACTTATACTTCTGACCACTGCCAGATGACGCAGCTGATAGATCCAAATGAGTAGCCTAGCTAGGTTTCACATGTAGTACAGAAGAGTAGAATGAAGACAATGTGGCTCCAATTTGTGGTACATTGCAGGACAAATGATCATTGTACATGACTGTGTCTAGAAACATCCCCTGTCTAGATTGTCTCATGTGAGCACACTTTTTTCAAATAGAAAATCTCAATGCCATTAGAAGAACATTGAAAGTACATGAGGTATAGGATACAGTCCATAAGGTGGTCTTACTCATGTCCACAAGGGAAGTGAATTCACTGTACATTTCATGTTTTTCTATCACAAATACCGATGCAGTTCTGAGTGGTGACATACACATATGACCCCAACATGCCAGCACATCACTCCCTGATGTAAATCACCAGCCACAGAATGACCCTACACAGATGCACATGTGCATCCTACCTGACTGAATACACACTTCACAATGGCATGCAATGGAACATTGCCAGGACGTACTGGAAGTGTTCCCACCATGTGTGGCATTGCCTCAACAATTAACCTGGCTGATGACATCCATCAATGTCTTTGGCTATGTGTGACTCACCCACCCATGTCTAATCACCACAGTATGTGATTACACCTACTCTGTATACCCATCACTGTTTTACATTGTCATCTAGCAAACAAAACAAGATGATGGATGGAGTGCTGAAACTTTTTAACCACTCACCCACAGTCACAGATCTGGGTTTAATCTATCGTTCTTTTGCTCACTGTGCTACCCCAGTTTGGACCCAGCCATATGGAAATCAGTCTTGACCTTGTTCCTCATGGGAACAGTCCAGCCCGAACTGCCAGGCCAGGTCCTCCCTGGACTGGAAACAAGCATCCTAGGACCGATTTCGGGGTTTCACCCCTCATCATCCAGGGTAGCTTGAATCCAGTGGCACAGCGAGCAAGAGACCCACGTCTGTGCATACCCTTGGCCACTTAGGGCGAACATAGCAAACACAACAAGATGATGGACGGAGTGCTGAAACTTTTCAACCAGTCACCCCCAGTCACAGATCTGGGTTTATTCCTTTGTTCTTTTGTTCTCTATGCCACCCCAGTTTGGACAATGTGGGGCATGGGCTTGGCTGGGATAAATCTTAAAGAGTACACATTGTATCAGCAGTACTCACCTGCTCCTCTGGTGAGCCATAGAACTGGTGGTACAGGGGAAGGACGCCATCAACCAGGGTCTTGAGCTTCTCTGGAGTGAAGGGAGGGGCTGTGAACCCTGTACAGCGTGACATGGCAGCTCCCAGATGTGCTAAACAGCAGCTGAAGATGAGGAGGTGTGGTAAGCAGCAGTGTCTGGAGACAAGTGATTTTTTCCCTAACCACAACCTTTAAGTGCAACACATAGGCGGCCTTCTATGTAGACGGCCCTGGGTATTGGACAGCGGTGGTTGCATTTTACAACATTAGCAAATGGCTGTGACTGCCGTGGTAGAATCCGTCTACTCTGCGGTTCAACTCAGCCAGCTGTCGGCTATCATGCATGTCCCATTGGAGAGACTAGGGCTCCACCATGTCAGTGTAGTAATATATGTTATGAGACGGTATTCTAAATACGTTTTCGCCAGTATATGAATGTAGGAATACTCACATGATGTATGACACCATTTCCCTGCCTATACCTTTGCTTAGACGTCTGTATTGAACATGACTGTGCATGTACACATGATTACTGCAGTGCAGTGGACACCGGCAGTAACAGTAGTAATTTGTGCAGTGCAGACTCCACAACATGACGTTGTCCACCATACCAATGAAATGTATATGATGTGCCCAGTGCTGTTACAGACACATGTGGAATCCAGACTGGTGATGATGGGTGGAAGTTGTAATGAAGGCAGTGCATCCTAATCATCTGGGTGACTCCTGTATATATAGATGGAATGTCTATGTGAATCTTTTGGCTGTCTCCCACCTGGAATGGGCTCTCCCACAACAGTGGCTATTAGGGGAAAAGTAGCATCCAACTATGCGTCATGCAACTCATTCAATTTCGTCATACAAGAGGTTGCCATGTATGAAATTATTCTTTGGTACATAAAGTGAAGTGAACTGCTGTGTACTGTTCACATATGCATTAATGTATTTTCACATCACTTTTTGCTGTGTGTTGGTTAGGCCTGGGCGGAAAACTACGCTACGCTCGTATAGTTTGTTTAGTTTGCGCAACTACGCGCTACGCGAATTGCACGTAGCACAGTGCAAAAACGCGTAGCGTAGCGGGCATTTTTTGCTTGCTCGCGGTCCTCAACGTCAAGTTTGCGACCGCGAGCGAGCAAAATGACATCCCGGCGAGCTTTTTCCTCGTTCGCGATCAGCAACATCAAGTTGCCGATCGCGAGCGTGGAAAATAAACCTCCCGGGGAGATTCTCAACGCGGGGAGGTCAGGTTTCTCATTGCGAGTGGTCGCGTATGCTCGCGACCGCTCGCGATGAGAAACTACCAGTCCGCGTTGAGAAAACTGCCGCTCGAGTACAAATCTACTCGAGCGGCAGAAAACGACCGCTTGCACTGTGCAAGATGCCGTTTGCAATGATTGCACAGTGCGAACAAGCATCTGGCACTATGCAATCATTGCGAACAGCATTTCCTACCGCACTACGCAGTTCGCGTAGTGCTACGCGTAGCTCGCGTAGTGCTACTACGCGAACTACGCCCAGGGTTAGTGTTGGTATATGTTAGTGTGGACACTTTGACCAATACCCATATGTGTGTCTACTCCACACATGGGTACCTTGCCAGAGGGAGGAGACAACAGCCTCCAGTATACCGGCCATTCCCAAACCTCCTAACTATGGAAGAAAGAGACATCATCCGGACGTTTCGTCTTAATAGGCAGACAATACAAGATTTATGTGGCCAGTTGAAGCCTCATTTTCATTCTCGAAGACACTATCCCACAGCTCTGACACAAATGGTGAAAGTAATGTCAGCACTGCATTTCTTGACCACAGGTTCCTTTCAGTACACTATGGCCTTATCTATTTGAATGTCACAACTTATGTTTAGTGGTGTACTGCGTGATGTACTTTCAGCTATGATGAGACACATGGGTAGCTATATTCAGTTCCCTAGGCATGCTGATTTGGTCAATGTGAAGGGTGACTTCTATGGATTTGGTCGCATCCCACATGTTATTGGATCTATTGATGGCACACATATAGTCTTGATTCCACCACAAAACAGTGAACAGGTTTATAGGAACAGGAAGCACTTCCCTTCTATCAACATGTAAGTGGTTTGTTTAGCAGATTTAAACATCTCACACATCAGATTCCCCGGTTCAGCCCATGACTCCTTCATACTGTGGAACAGCAACATTCCCCAGCTGGTGACACAGCGACTATCGGAGAGGGCCTGGCTTGTTGGTGAGTATGAGGTATACAACCTTTGTGTGTGTGATGGCAGGTCGTTGTTACAACTTTTAGTACTTCTGTCTGTCTTTCATTTGGGAGACTCAGAGTATCCAAGTCGTCCATGGTTGTTGACACCGCTGAGGAATCCAACAACGCCAGGGGGAGTCCACTTCAGTGAGGCCCATGGAAGGACAAATGAGCCAGTGGAGCGGGTTTTTGGACTCCTCAAGGCCAGATTCAGATGTCTGGACATGACTGGGGGAGCCCTACTCTACTCACCCCAGAAGGTGTGCAAGATTACCGTTGCATGTTGTATGCTCCACAACCTTGCACTGCGATTGAACATCCCTCTCATTGCAGATGATAGAGACTAGCAGGGACCACAGGGTGAGGATCCTGAAATGGCAATTGAAGATGATAGTGGTGGAGAGGAAGGAGTTGACATGAGTCAAGAGCTCATCAACAACTTCTTCTCAAGAGTCTAAGTATGATGTGCGCTGTCCTTACTTATCCTGTTGCTGTGACTGCAGTTGTGATGATATGAGGAGGTTTTACCTGGATACCTGTTTTGTATGTACAGCTGTTTAAAACTCTGTGCACGGTTGTGTCTGGAGGTAGCCTTGCACATGTTCATGTAATAGTTGTTGTTTTGTGTAGGTGACATTTAGACATGTACTGTGTGCTCTAGAATTTAACTGTGTTTGGAGTCATAGGTATGGCTCCTTCACTATTTGTATTGGTCTGTTATAGGTACCTTCACCATGTCATCCTCAATTGGGCATTTTAGAGTTGTGACATCAGCAAGTATGTGATGCTGTTACAAAGTACGAACTGGAAATGGATTGTTCCTGGAGATGTCTGGCTCAGACTTTGGCTGTACAACTCCAGTACCAAGCCTGCTTGCACTGTGATAGGATGGAAGTTGCAATGAATCCATTGGACTTGTTCCCTGTCATGTGGTGGTCCTATTGCCATATGTGTGCCATCATGTGTTCCAACACAATGTTGTTGTTGGGCCAAATCATGCTAGACACCCTACACATTAGCTAAGTCCTCAATGTGTATGAACTGGATGTAGCGGTTGATGTGTCTCATCATTGTGAGCCACAGTGCATGTGGCACACCACTGAATCTTGTGTGTGACATTCCAACAGAGGAAGCTACACAGGATTGTAAAGGACTTGTGCAGAGAAACTGTTGTACTGTGAATTTTTTAATTCAAATTTTTAATGATGGTGAATTCCTATTGTGAGTTAGGTGATAGGGCACAATCTGATGACATGAACAAATTGGCTTTTCCCTAAACATTTTGGCATTGTCAGATGTATCCCCTCTGGCTATCTTGTTCAGGTCTGAGCATGACATTTGGGGTGACTGACACTGAGCATTTGATTGTTGTATTATTTAACTCTGGTTCTGACTCAATGGCAGACAAAGTTGTAACTCTGAAATAAATTTTGCATGGTACTATACACTTGAATGTCTGTGTTGGAATTAAATGGTTGTCATACCCATGTGGACGTTGTAGACAATACACAAGTTGCTCATATTTACATTTGATTATTCACATGTGAATTACTTCAAACCTTGCTAGATGTGAATGATGCTACAGGAGCTAAAAAAATTGTGAGCAGTGACTTTATTGCAGTGCACATAGTGAGTTAACAAAAAAGGGATTAACATACATTTAATGACAAGACAAGAGTGTAGTAGTCAGTGTTGGTGTATGAATCCATTATTGGAGCCACATTGTCTCAAGTCCAAAGTCCAACAGACTCCTCCCATCAGAAATGTGAAAGTGTCCAGGAAAAGTCAACAAAGTGAACGTGTTGCACACAAAGTGGGACATCAGGAGTTATGCTGCTTCCTGGCAGGGGTTAGTGCCTTCACACAGATCTAGAGGATGGTGGTGAGCACGTTCTGTTATGCACCGTTCGCCCCTCGATGCACTGATGGAGGCAGGCTCACCTTGACAAATGTGTGACTACAGGGAGCTGCCCTCACTCCGATGCCCTTTCGAGCACATACTGCGGTGAAACTCGATCATATCCGAAGTGTGGATACAAGACCCATATGTAAGTACAGGGTTAGTATTAGACCCTCTAATATAGAAAGGAGGGCAGGATGACAGGGATCTTTCAGTCCTGAAGAAAGCCGGGGAAGACACAAATAGCCGGCTGAAACATGTTGACTAATCTGCAGAGAGTAGGGGCGAACGGTGCATAACAGACCATGCTCACCACCACCCTCTAGGTTGTTAGACCTTCTTAACCCTGGCCAGGGAGTACAGGAATAAAATAGGCTTTGGGACATCCCTGAGCTAGTTTTAACAATAATTTCTGCACTTATTATACACTTGATCCCTACTATTTGTGTTTGTTTTGTCTCCCCCACCATATTGCTCCACCCCAGGCGTTGGTCTGTGCAGGGGTGTGTTAGCAGCCCTATGATGAAGCATGCCACATTCGTGTGGGTGAGGGCAGTTTTTCAAACATGTTGACTTTGTCTATTATAACTCTTTAAGCGTTTCTCTTTTCACTCCTACTTCCGTCTGTGTGTTGAGTCAGTTATTGAGGAGGTCGAAGTAGGAGTAGTCCCTCCTCCCCCTCCTTATTGTGTGGAAAGTGGTTGATGCCTTGCCACCCGAACCTCCTGGAACTTTTTGGACTTCCCGGCCCGCGATGGGTAGGGCGATCTACTGCTGCAGGGTCAGGGGTGTCTGAGAATTCTTCATCTGGCAGAGCCTCCCTTCCTGTGGCTGCTGCTGATAGGGCAAGATGTTGTTGTACCACAGGAAGGGGTAGGGTTTGGTGGAAAAGCCCTGCAGAGTATGCTGTTTATGTCCCTCAGCACCCCAATCAGCTGACCCATGTTGTCATAGTGTGTGTCAAGCTGCTAATCTATGGACCTCTGTAGGTGCTTCATTTCCTGGAGTTCCTCGAGTACCGGGCCCATCACTCCTTGCGTGTCCTCATAGGCACCCAGGAGTTTCACATGGTTGGTATGAGCGTCATTAGCACCAGTGGCCTCACTTTCCTGCCCCACTGTTACCCTACCACCACCCCTGCCCCCACGGGCCTGTGTCCTGGACACAGCCTGAACCCTCCCACTGTCTACCACAACCTCAGTGAGAGGATTGTTAATCCTCACCTTTTGAGGTGGGAGTGGGAGGAAGGAGATGTTGCCATCCGTGCTTGGAGCACAGGTTGTTGGGGCAAAGGTCAGCACAGATGTTGCAGCTGGGGTGGGGGATGTGGTTGTGGGCATGGTGGGACTCACTGTTGCTCTCTGCCCAGGCCCACCAGATGGGCTAGGAAGGTCCTCCACATCCATTTCTTCTGGAGATTCTGCATCACTGAAGGATTGATCCAGGGGTGGAGGTGAAGTCTGAGCGGTGTCTTGACTCTGGGCAGATGATGTGTCAGATCCACCTGTACAGAGAAAGAGTATGTTGTTATTGTTGTAAGTGTGCTTTGTACATCCACATCAGAATTGACACAGTGAGTTTAGGCCTGTAAAGAACATTTGGGATGCAGCTTAACATTGAGATCTCTCCCCTTTGTGTTTGACTCGTTTTTAGACATTGGGAGACATCCTTTACATGAGGTGGTATTGGCAGGTTATCTTGCTGTGCTGATATACTTCTTGTAGAAATGACAAGTGAGTATGGGCAAACAGCACTAGTGTAGTGTGGTTTGTGGCCTCATTGGCTTCATTGCTAAGTTAGCTTAGGCCCGGCTGCCATGATGCCCTTTTTGCACACGTTACTCTGTGACTTTGTTTTCCAGCCTCTGCTTGTGCCCGGCTATTTTAGAACTGTCTGCCTTTTTTGCCTTTCACCTATACTCATGTTCCCTGTGGGTTTCGTCTACACACCATGTACAAGGTCGAAAAACAACGTCCCTTGTTCTTGCTGATCTGGTCAGCCCCTCGCACTTAGACATAACACATAATGCAGCTGCACTGGAAGAATTTGGGTGCCTTTAATATTGTGATCTCGCTATTTGGGGCACTTGGAGAAAAACCTTTCCAGGGAGAAGAGCTGTGCGTGTCTGTTGATGTAAACCTTGCATCTAGATATTGAGGTATGGGGGTCCGCCAGACAAAGCCCAGAGGTCTTCTATTTTTATAATAAACTAGTTATTAGCACAGGGAGGGTGGTAAGGCCATTTAGTCCTATATCCACTGTCTTTATAAAATGCTTTCCCCGTTTGTATTCTATGGAATTGTAACCATGCTTATTATTTTATCTTTATGCATTATGCTGATAGTACTGGCACGTGTACTGTACCTTAGAGCACGATAGTTGAAATAAACATTTTAAACTATACAGTGTCTCTTATTACGCGCGTTGTGGACAAGTATGAGTGAGTTATGAAAGGGTGTTCTTGCTCCCGAGAGTCCTGAGAGAGACCGTGTTCTGGGTTGTCTAATCATTGGTAGCTGCGCTGCTAATGAGACGCTAAAGCTAGTCGGATTGGGATTGTGGGTACTAAGGGGCATGGTTGGCTCACCACTATACTCCGAGGTCCTATTATCCTGTGCATAGCTCTGTGTATGTGCAGAATCCCTACAACACTAGCACATCTTGTTTGGGGTCCAAGCAACAGGGCCTCTTAGTAGATGTCGTCACTTCAGTCTCCCATACCTCTCACTTCAGCAATGGCTCCCTGCATGTGAGCTGAACTTCAATGGGGGCATGGCTGACAAGTGAGTATGGGCTAACAGCACTAGCACATCTTTTTATGATCCAAGCAACAGGGCCTCTTGGTAGATGTAGTTGCTTCAGTCCCCCATACCTCAGACTTGAGCAATGGCTACCTGCATGTGAGCTGAACTTCAGTGGGGATGTGGCTGACAAGTGAGAATGGAGGGAGGAAACAGGGGCCTCTTGGATAATGTTGAAGCAACAGGGCCTTATCGTAGTTTTAGTATTTCCTTCTCACACTTACCTACAATAACTAAACTGGATTTGTGTTACATACAGGTTAGCAA
This sequence comes from Calotriton arnoldi, assembly GCA_963921515.1. Taxonomy (NCBI): domain Eukaryota; kingdom Metazoa; phylum Chordata; class Amphibia; order Caudata; family Salamandridae; genus Calotriton; species Calotriton arnoldi. Next base: position 96,965 of record CAWUFW010018493.1, read on the forward strand.
ACATTAGTTGTGCTGGCCTATACTATTAGACATTTACACATGTTAAGGGTCCTGGGACGATGATAAGATGTTAATGCACTTCCAGGCAGCATTCTCACATGTGGGATGTGATGGAGATAGGTACATGTGAACTTATGTGTAGGGCTACTCATCGTTAACGATCATCACATATCTCTGATAGTTTGGCTAATGCATGTTTATAAAGGAAATGGACATTACTATGGCAAGAGCTGTGAGGTTTGCAAACAGTACAAAGATATGTTGTGACAGTTGTTGAGGTGTTACTTGCCAGACTCCAATTGCCAAGGTATTCCGGTCAAGCCCTCTGAATGCAGGACGGCATGCACCTTCTCCTCCAAGGCTGTGAGTTCCAATGGTGGTCTGTGAGGACCACCACCAGTGTTCTGAGTCGCAAGGTGGTGCCTGGAGACCAGTTTCTTTACTTTCATCTTCAGGTCTTGCCACCTCTTCAAGATGTCCTCCTTTGTGCGCAGGGTGGTACCAACATCATTTACTTTGTTGACTATGCTGTCCCACATTTCATTTCTTTTAGTGAGAGCAGTATGTTGGACTTGGGATGGAAATATTTATGGCTCTACCCTAATGATTTCAACCACCATCACTGTCAACTTAGTGTCTGGAAAACGGGAATTTTTGGCAGGTGACATTGTGCATAAATAAAAATCAGTGAGTGACAGTGAAAGAAACGGTCAATGTGATCAAATCAAGATATGACAAAGATCTTAGTGCATAAAACGTGTGTTGAGTGTGTGTGATGGAATTGTGTTTTCAGGGCTGCCTTCTCTCCGAACAATGTGATGTGTCTCACTGTGCTGGAGTGTAGTGGCAAAGGATCATGGTCTGGGATGTGGTGGGTTTTCTACTTTGAATTGTAGGTGTGTCCACTTTAGCAATGGTCATCAGCTGTGTATTTTTTTAAAACATCCAATGGACAAGCTTTCCAACCGCTGTGGTCCATGCCCAGAGCTTAGCGACTGCAGTGCTCCATGCCAGGAGATCTGTGACTGCCGCGCTCCATGCTGGGAGTTCTGCGACCGCTGGGCTCCATGCCAAGTGCTTTCCGACCGATGAGCTCAAAGCCTAGTGCTTTACGACCGCTGCGCTCCATGGCGAGTGCTTTACGACCACCGCAGTCGGAGGTTAGGCCTGCATGCATCGTAATTCAGCTGAGATTAATTTGCAGCCTCGGCGGTCGGAATCAGACCGAGGCCACGGCGGTCGGACGGACGGTCCGACCGGCATCGTAATGAGGCCCTAAGTGTAGAATATGCTACAAGCAGTCAATTTGCCTTTGAAATAAAAAATGATAGCACTAGCCAATGCCTCTGTCACTGAGGTAGCTAACCACTGCAATTTGATAATAGAAAGTCCTTTCTACTAACAATATGAAAACAAACTAAGCCCCCCAAAGGGTTATTTCAAAGATAATTGGGCTGGCTGACTACATTGCTCCAAACACAGATGCCAACCGAAATTCCAAACACCATGATGGAATGTCTATGACAGCACCTTAGCACAGGAAGCCAAAACTAACAACGCAGTGGAAGGATGGCACAATGCCTTCCAATCCACACTAGACGGAGCCCAACCTACACTCTATAAATTTATAGAAGCATTACAAAGAGAGCAAAGCTACCAACAACTACGAATGGACCAATTTTTAACCCAAATTGTGCCTAAACTTAGCAAACAAACCAAAAGAATGTACAAATGCCACGATTTAAAGTCAAACTCTTTATAAACAACAAAGTAGTAGATTACTTAGCTATATTAGCTAAACTTATATTATAAAATTAATACTAACCTACAATACTCCCAAAAACTATAACATAATCTTAACCCACATGACAAATCATTTTTTATATAAATATAAACATAGTAGTTTATTACATCAGTCAAAACATTAAATAAATCTCCAATCTTAAATAAGACTGATATAATAAAATAATATATAACTTATTTATATTAAAAATCTAAACCTCACTGACCCAAAACCTCAAAGAACAAACTCAATCTGTTACGTAAAATAATTGCAATACATAAAATACACATTTCCAAATAACAATTGCATAATAGTTACACAAATAATAAGGTATAACATCTCCCATCCCCAAAAAAATAATTAAATTTGACATTGTTTTGTAGCTCTAGATCATCCTGTGTATCCACGCAGGCAAAAAGTATAATCCATCAAAAATGGGAAAAATATTTTCCAAAAAGCCTCATTAAAAATTGCAAAATTAAAACCAATCCATTAGAGGGCCCTCAAAGCAACCCAAAGGAAGCCCTAGGAGCCATAACAAGTCTGAAAAAGTGTTTAAAAAAAGAAATGCTCCTGGAAACCGAAAAATGGAAATCAACGTAAAAATATTGGTTTATTATAATACCCTGTAAATCCAAATGCCCATAGGACACGTTCATACAGAAAAGCCTGTAAAGTAAAACAGAAAACCCACTCATAAAAATATTACATTCCTAAAAGTACATACACATTACATCTAATCATCATAAAACAAGTAGCATAACACAATATACCATAACATATTGATACAATACTAAAACAGTGTACGATAACCCAAACCAACACACTAGTGAAAAACACTACAATTAACACAACTGTATGTACAAAAAAACACTAAAACAACTAATCTCTAGACCACCCCCTATACTTCTGATTCTCAAAACCCTAAAAAAAATGAAAACCATTAAAAAGGACTTACCTGTTTGATGAACAGCAGCACCTTACTGCGCCCTGCATCCCAGAAAATAGACTAAAATGACATAAATAGACATCCAAATATAAGGCAGCGGTAAACAAAAATGGCTGTTAAGTGAAACTAAAAAAAGGCTATCTCCCCATAGAAATAAATAGGAAAATAACGTTGAATAAATATATTTAAAAATTCTAAAATTATTAACAATGTAAAACATGTCAAATGTACAATGTTAAAAAATTGTAAAGTATAAATAAAATAATAGTATAAAAAATAAAATTATTTAATATACACTGAAAAAACTTGTTTTATTAATCAATATATAAATGTTTTTAACTAGAAATATATATATATGAATAAAAATGTAGAAATATACATTAAATAAACTTCGAAAAATAATTAAAATCAAACAAATTGTTAGATGTCTTTATTCTATGGTAATATGTAAATAATAATGTATTTATTACAAATATACAACTAACAACTTTTTAAATTATCTTTCTAACCACCAACAATACTAATTAAATGACATAAACTACTCCTACTACATAGAAATATAAATTAACAAAAGTATTTCACACTAAAATGGTTAAATTAAATGATCACACTCCAACGTAAACCATTTTAAAGAAAGTGTTGGACACTAAAGGGGTGACATTTACAATTCCCACTCCAATCTAAACCAATCTGAAGAAGGTGTTGAACACTAGGGCCCTCATTACGATGAAAGTCAGAAAGTCTGCGACCACAGGTCGGAGGCTTTCCGAGTCTCATCACGGTTACATTACGATGCAGGTGGTCGAAAGTGAAAGCAAACGGTCATTCTGGCTGGATTTCGATGGGCTCAAGGAGCCCGTCGGCCAGTGGGAGACCAGCACGGAATCCCTATGGACAGCATTTCCGCTGTAGGGATTACGATGTCGGTTTCCGACAGGCTGTTGATGACGGGCTTTCCGACATGGAAAGTCTGTCAGAAAGTGACATTTGGGGCCCCTAGCAGGGCCCCCTTCACCCTGCGGCCTCCTGCATCATGTGACAGGCACCGCATGGTGCCTACCATGCAGCGCAGGGATGAACAGATGTCTCCCATTTGTCTATGGGAGCTTGTGCAACGGCCGGTTTACGGCCGCAGCACAAGCTCCCATAGACAAATGGGAGTATGTGACCGCACTATGTACATTTGTATCACAATAGTTTTTATTCTATATTTTATCCAAACACTCCTCACCTCTGACTAGAAATGACATTGATCAATAGCATTTCACAATCAAGTGTTCCATGTGAACCCAAACCATAAGACAAGCGAAAAGACTATAAAGTCAGAACAGTTTTCTTAGTTGTTCCTTTCATGCTGTTGTCTTGATAAGAATCTCTTCACTGTTTGTCTTGTATGTTAAATAATTTCCAAAGACCATAGAGAAAATCACGATTTGTGACTACAGAGGGAGCAGAAAGCTGTCCTGTCCCCACCTGAGTTGTACGGCTGCTTTGGACCATGTTGCTTGGGTAAACATTTAACTCCTCTCTCACTGCTACATGATTGGTAGCCCCCCTGGTAAATCCTCTTTCTGTTCTACCCCATCATGTCCCAAAGATCTAGAGTGTCTATGCGCACCCTCAAATGTTGGTAGAGTTACTCGGGAAATTGCAAGCAGGCCCTCATTCACCTAAAAAAGGCAAGTAGGTCCTCATATGGAAACTGTCCGCCCAGTTCGCAAACTAACATGAAATAACAAGGAAATGTTCCCTATGACGTTTTATCTTGTTTTTTCTGCCTTATGCATACACATGCCCACTCATACATCCACTACATACAGACTAAAGGCCTTGTTTTAGTAAAAAGTATCTCCTCCTTTATTGAAACTTTTTTTGTATATACACCATAAAAACCCAAGTTGATACATAAAGTTTCATTAAAAGAGAGGGTAAAATTCGGTTCTTACTGGCTCACTCTCATGTAAGTCACATTCATCTATATAACAGTTTTAAGTGAAACACATTTCTTTGATACAAGTCCCACGATTATATATTGTTTCCTATTGCTTCAATTCCAGTTACCAATCATATACAGATAAAACATATACTTGTAGACATACAACCACAATGTACAATATAATAAAAACAATACTATAAGAGAAACAGTTGTCGACGCGGCGTTTCGTCTTCTATCGGATGACACGTACTCTTTTGTGCACGCCACCAAGATTGAGAACCTATAGAGGCGGTGGCTCTTAAAGATAGGTTATTGTGTGGAGAAATTTATGAATCCCATCTCAGAACCATAAATTATCGAGGAGATTACTACCCCAAAACATCTTGTGGGGTCCAGGAATAAGTTATATCTTTCTGATTCCAAGGTCACCAATATTGCGAACCTATATAGGAGGTGGCTCTTAATGATAGGTGATTGCATGGAGAAATTTATGAATCTCATGCCTGAACCATAAATTATTAAGAAGATTGTAACCCAAGACATCTTGTGTGATCAGGGAATAAGTTATGCCTTTCTGAATTCAAGTATTGTCGGAAACATAGGGGCGGAATTTGCGTAGTCGCGCTACGCAAAGCTCCGCGAAACGGTAAAAAATCTCCGCGAGCACGCAAAAGTTCAGCGAACACGCGGAATTGCTTGTTCCGCCCGTTCGCGATGCTTTTTTCCTGTTCGCGAACGCTGTTTGCGTGCTCGGGGGAAATATCTTGCGAACACGCACTTTGAAAGCGCGAACAAGCAAAAAATTCTGCGTTCTCCGCGGAACGCAAAATTACCCAAATTCCGCAAATTCCGCAAGCGGAACGGAATTTACCGCCCAGGCCTAAAGTAAACCCCCAACCACATATGGATTGAATTGTATTGATGAGAAGGACCATATGTGATGAACATAATTTACAAAATTAGAAATAATTCTTTTAAAATTCAATAATACTCTTTTTTAACTTATGAGTCTATCCTGAAGAAGGTGGTGTCAACCAATCTCATTCCACCGAAACGCCGCGTCGACAACTGTTTCTCTTATAGTATTGTTTTTATTATATTGTACATTGTGGTTGTATGTCTACAAATATATGTTTTATCTGTATATGATTGGTAACTGGAATTGAAGCAATAGGAAACAATATATAATCGTGTGACTTGTATCATAAAGAAATGTGTTTCACTTAAAACTGTTATATAGATGAATGTTACTTACATGAGAGTGAGCCAGTAAGAACCGAATTTTGCCCTCTCTTTTAATGAAACTTTAAGTATCAACTTGGGTTTTTATGGTGTATGTACGAAAAAAATCAATAAAGGAGGAGATAGTTTTTACTAAAACATGGCCTTTAGTCTGTATGTAGTGGATGTATGAGAGGGCAAGTGTATGCATAAGGCAGTAAAACAAGATAGAACGTCAGAGGGAATATTTCCTTGTTATTAGGTGTTTTAACCCAGTTCCCTTGGTGCTAGAAAGGTTTCTCTCTTTTTTTGTTTCTTGATTTTATGCGCAAGCTAACATGTACACCCAGCAGTGAACAATGTTGTAGCTCGCAGACCTAAAAAAACATGCAGAGCACACACTAGGTTAGCAGACATACAGCTGTAGTGGGGTTCACAGCTGTTGGAAGTCCCACCTGTTATCTTTTCCAGGATAGGTATGTAGGAATTACAAATATTACAATGGAGGAACCACATACTGTGATGATGGAGTGAGGTGGAACTCTAGACCTTTTAGGAGGAAGATGTGTTTACATTTCTCAAATGTAAAACGTTGGACAAACAGTAGAGCTCTCTGCTTGCTTTTCTCCTCTTTCGAAGTCACTAAAAACATACATATTTGTTGAGTAACCACACAAGGCAGTTATTAACTATAAATAAAGATATAGAGTGATCCACAATAGGTACAGATATGCAGGCATACCTCCGCATATCCACAAGCAAACTGACAAGCCCATAGAATCTTCCCACATTCTCAGCATTCTACATGCACACTCCCCACTCCACACCCTTCCAGGGTGCAGAACACCACTCCTCAATACCCTGAAGAGGTTCTTGGACAGTTCTTTAACATGTCTATATGGGCATTGAGCTAGGCTACTTTTTAATTTTTGTCCTCCTATTTTTTTCTTCAGAGTTTCCTGTGGAGATTTATTTTTGGAGTAGATGAGGAAGGCGATGTTGTTAGAGAGGCTTTTTAGCTTCCTAATTACTATGTTCTTTCCATGGTTTCCATCTATGAGGTCTATTGATGGCTGAAGCTTCCTTCTTTCTGGAGCTGAGAGTGCTGTAGTGAGATGTGGTGAGTTGGGACGTTAATGGGTATTTGGAGTTTCTGGGAAGAATGGGATTTTAACTGCAGTCCTTGTTTTGGTTTCGCACCTGCTTGCTGCTTTCAGCTGGTCTTTTATGTAGAATTTCAACTAAAAGAATAAGTCTACCTGTTACCTGTTTGTGGCTCATTCGGCCTTTTGTGACATGCCACACTGGCAGCGTTAGCATTGGATGATGGAAAAATGTTGCAATTGTTATGAGACAATCTAGAAAATACTTGATTTGTTCCCCTGTTCAGTGTGGTTATTGTTCATGCATTGTTGATAATGTGAGCTATGACAAATGTGTTTTCAGCTCTTCAAATTAATGGACCTTTAGTCTCCCATGCACTTATTCTAATCATAATATCAAAGTGTATGATCGCTGGGGCAAACATGGCTACAGTGCTCTATACAGGAAACTTGTTAGCTGCAATAGGTTCTTGTTAGACCTGTCAGCCTTAGAGTGGTCTCCCTCCACACATTTTGCCTTACTACTCCTGTTTTTACCGAATTTGTTTTTGTTGGCCTTAAGACTCTTCAGACTTTACCACTGCTAAGCAGTGCTAAAGTGCTTGTGCTCTCTACTTTAAGCATGGTGAAATGGGCTTACATCCAATTGCCACATTTAATGTACTTGTAAGTCCCTAGTTAAGTGGTATTACATGTACCCAGGGCCCGTAAATTAAATGCTACTAGGGTAGGTCCTAAACAGTCCATAGGGCAGGGTGCTGTGCATTTAAAAAGTTGGACATTTACTTTTAACTGGTGTGAAAAACTTACATTCATTTTTCACTACTGCAAGGCCTATCTCTCCCATAGGATAACTTTGGTTTACCTTATTACATTAAATAAGTGATATCTTTCAATTGGGGGCAGGCAGGAAAGTCGAGTTTGGTCTCTAAAGAAATGTAATTTAAAACCTTCTTTAATGGTAAAGGGATTTTAAGTTACATTTCTGAAAATGCCACTTTTAGAAGATTGGTATTTTCTTGTCCTAACCATCTGCTGCCTGCTGCTTGCATCCTTGCTCACATGACTAGGTATAGCTGGCAGCTGGTCTTTGTGTATTGCTCCCAGACAGTGAGACAAATGAGGAATAGGTGTTGTCAGGATGGGCCATGAGGGGGGAAAGCTGTCACTTACCACACTTGCATATCACAAAGACTCTACCTCAGCCCAGTTACAAAGGGCTTCGCTAGTCTTTTGTGTGCCCAGACAAACTGGGTCCAGGGCAGGGAGCCACAAACCTCACAACACTTCTGTAAGGGGAAGACTCTAGAAGCTTCTCCCACTTCAAAGTGGGCACCAGGGATAAATAGGGGACCGTCAGACCCAACCATTCGGATCACTTCTGCACCTGTAGACTCTGCCAGAAAGAAGGACTGCCCAGCTGTGAAGTCTTCCCTGCTGCCCCAACTCTACTTTGCTGACCAAGGACTGCATTGCTGCCCAGCGCCTGCTGTTGCTGCACCAGGACTCTTCTGCTGCTGTGAGCTGCCAACATCAATGCAACTCCTTGCATCTCAACGCAGTGCAACGCAGCTCATCGCTGGCCCAGCATGACGCATTTCACCTTCAGCAACAATGCATCACAGCACAAAGCTCCGCAAGCCAAGGAAGCTTCTTCGACAATGACGCAGCTCAATGCCGCAACACATCTTGTCCTCAGTGCCAATGCAGCACAGCGCAAGCCCTCGCAAGCTCCCGTTGATGGCTTCATCAACTCTGCCGCTATGCAACGCATCCCAAATGCAGAGCCTCACATCGCAGCTCCTCACCCACGACTCCTCCACTCCGGCCCACAGAGTTTGATGCATGGACTCCACATCTGGATGCCCAGGTACTTTATCAGCAGACCTGAAATCAGTCCTGTATCCGGTCTGCACTTCATCACGGTCGGCCTGAAATTGTGACTTGGACCTGGTCCACCACAACCAGATATCCATGGTTCACACGTTTTTCTTCCTAGCACTTGATTTCCTCAAAGCATATAAAATTGCATATCTCCAATTCTATTGATTGGATTTTTGTCATTTTGGTGTCAAATAATTTCTTAAATCATATTCTATTTTTTTTAATTGGTGTGGTATTTTTCTGGTGCTGTGTTTTCACTTTGTTACTCTTTGTGTGCTGTATCAATACTTTACACATTGCCTCTAAGTTAAGCCTGACTGCTTTTGTGCACAGCTGCCAGAGGGCTAAGCACAAGTTAATTTGGGGTTTGCTTTTGTTTCACCCTGACAAGAATGGTGGTTGTTGCTTGAGCAGGGTTTCCCACCCCTCAGCCAGTAACCTAATTTCTCACATTGGTGTTCAGTGGTGTTTGTGCAGTGCCGTACAGTGATTTGTGGTACATAAAAATCCCAAATAAATAATTTGATACCAAATTGTTTTAAAAAATCTCCTTGATTGGCTCTTTTGCTTTTTTCCAAAATAACTCATTCTATGTGACTGTCTGTGCCTGTGACTATACCTGTAAGAATGGAATTTAAACTCATCAATCTAGAGAGCTACACTGTGGCTGAGATCAAGGATTTCTGTAAGGAAAGGGGGCTTCCAACCAAGAAGAGAACCAAATATCTGGAGCTCCAGAAGGCTCTGAGGGCCTGGTCAGATGGTCACCAGTTGCTGGTAACAAGAGAGGACCAGTGTTAGACCTATCAGACTTGAGGGGACCTTCCCCCAATCTTTTTACCTTCACCTTCCTAATTTTCAGAATTTGTTTTTGCTGACCTTAGGGCTCGGTGCACTTTCCGACTGCTAACCAGTGCTAAAGTACTTATGCTCACTCCCTAAAACATGGTAAAATTGGCTCACACCTGATTGGCATTTTTAATTTACTTATAAGTTCCTAGTAAAGTGGTATACCATATACTCAGGGTCAGTAAAGTAAATTCTACTAGTGGGCCTGCAGCGCTTATTGTGGCACCCACTTAAGTAGCCCCTTAAAACATGCCCCAGGTCTGCCATTGTAGCCTGAATGCATTTTTAGACTGCCAATTCGACTTGGCAAAACAGCCCCCTTGTCAAGCCTTAAACTTTCCTTTTATTGCATATAAGTCACCCCTAAGGTAGGCCCCAGGTAGCCCATAGGGCACAGTGTAATTAAAAGGCTGGTCATGTACTTTTAGGATTTACATGTCCTGGTAGTGAAAAACTCCTAAATTAGTTTTTCGCTACTGTGAGGCCTAGCTCTCCCATAGGATAACAATGGATTGCAATATTACGTTTAATAAGTGACAATTTTGAAAATACCACTTTTAGAAAGTTGGGATTTGTCTGCCCTAGCTATTCTGTGCCTGCAGCCTGCTCCTGGGTCACATGACTGGGAGTTCTTGGCAGTTGGATATTGTATATTCCTCCCAGACAGCCAGACAATAGAAGGATTAGGTGTGCCTGGATGGGCCATTGCTTCCAGGATGCAGGAGGAGCTGGACACAGCCCCACTTACAAGTCAATAGACTGTGCCTTGCTGTCACACAAAGGAATTCACACTACCTAATTGTTTATGCAGTTAGGCTGGAGTCAGGGCAGGTAAAGCAGGAAACTCCAAGTACTTCAAAGGGAATTCTCTAGAAACTACTCCTACTTCAAACAAGGCACCAGGTATTAAAATAGGGCCCTCAGAGACACTCTTCAGTTCACTTTCTGGACCTGCGGACGGACTCTCAGAGGACTCCTGCTACTGTGGCCTGCTCTGTACTTCAGAAGAATGCTTTGCTGCACCTGGAAGGACCGCTCTGCTGGCTGAAACCTGCCTTGAACCCTTAGAGGTCTGCCCTGCTGCTTGAGCCTGGTTCCACCTCTTGAACTCAGCCAGGAATATCAGACTAGCTCCAATGGCTAGTCGACAGGCCTCCTGATCAGAGCCTAAGGAACAGAAAAGTCTCCAACCATCCAAGGTGCATTGCCGACTTTGCGGCAGCTACTGCTGTGTTCCTTTCCTCAGCAGCAAATCCTGTTCAGGGGCCCTTCGCAGAAGGGGTATCTGGCCTCGTAGAACCCTCCTCGGCAACCGCTTGCAGCTTTGTCACACTGGAGGTTTTTGACTTTCAAAAAAAGAGGCTAACTCTGAACATAGAAATCTTCACTGTGGCTTCGTCCAGCAGATCCCCGACGATGACAATGCCTCTTCCTCAGACACCACCTCCAGCCTTGTCCCACTGGACTTTACCTTCTCAGGCAGTTTTCCCAAAAACTTCTCTGAGTTTGAAGGTAAGCGCCGAGCGGGCCCACTTTTTATATCCGACCTGTGCTCCATTAGGGTCGGCCATATTTTTTGACTTTGACCTGGTCTTGTGCAACTATATGTCTGCGGTTTGAGCTTTGATATTTTAGGTGCTAGATTTTATTTTAAAACTTAAAAATTCATAACTCCAGTTCTGTTGATTAGATTTTTGTCATTTTGGGTGTCGAATAATTGATTACATTCTATTCTATTTATCTATGTATGTGTGGCATATTTTGTGTGTTGTGTTTTCGCTTTATTACTGTTTGTGTGCTGCATAAATACTTTACACATTGCCTCTAAGTTAAACCTGACTGCTTTTTACCAAGCTACCAGAGGGTTAAACACAGGTTAATTTAGTGACTTTTGTGGTTCACCCTGACAGAAATTGTGGCTATTGCCTGAGCAGGGTTAACACTCTACTCAACCAGCAACCCAATTTCTCACATTGGTGGCAAGCGTGGGATCCAGTACTTGTGTTTGTGCAGTGCCATACAGTGATTTGTGTAACAAGATATCCCATATAAATAATTTGACAGCAGAGGTGACCTCTTTTTACATTTTTCTTAGTTTTCCATTTTCTGGTTTCTCCTTTTTCTAAATGTAAGTACCCTTTTTTGTACCATGGAGATGGATCTGCTCAACATTAGCCCCTCACCAGGGCTGAGCTGCAGAGGTTTCCAAGTAAAGAAAGCTGAATGCATGCAAAAAGGCCACAAAGTTGGATTGGATCCAGATAGCCCTTTGAGCCTATGAGGAGGTCAAGAGGTTGCAGGCCACACCAGAGGAGGACAACCATGAGGAGGATGGAATATATTTGGATGATGATGAGGAGGAGAGCCCCAACATGAGTCCTGAGCTGCAGAAGTAGCACAACTCACCTCCAGAGGAGGCCCATGAGGGGGCAGGAAGCAGTGTTTCTGCTCACTATCTGTCCCCAGAGGAGGAGGAGGACAGAATGGCTGAGCGGCAGCTAAACTACAGCTAGCCAAGATGGAGCTGGAAGCAGTGGAGAGAAAGGCTGAGGAAGAGAGAGCCCTGGCCAATAAAAAAGTTGAGGCTGAGAGGGCCTTGCCTGACCGGAAACTACTGCTGGTGATTGAGAAGAGCAAGATGGACCTGGAGCTCAAGGCCAGGCAAATTTCAGCATCCAGCCGTAATGGTGGCAGCATACCTTCAGTGTCTACTGGAGAGTTGAGGGTCCGCATACCACAAGACCTGGTGCCCAGTTATGTGGTGAGAGATAATATAGACAAATGGTTTGCTGCCTATGAGGTCAACCTGAGAATTCACAGGGTCCCAGAGGAGTTTTGGTGGGGATAGCTTATGGAAGCATATGCCTAAACTGGGGAGGGATACACTTCTTACACTTGAGGTGGGTGACCAGACAAAGTAAATCCCTGTGAAAGCCATCTTTGTCTTGAAATTTGGATTGACCCCTGAGAAGTACAGTCAGAGGTTCAGGGATACCCACAAACTCCGAAGTAAGTCTTGGGTGGATTTCTTGGACTATTCCAGCAAGTCACTGAATGGCTGGGTGAAGGGCAGTAAAGTTGACACTTATGTTGGGCTGTACAACTTAATCTTGAGGGAACACATGCTCAATACCTGTTTAACAGAGCTACACCAGCACCTAGTGGATAGTAAGCTCATTGACACCAGAGAGCTTACTAAAGAGGCGGACCTCCGGATCAGTACTTGAGTGTCAAAAAAGTATCTGGTGGGGGGACTCCCAAAAGAGTGGCCAGGGATCCCACCAGAAGAAAGAGGGGGGGAGAAAACTAGGAAGGAGTTCTATCAAGGCCCACAAACTAGTTCTCAGAGGAAAGGGACCCAGCCTCACTCTGACCAGAAAAAAGGGTTTGTAAATAAGAACGCTGGTACTGGCTGGACGTACTTTGCACACAGAGTCAACAGGCCCCGGGGGACTCAATTGAGCAGCAGAAGCGGATCATGCCGTGTGAACCAATTAGCGCCAGGAGGGCGTTCCAAAACCTACCACAACCCTTCCTGCAGCGTGGGACGTACTTTGCACACAGAGCCAATGGGCTTACACCCATGAGGTGGGGCAAGAAATTGTGCAATACTTCCAAGTCAATACTGGGTCGGTGTGATTGGCAGGAAATCTCTGGGCGGTGTGTAAGGCCACTGTCAGGAAATACGCTAAGAGCATACTTCAGAAAAAAGAAGAAGGGAGACAGCAAGGCGTCACACAACTTGTGGCTTGTGCATAGGGCTATCACCAGGCAATTGATGCTGCTCCGGGAGGAGATGAGACTCCACTCACTTAAGGCGGCAAAGCAGATCTGGAACGCGTCCACTGCACGGGTGTATGGGTGGGGAGATAAAAATGGAAAACTGTTGTATTGGCTGGCATCCCGGCCCCTGGCTGGCAGGATTATACCTGAAACAGACCACGAGGGACATACTCTTTGTACCTCTCCTGCCATTGCTCAGGCTTTTGTGGACTACTACTCATCACTTTATGCTGCATCCCCATGCCGGACGGCTGAATTAGCTGCCCCTCTCATCAACAAGGTGCCTCTGCCCTGCCTTTCTAGTGGCAAGCAGCGGGAACTTGAACAGCCCATTATGGGAGCACTGGGAAAAGGGGATTATCAATGCCCCAAACATACTGAGTACGCTTCTCTGGGAGAGTTGGCTTGGACCCCTAGAGGATGAAGACTGGTGTGAAGCGCAGATAACTGCTGGAGTCCTTACAATATCTTTAAGGCTCTGGCTAGTGCAATCATATTATTTACACTGTGCATGCCTCACCCTCAACAGGTTGTTTAGAGCGGGCCTTCTTTCCAGCCCGGCATGCTACCACTGCTCCTAAGTCCCAGCAGATTTCTTTCACATGGTATGGCTCTTTCCCGCTAGTGTACGATACTGGGAGACGGTGGTCGCCAAACTCTCTGATGCCCTGGACCTAGTGATAGAACTTTCCCTGCTATTGATCATGTAGGGTGTGATTGATGGTGTGGGAGGTACACGCGCTGACCGGGCCTTGCTGGGAACAGCCCTTATGGTAGCTAAGCCAGATATCGCTGCTTACTTAAAGGCTTCCAAACCTCCAACACTGTCACAATGGGGACGTGGGGTGGACTGGTGTGCCCAGCAGGAGGAGCTGGTGTACGAAGCACAAGGATCCTGCTAAACATGTTAATATATAGAATAAATGGTTTGGGCCCACGGGTGTTGACCCACTGTAAAATTACTGCTGCTGTAGTGACATTATTCCTTTTGTACGAGCCACTGAATGTTGCTACAGATGTATTGGCCACTGACTCAGTTTTACATGTGACCTGTTAAACTGCTAATAAAACAATAAAAATGTGTTAATCAAAAAAAAATACTATCTTGGAATGTAGCAGGGGTAAGAGCTAAGTAAACTGATCCCGAATGGGGCTCTTTCATAGACCAGCACATTATTGTGCTACTCCAGGAGACGTGGGCAACAGAGCTGGTATTTAGGTCAGGGTACATCTCCTTTTCATCTAACGCTATACCATCAGCAGCATGTAGAGCCTCTGGTGGCTTGCTGATTTGGATAAGGATGGAGTTGTCTGTTAAAATTAAAAGAATTACAACTGATAGCAGAGAAGTATTGGGTATAGTTATCTCTACAGGCTTCTCATGCGAGGTCAGGCACATTGCCATCTTTAACATATCTATACGTTCACTCCCTGCTCATTCACAATCAGCTATTGTTGACCGACTCTCTGATTTGATTGATCAGCTGCATCATGATTGGCCTAAAATAATTGTAGGCGACAGTAACACAAAAGTGCAGGCAGGGACTTTATCTCCAGCCTCGATTGAAGAAGCGCACAAACTCCGGGCGGTGTCTTTTGCTGTCACAGACACAGGCCACATGCAACCAAAGGTTGCAAACCAGATCGCCGACCTGCTGGTCACACATGGGCTGAGGCCACTGAATGGTTGTACTCCTGCTGATTCTCCTCTGAGTCCAACCTTCAAAAGAGGTCAGAGTAGAAGAAATATTGATTATATTTTCTTAGACATCAAACTTTGGCCTTATATGATCGATATGGAGGTAGTCCCCAGAATGGACAGCGACCATGATGGGCTTTGTGCGCAAATTCAAGCCAGACCTCTCATGACTACACTCTCCCCCTGTAATGTTCCCCTATGTGCGGTTCTCACAACTAACAATAGAAGGAATGTCAAATGGGCCTCAATCACAGAAAACACTATAACTCTGTCCCAAATCTACCATTTATTTGTGAAAACATTGGGCCTATATGAGTTAATTGACAAAAGACTGATTAATTTTGTAAGTCTCCATTGTGAAATGTATATAGTCTATATATTAACTGCCTAGTTGAGGGGCTGGGAGACTGCAAGCATGATGCATCAAAGTCTGCAGCTATTAGCACTCCAATTCTCATGTTTGCAGATGCCACACTCTTTCTTTCTAGAACCCTGATGGCCCTCCAATCCCTTTTCAACCACTTCACCTCTTTTTGTATGTCTAGGGGCTGTTAGATAAATTCCACAAAATCTAAATTTATGGCACTGAACCCCCACCATTCCTTTAGAGGCAGGATGGTGGTAGAGGGGCGCCCCTGGAACAAGTGAAAACATTTGATTACTTTGGTGTCAGATTAGCCGGCAATTTGTCCTGGGCCCCTCAGATAGGGAAAAGCAGAGCCATATTACATCAAAGGGTATCTGCTGTTGCAAGGAAACACATGGCCACATCTAGTGGTGAGGTCCCCCCAGCTCTTGAAGTCTATAGGGTCACTGCTGTTGCGGGGGATTCTTATGGAGCAGAGATCTGGGGTTGTGCTGATCTGTCCCCTCTAGTGCAAACAAACCAAATATACCAGGTCACTGCTTTGCTTGCCTACAAGTACACCCTTGACTTCTCTACGCATTGACCTAGCAATAAACAAGGTAGACTCTGTGGCCCTTTTGAAATCCTTGACATACTGAGTAAGTCTTTGGACTACACCGGAACTGTCCTTTTACAGAGATGCTCTAGCGAAACTCATTACTTTAGATAAAAGTGTGCATACTCTGTGGCTTAAAAAAAGATAAAACATCTGTGCGAAGTTAATAAAATGGAGATATTATGGTACTCCCCAATTAGAATGAGTAAAGACATAGGGGCATATTAGCAAGACCCACGTTAAGATATCGCCGTTTTAGCGGCAGGAAACTGCCGCTAAAACGAGCGATAATGGGCTTGCTAATATGCGTTATGGAATTCAATAGAAGCCCAGGTTAGATGTCCTGCACATCTAACCTGGGCTTCTATTGGAATTCTATAACGCATATTAGCAAGCCCATTATCGCCGTTTTAGCGGCAGTTTCCTGCCGCTAAAACGGCGATAATTTTAACGTGGGTCTTGCTAATATGCCCCATAGTTATTAAGCTGTAGCAAGTCTTTTGGGAATTTGCATTGACTAGAATATGGAATAAACAAAAAGGGGGGAGTTTCTCTGACAAATTCCTCCTTTTTAAATGTATCCCCTCCTTTGAGCCCTATCCAGATCAAGCCTTGGCAAGCCAAACGTTTGTATATCAAATTCAGAATTGGTAGTCCACCGCTGAGGTCATTCACAGGCAAATGGGACAAGAATAGAACTCCAACTCTTAACTGCCCTTTTTGCCTGACATCCCCGGAGTTGGTAGAACCCTTTTTTTTTCTCTGCCCAGGCTATGTTCTGCCTAGAAGAAGGTGGATTGTTCCAGTTTGTAGACTTATGGGCATAGCACACTACTGGGAAGCCTACATGCTCCTTAGATGTGATAAGAAGGAGAAAATTGTATTTGCCACCTCCAGGTTCATCCTTTAAGCATGGAGAATTTGATCAAAAAAGGTTGCTAAAGAGGCTTGAAGGCTTAGATAAAGACATTTTGTTGGCTTTAACACAATGTACTTTCTGCCATATTTTGCATTTGCACTTTCGAGATCTCGCTGTCACTTAAATTATGAATTTTTATAAGATGGTTTTTAAAATGTCTTTCTTTAGTACTGATAATTGTTCTCAGGTCAAAATGTTTTAGGGCCTGATTTAGCGGGACCGTAACAGAGTGGCCTTTTTTGGCAATCTTCCTGGCTGCCAACCTGGTTGTGCGCCTGCCCTATTTAGATGTTGGCTGGCAATGGAAGAGAAGACCGCCGAGGTCTCGCCGAGTCCGCCAGGTTTTCAATCCCTGCCCCTACAGTGAGATGGGCTGCAGCAGGTGGCTGAGGGATTCCAGCTAGGATTTCCACCCTCCAGATTTGGATCTGGGTTGTTTCTACAGGAAATCCGGCGTGAATCCCTCCTACTTCGAGTCGGCAGAAAGATAAGAAAAGGGGTGAATACTCACCTTTTCCGGGGGTGTGAGATGTGGTTTCTTCCTCTCCGTCATTGTCCAGGTCCCCCCTGTCCTGCTGCACCCTGACCACGACGGACCCACACCCCGGTTTGACGGAATCAAAGGTAGGTGTCCGTGGTGTGTGTGGGCATATATTGCATGCTGTGCGTATGTTGGTTGTGTGCACAGTAGTATGTACATTTGCACATCACTACATATATCCTACATACACATACGCACACATACACCACATATATATGCTTTACATACAAAGATAAATGTGACTTACCTGTCTCCTCAACACCGCAGTCACCCCCTGTCCAGACTCCGCCAACAGGACACCGCTAGGCCAATAGGAACATCTAAATCGACTCAGCGGGACCCTGCCGCCGAGACAGCAATGGAGGCAGCACAGAAGACCGCCAGCTTGGCGGTCTTCTGTGTATCGCGTACACATCTAGATACAGTGGGCGGGATGTCGTAGGCTTGACGGAGTACTTGGGCCTGCCGCCTTGGCGAGCCAGCGGGAGGACCGCCAAGATCTAAATCAGGCCCTTAATCTATGTACGCACAGCTTCTATGGCTTTTTATAAGCCGAAATAAAGTAACATAAGATTAGTTGGCATATAAGGTGAAAACGTGCCCTAGCACTGCAGAATGAATTGACCAATAATGGAACAGTCGTGACCACTTAAGGTTATGTTCTCTTGGTCTCTTTTACCATCATAACCATCTGTTAACTAAGTCATCCAGAAACTGTATCAATGCACTTTGTATGATTAGCACTTTAGTCCTAGTACTGTCTTATCTGTTTCTTCCTCCATCTTATTGATTGTAGTAACTAAGATAATAAGAAGCAACTCTCATGCACTTTAATTTATCAGCGCTCTAGCACTGGTAGAGTATTGAATTTTTCGGAACTGGAATCATGAATTTCTCTCTTTTTATCTTTAAATCCTGGCTATTATCATACAGATAAATATTAAGCCCAAGAATATGTACAAATTCCACCATAGATTATGGCGGACCAGATTAGGTTTTTGTCTATGGTTTGCGCCTTTTGTCCATTCTTGTTGCGCCGTCACGAAAATAGCAAAACACTGTATGTAATATCTCCCTGTGAGGAAGACTACTAAGAGCGATGCACTGTATAGCCACAATGATAATGAATTGGATTTTAACTTTTGTTTTTATTGCGTAACTTTTATGGCCTATGACAGAAATAACGTACTTCTTGAAGAACACTGGTAAATTTGTCCCTACGTGCTATGAGTGTTACCAGTTTGGGCATACCAATAGTGATGTTAAGTGCACCAAGAGGGTGCAGCCCCCCCCACTGGGTGGCGTAACTCTGGGTTTGCAAGTGTAGCACTCGGGGAGGAGGTGGCCCCAGTTAGTGTGAAGGCAACAGCTGCGGTTATCCAAGTGTCCTTGGGTCACAGAGAGATGGTGCCCAAAGCCCACCTGCCCTTAAATACTTCCAAGTATATACAGTGTGTCACCATCAAAGGGCGGAGGGTAGAAGCTCTGAGGGACACAGGAGCCAGCATGACTACTGTTAGGTGTCATCTGTGTCCTCAGAGCAGGTGATACCTAATATATTCCACCAGGTTGCAGTAGCAGAGAAACATGAGAGCCACTATCCAGTGGCTCTGGCACCCTTTGAATGAGGGCGGTCTCAGATTTTCTTAGGGTAGCTGTGAGCCCTGCCATGCCTCTGGATTGTTTTCTGGGAAATTATCTGGAGCACACTGCTTGGAAAGAAGTGAAGCTCAGGCCATTCCTGGAAATGGTGGGGTTACCTGAGTGGGTCTGCATGACCGCAAGGTCCATGGCTGCCCAGGAGGGAGTCAATGAGGCCTGGAGCCTGGAAGAATGTCCCATGCAGCTGCCAAGAATGGGAAGGGTCGGCGTGTGGGAAACCAGCCCCTGCAACTTCCACTTTACAGGTGGATGGGGTGCCAGAGAAAGCTGCCTCGGAGCCTACCGGGAAGGACATTGCCTCCCTAGGATACCTGTCTGAGCTTACTGAATGGCAATCTGAGGGCAGGCCCACCAGGGAGGAGTTCTGCAGCACAGAAAGAGTGCCCAACCCTACAAGACATGAAGCGGCAAGCTGAAGCTTAGGCAGCTGCTGACACATTTGGAGATCACCTCATTTATAGGGAGAATTACCTACTTTAGACTGAGCCTATGGTACCTGTGCATGAGGCAACATGTGTGTTGGTGGTCCCCAAATGCTAAAGGGCCTTCCTGGTGGGACCGGCTCATGAAATATCCCCGGCAGAACATTTGGGGCAGGACAAAACCTTTCCCAGGCTTGTCTCCCACTTTTATTGGCCCTGGATGAAGACATCCCCAGATACATTCTTCAGGCCATGTCTCACCTGCCAGGCCAGATGGAAAACAGGAAAAAAGCTGAAGGCTCCCCTGAATCCCTTACCTATCATTGGCACTCCCTTTGAAAGGATAAGCATCAACATTGTTGGACCCTTGGACACCAAAACTGCCTTAGCCAACAGGTTCATCCTGGTTTTGGTGGACTCTACCACTAGGTACCCAGAGGCCATCCCTCTGAGATCAGTGATTGCACCTGCAGTGGCTAGGGTCCAGATGGGGATTTTTACTCAAGTAGGGTTCCCCAAAGAAGTGGTGTCTGGCAGAGGCACCAACTTCATGTCAGTGTACATGAAATCCATGTAGGATGAGTGTGGGGTAGCCTATAAGTTCTCCACGCCCTGTCACCCCCAAATGGACGGGCTTGTTGAGTGATTCAACAAGAACATCAAAGGCATAATTATGGGTCTGCCTGAGCCCATGAGGCAGAAGTGGGACATCCTCTTACCATGCCTGCTATTTGCCTACAGGGAGGTACCACAGAAGGGGGTTATGATTAGCCCAGTTAAGCTCCTCTACGGTCACTCTGTTATGGGGCCTCTCAGCCCAGTGAGAAAGGGGTGGGAACAAGCTCCCATGAAGCTCCCTCAGGAAGTAGTCAGCTACATGCTGGCTCTCTGCAACCAGATGCAGTGCTTCTGGAAGAAGGTTAAGGAGAATCTTGAGGACTGCCAGAGGTAATTAAACTCTAGTACGACCAGAAGGCCACCTTGCTAGAGTATCAGCCTGGCTAGAAGATCTGGGTCATGGAGCCTGTGGAGCCCAGAGATCTCCAGGATCGTTGGACATGACTCTATGAGGTGAAGGAGCACAAGGGGGAAACCACCTACCTGGAGGACCTCAAAACCCCTAGAAACCCCCTAGGTGTGCTCCATACCAATCAGCTCAACCACACTTTGAGAGGTCTTCGGTTACCGTGCTCCTGGTGACAGATGATGAGGTGGAAAAGGGGAGTGCACCTCTCCCTGACCTTCTGTCCTCCAAGGAGCATGACTGGTCAGTAGAAGGTGTCAAACTCACCCCCTATTCTGACTCCAAACCAGCAGAGGGAATATTACCAATTGTTGGGTCAATTTGCCTCACTGTTCTCCCTCACCCCTGGGCTTACACAGTTGTGTACCCCTGACACAGATACAGGAGACAGTATGTCTGTTAAAAAACAATTTACAGGTTGTCGGACAAGGTGAGAGCCAGTATCAAGGAGGAAGTCTCCAAGATGCTGGCACTAGCGGTGATTGAGCCCTCCAACAGTCCCTAGTCCAGCCCAGTTGTGCTGATGCCCAAGGCTGCCCCACCAGGCATCACCCCAGCACTCAGGTTCTGCATGGACTAAAGTGGGTTTAATTCAGTCACTTACCTCATAGACAGGCTGGAGGCTGCTAAGTTCCTCAGTACCATTGATCTTTTGTCAGGGTACCGGCAGATTGCTCTGACTGAGGGGGCCAAAAGGAGGTAAGCATCCCCGGCCCTAGAGGGCCACTTCCCATTTTGGGTGATGCCCTTTGGTTTAAACAATGCCCCTGACACCTTCCAGAGTTTGGTAAACATGTCCTGGCTGGGAAGGAGGCATTCTGCTCCACCTACCTAGATGACATGATTGTCTTCAGTTCCAGCTGGGAAGAGCACCTGTACCAAATCCAGGAGGTGCTGCAGGCCTTGCAGCAGGAGGGGCCTGACTATCAAGGCCAGTATGTGACACATAGGGCAGGGAACTGTAGTATATATTGGCCACATTGTGGGCAGGGCCAAGGTGCTGCCCCACAAGGCCGAAATGGAGATGATCCTACCCTGGCAACCCCCCAAAACATAGACTGAGGTGAGGGCCTTCCTGGGTCTCACCTGATATTACAGGAGGGTAGTTGATGGATATGGCACCATTGTTGCCCCTTAACTTAGCTGACCTCCAAGAAGCACCCCAAAAAGGTGTTCTATACAGAGGACTGTGAGAAAGCCTTCAACACTCTCCAGGAGGCCATGTGGGCCTAGAGCAACCTGCAGCCTTCATCAGTAGGTGGATACTTCCCCAGGAACAGATGTAGTGCTATTGAAAGGGAGGCCTTTGCTGTGGCACTGAAGAAGCTGACACCACACCTGTTTGGGACTCACTTCTGGATTCAGACAGACCACAGGCCACCCAGATGGCTCATACAAATGAGGGGTGAAAATCCCAAGCTGTTGAAGTGGTCCATCTCCCTACAGTGAATGAACTTCATGATGGAACATTGCCCTAGGTCAGACCATGCTCATGCTGATGTTCTC
Source organism: Calotriton arnoldi (assembly GCA_963921515.1). Lineage (NCBI taxonomy): Eukaryota > Metazoa > Chordata > Amphibia > Caudata > Salamandridae > Calotriton > Calotriton arnoldi. Next base: position 119,208 of record CAWUFW010018493.1, read on the forward strand.
TCAAGGTTCTTTCACCTTAGTGATGAGAACTCCTAGGAGGTTCGGTAGTTCTCCCCACTTTCAGCTGGGGGGCACATGCTAGACCTGTCAGCATTAGGGTGGTCTCCCCCCAAACGTTTTACCTTACCTCTCCTGTTTTTGCTGAATTTGTTCTTGCTGACCTCAGGACTCTGCACACTTTACCACTGCTAACCAGTGCTAAAGTGATTGTGCTCTGTCCTTAAACCATAGTGAAATTGGCTTACACCAAACTGGCACTTTTATTTAACTTGTAAGTCCCTAGTAAAGTGGAACGGCATGTACAGAGGGCCTGTAAATTAAATGCTACTAATGGGACTGCAGCACTCACTGTGCTACCCACCTGAGTAGCCCTTTAAACATATCTCAGGCCTGCCATTGCAGCCTGTGTGTGCAGTTGTAAACTGCCATTTTGACCTGGCAAAATAAACCTTTTGCCAGGCCTTAATCTTCCTTTATAATACATGTCACCCCTAGGGCAGGCATTAAAATGCCCATAGGACAGGTTGCAGTGTATTTAAAAAGTTGGACATGCACTTCTAACTTTTACAAGTCCTGGTAGGGAAAAACTCTTAAATTAATTTTTCACTACTGTAAGGGCTATAACATGATAACAGGATAACATTGGGTTACCATATTACATTTAATAAGTGATAACTTTCAATTGGGAGCATGTTGGAACATCAAGTTTGATCTCTATAGAATTGTAATTTAAAACCCTCTTTTATAATATGGTGGGATTTTAAGTCACAATTCTGAAAATGCCACTTTTAGAAACTTCCATAAAAGCTATGGGCGACCCAGTACACTCTTGTGGGCTTGGGTAATAAAGGTAAACAGGTAGAGCTGCCTACATGGGTTTTATTCTCAAAAATATGCTTAAAGTAATTCAATATATCTTCTGTCATGTGACCACTTATGTCCCCTCAAAACATTTGAAATATACCTTGAACGATTAATTCAGTAAATAAATTACAGTAACCGGGTCTGGTAAAAAGTAGTTTGATTTGTATTCAAAACATGCAAAATGTACAAAAAACAGGGGTTCCTAACGAACAGTTCTCACATACATTGACAACAGAAGTCAGAAAATAGATTGAAGATGGATATTTACTGGTCATCAACGTATCAACACCCATCTTCACAAAATCAAAACTTAAGTTTATCCTAGACATAGGAATCAGAGACTCCACAATAATTGAATTTAACAGCGACTAAAAAGAAGAATGGGTTATACGTCGACGTTTCGGTCTCTGTTACATTATGTCACTGAGACCATCTTCATGACATAAATGAGGCTGGTGAGATTTCACGACCCTTTGGTCGATTGTTGCAAAGTCACCACAATAGTAGTGAAAAGGTTTCTTCAAAGGTATAATAAGGTCGACTTCAATCAGATGATTAATTGGTGTGGAATTTTTCTAATGTTGTGTTTTCACTTTATTACAGTTTGTGTGGTGCATAAATACTTTACATATTGCCTCTAAGTTAATTAAGCCTGACTGCGTTTGCACCAAGCTATCGAGAGGGTTATGCACATGTTAATTTGGGGTTTGCTTTCACCCTTGTTTCGCCCTGACAAGAATTGTGGTTGCTGCTTGAGTAGGGTTTCACCCGTCTCAACCAGTAACCCAATTTCTCACAGTTCCATTAGTTTTCCTATTTTTATTGGTTCATGTACGTCTGTTCTTCATTCATTATTGACATATAGGAAGGCATTGTCTGGTGCTGATGAAGTCAACTGGACACACGCCTCAGACAAAGCGTTCTCTATCGGACCTCCTGCTTATATTTGCCTCCTCTTGTATGCCTATTGGTGGTTCTAAATTAGCAGTTAGAATCAAGGTGGGTGTGCATGGATGGTCTGTTGGTAATGGGTTTCTACTTCATTGAAGCTGGAAGGTTTGCACCTGCAGACAAAGACATTCTTAGCTTGAATCATCAGCATCCCGTTATCAAAGAAGTTAATTGCAAGTTTTGCTTGATACGGTTAACCTTTGTGATAGAGAAATTATCAGCCTGCAATATAGCTCTTTTTGGGAGATGGAATTTTTAAGTTTGGCCTTTGAGACAGCTTTAGCTCGTCACGTCAGATTATTGTTTTTTCCAAAAAACTCATACATATTGTACATGCACAGTGGAGCTTTGGGGCAAAGGAATTATCATTCACATGTTGCTTCTGTCCACCATATATACTGCATGAGGCAATGGCTCAACCCACATTTCTCATTGTCTTTCATTTGGAAGGTAAACATCCTAATGTGTATATACATTTATAGGCCCCACTGTTTCTGATACATGGTTTTCTCTACCTTTAAACATTCTATTACAAGAGACAAGAGGGAAAGACAACCCTCACTTCTGCAACGTCCTTACTTCTGCAAGTAACAACGTCCTTACTTCTGGAGGTCAAAAGAACACTTTTTTAGCTGACAAATTTGCTCGCAGTAGCTTCTGCAAGCTGACATATGAGGTGAAATCGACGAAGGTTAAGAAGAAGCAGGAGAGATTTATAGGACCTCTGTTGTGCTGATATACACACAGCAGATACAGGAACTAATGCAGGGCCTAGTTTAATTCCAAGCTGGTCTCCTGAACCTTTCATTCCCAGTAATTCCTAAAAACACCAGCAAAATTATCATGTGGGCCTGCTTACTTCAACTGTACCTGCCAGATGTCTCCATTTACAATGAATATCTCTACATGTTCTTAAGGTTGGTAGTGAACCTCGATGTATTTGTGTGGTCCGTCAGCCTCCCAAAACGCATGAGAGTCAGTCTCTGTCAATTGCACATGTGCATGAGAAAAGTCACCAACTGCAATAAGTGGCTGCTGGGTCATAGAGCTTACAATTACACCGAAATACTTCAGCCTTTGTGGCTACACACTTCGCCTCCCCCCACAAGTGGGTGTAGAAAGTTTGCACAACCCCATTTGCCTCTACAGCCATCTGGAATCCTGTGTTCCTATCTGGTATGATCAGCAACTGTGCCTGTAAGGGGAAGGGAGAGAAACTCTGATACTGGACAGTCCTTCTATCTCCAGGCGAGAATCTCAAATAAGTGAGATGCCGACACAGACTGTGGGGTCTCTGCTGATTGGTAGAGGGAGTGGCAGGGTGTGATGCTGTTCAAATCAAGGTTAAATAATATGCACCATCATACAAGGCCAATCGGGTACTTCCTTGCTGAGCATAGAAGATACGTAGAGAAAAGAGTCACATTTGCATACTCAATTGTGATTTGCAGTAAAAAAGTAAATTATTTCGACTTGAAAGTGTGTATATTTTTTCATATCACAGTTGTCTACTTGTACCACACCCTGAAACAAATGCCTAAAAATGTACAATAATTTCAGAAAACTGCAGTTGAATAAGTCATTCCAAATAAACAATTTTCATGTTTCTTTTAGCCTTACCTTTAGATGCTGAGAGACACCTCTGAAGGTCAGACTTACTCCCTGATAGCTAAGAGTGGCTAACCTGAGAAGAATTAGAGATACGATATGACCTGAGCTCTTTAAATTGACTATACAGTTGTATGTCAGCGTGAAAAGCAGGGCAAAGGGATTATAAAACTATATTTTCGTTTTCTTTAATGCATAATGTTTAACAATGCGGTGACATTATGGAGTAAAGATAGCCACCTTGCCATTACGGAATTATAGTGCAAAGTCGATTCTCCCTGAAGATATTACCTGCTAAAAGCAATAAGGGCTTTAAAAGAGTTAATGGCAGGTGCAGGAGATAACAAACATCATCCTTTTCCCTATGTTCCTTCCTCCATTGCAGCGGAAGCCAACCATATCATCTGTGGTTTGGTGTGGGAGGCAAGGCCTGCCACCACAGAAACCACAGAACGTGGGCTGATAAGCTTGGATGCTGACACAGTCTTGAAACTCAAACCGGATCCACGTCGAGGCTTTTATTATGGGCTTGCATCTCGATGTTCTCTGAAATTAGACAAACATTTTATGGTCTTTACCATGTGTCTTCTTTTCTGTGTTAGTGAATCTTAATTGAAAGTGGTTCATATTTAGCTACTTTTTTAATGAGCACAGAATTCAAGACACCTTGAAAACAGAAATCGGTTTTAAAAGAAACATAAAAAACTTAACACAAAATATACATCACTGAACCGATTCGACTAATCTGAGTGTAACATTATGATTGATCATGAAATTATTATTCAAAAGCACAATTATTCAAAACACATATATCTGAAGCGGTGTGAACAGAAACCATCAAATATTTGCAGTTTAATGGCACCATCTGGGGCCCATAAGAAGCACAAATGGAAGGAGTTAGAGACATTCGATAGAAGAAGATTAAATAGAAAATTAGAACTTGGAGAGCAATTATAACAAGTAAGGAGCAGAATGCATGCACAGATTTGTACTGAAGATGTGCAAAGGAAAAAGGGGGGACCTAAAATGTTAGCCAACAAGTAGAAGGAGGGAAAGAAAACATACGGGAAGATCAGGGGTAATTTGACATTGCCAAACTCATCTTGAGTCAAGAAATTGACATGGCAATCTTAACCGAATCTTGGCTCAACAAAGCTTCTTCACCTTGCATGGATCTACTGTTACCTCCAAACTATAACATTATAAGACTTGACAGACAAATAAAAAATAGGGGAGGTATCGCCTGCATCCATCGCTCCGACCTCTCCGTTACCCAGGTCCGCTCCGACCCTCTTGACTCCTGCGAATACCTCGCACTCTCCATAAGTAATGACTCAAACCAATTATGCAAACTGCACACCTTCTACCACCCCCAAGTAAAAATGACCCATTCATTGACCATCTCATGGAAATCATTATAGCAAATGCCTCCCCACACTCCAATGATATATTCCTAAGAGACTTTAACCTTCATTGGAATGACCTCAATGACGTTCAGGTCAACATCCTCAAAGACTTCCTGGATGACCAATCACTTACTCAAGCCTGCACTCTAACCACACACTCGAAAGGCGCCACGCTGGACTGATCATCTCAAAGGATACGTCGATCCGGCTAACCTCAATTGCCCCTTGTTACTGGTCAGATCACCATGCTATTTTCTTCCAAATACTGGGCGTACCTAAGAAAAGATCAGTGCAACCAGTGAAACCGAAACTATGGCTCCGGGACACTAAAAACCTAGACTCCGAGAAGCTGGCAGCACGATGCGAGATGGATCTCCCCCCTCCCCCCAAACTATAAACTGTCAGTGAACTTACAGACCACTACAACTCAACAATGTCGGATATAATTGACTCACTAGCCCCGTTAAAACTAAAAAGAACTCAGGCCAAAGACAAAAATCCCTGGTTCAATGGGTCCCTAAACACCGAAAGGAGAAATCTTCGGCTAATAGAAAGGAATTGGAGACAACATCCCTCCTCCCCCCAGCTAAAACATCTTAGAAAGACCAGAAATGCGTACAGTAAGAGCATTCGCAATTCAAAAAATAAATTATTCAGAGTAGAACTTGAAAACGCTAAGAACAGACCTCGTAAGCTCTTTCAATTGGTAAAACAACAATCAAATAAACTGGCTAAAACCTCTAAAGAAACAACCAAATCCCTAATAAGTTGTGATGAGTTCTCCTCCTTCTTCTCGGCTAAAATCAACTCCCTGGGTAACGAGCTGTATTCCGCCGCTATCGTCCTCTCACAGCCCTCGGTGACACTTCCAAACTGCGCTACACACTCCCCACAGACGATACCCAAAAACCAAGCCCACTGGATCACCTTCAACTTATATGACGAGCATAGCATATAAAAAATTCTATTGTCCATTAAACCGAACAACCACTTCAATGACCCGCTTCCATCCAACTGCTTATCCGCAGCCAACCATTTTATCATACCCATCTGGACTGCAATAATAAACGCTTCCTTAATGCAAGGGTCCATACCAGACTCGTTAAAAACTGGACAAGTCATCCCCATCCTAAAAAAACCCTCACTAAACACTGCTGAACCAGACAATTTCAGACCAATATCTAATATTCCTCTACTAGCGAAACTACTTGAGAAATGCGTGCAACAACAACTTAGCCTACACATCGCCACTTTCAACTTGCTAGATGAGTGCCAATCTGGTTTCAGGCCACATCACAGTACTGAAACTACTATTCTCCACATCGTAGATGATGCCCTCCAATCTCTAGACCAAGGCAAAACATGTCTCTTAATTCTTTTTGATCTATCATCGGCGTTCAACACAGTCAACCATGAAAAGCTACTGGAACGTCTGGAATTCAAGATGGAACAAGGGGGAACCGTTCTCGAGTGGTTCAAATCCTTCTTACAGAACCGCTCCCAGAGATTCTTAGTTAATCGTAATCTATCCTCCCCTTCCCCGATTACGATTGGTGTCCCCCAAGGTTCAACTCTCTTTAACCTCTATCTCGAACCATTAGGTGAAATTCTACGTATCGCCAACATCTCTTTCCACATGTACGCAGACAACACTCAGATCTACATCAAAATGTAATCTCTAGAGGAGGTCAAAATAATGAATGATGCTCTGAAGCGGACTGTTCAATGGCTTGCTAGCAACCAGCTCAAACTTAATGTGCAAAAAACCGCATTCTTATTAATTTCCCCTCCGAAAAGCTCCTCTGACATACTTGAATGGACAAACTTGATCACCGCGCTGAACTGCACACCGACCATAGTGGACTGAGCCAAATCACTAGGAATCACACTGGACAAAAACCTGAATATGCGAGCCCACATAAACACACTGGCCAAAAATGCCAAGTTTCACCTGAGCTACCTGAGCAATCTCAAACCTTACCTAGATACTTCGGACCTAAAAATGGCAGTTCAGGCTTTAGTTATCTCTAGGATCGAATACGGATGCTCAACCTTATCTGGCCTACCCAAGATCTCAACAGCTCCCCTAAAAGCCTGTCTTAATGCAGCCGCAAAACTCCTAACTGGCTCAAAAAAATTCGATGACATTTCACCTCACCTGAAGGCGATGAATTGGCTGCCGTACGAAGCCAACTCAAACTGGCCTGTATCACTCATAAAGCGGTACACTCCAAGTCTCCTGCTTATCTTGCTCAGAAAATCGTGGTTTCCGGAGGAGGTAGGCACTCCCGGTGTGCCAGGGATTTTGTGTTGAAACTACCCCTCTTCCGGAAGAAGAAAACAAACAACAGAGCTTTCTCTAGGGCTGCCCCCAGAATCTAGAACTCACTGCCGCCTTACATCAGAAGAATACCTGCTCTATCAAGATTCAAAAAGGAAGTGAAGACTTTCCTAATGGGCGAATTCCTACCCTAATCTCTCTCAGCGCTTCTGTAGTTTCAGCAGTCCAGCGATTTGCTTTTATCTTGTACTTGAACTCTTCCGGGATTGCTGACTCTGCTCTCATACATCTAAACCACGTGATTCCTTTTTCAGTGACGTTGCTTACCACTCTGCATTCTTTTCCACCTCACTGTCACTTAAAGGCAAAGGCTGGTGCCACCCTTATTCCCTGTGTATAGCCTGTTTTCCCTACACTGTTTTCTCATGTTCGCATGCTCCAATTTGTATCTAACTTGTTTTGCTAATTCTTGTAAATAACTTGCTATTGCTGTAAAGGGCTCTGATACCCTAACGGGTCACGGGCTATACAAAACATTAAATAAATAAATAAAATAAATACATAAATGAAAAGAGTGACCCATCAGCATATGCCATGTGTTTCCTGCATGGCCCATTGTAGTTTTCCCTATGTTAGCCTACCTGCACATTGTAGGCCTCATTTTCCTTTACATACGTTACTATATAAACACGCTTGCTTTTGTGCCACATTGTACTTTCACACGGAACCTGCATATGTTTTCGTGTTCTGTTCTTTTCCTAGGATTTAGTCTGAACATCACCGACAAGGTCAAACAACAATGTCCCTTGTTACTCTTTCTGGCCAGGCACTAGCACCTAGACATAACACAAGTATGCATTTGTTGTTGATGTGCACATATGTCTTGTCATACAGATGAGCCCATGAGCCAAAAGCACACACATGGAATGAGAATTCTGAGACAAGAGCACTGCGTCTGCAGAGATGTAGAACGTCCATCTGTTTATGCTAAGGTCCGGTGTCTGCCAGTAATCCCAGAGATCTTTCATTTATAATCATTTAGCTTTAGTACCGGGGAGGAGGGTTTAGGTCCCTCTGTCTATATAATGACAGGGCTTTTCATGGTGTTTGGATTATTAACCATGCTAACAGTATTTTTATTATGTATTTGTTTTCTAATCGTGGTACTTAAACTGCATTTCAGAGCCCAATAGTTTAAATAAATATTCGAATCTTCCTTCGTGCCTCCTGGTTATCTTACTGTGGACAAGTATGAGTGAGAAAGGGTGTGTCCTGCTACCACAATCCCTGAGAGGGTCGAGAGTGTAGTGTTCTGGGGTGCCAATTCACTTGTTCTTGGACACGGGCTCATACACACTGAGGTGGTATGGTGACTCAGTCCCTAAATACTGATGTTCTATGGTTCTAAGCATAGTTCTGTTCCAAAGCAGAATCCCTGCAACACATAATGAAGTATTACTTGTAATTGAGTACATGAATATTGGAGAATTATCTCAATGAAAGGTAGTACTAAACAACATTGTTAGCGCAAGAATGTCAGTTACAGCCATAGCTGAGAGAAATGGCAAATCTGGTTGAACAGTGCAAAATGGATTGGGGAATCTGCTGCAGAATCTTTCAGATCCATGTTTAGAAATTATATTACAAACTTTAAATAATGCTGTGACTGTAGTTTCTTATGCTTTTCACCCACAGGACAACCATGTCTGGCAACTAATTCTTTGAAAGGACAACCTAACCTACTGCAATGTATGAAATTGGCTCTGGTTTTGGAGAATATCAGAATAATTAGCTTTAACATGATTATTCTCATGGTCCAAATCCAAAACGTTCACACAAACCACATTCAAAACATTATAGACTGTCCTTACTACACTCAACCAACACAACTTTGACAACCAATATTTGGGCTTTGATGGGGTGTCCGACAGCACCCCCTCAATAACTATAACAGCACACTTCATCTTCCCAATCTCACTTAGAAAATAACACATATTAGGAGAGCTCACTCACCACCATGCGCACAGTCATATAGAGGTCAAGACACTACCAATCAATCAATGGCATTGTCATGCAACAAATTAACATGCACGCTAGAAACATGCTTATTATATTAGGATAAACATTTCTTGCAAACATCCACCCACAACATTTTATCATAAGACACCGACCTGCGTTGTAATGCAAGTATAAAAAATAAGTTTGTGTGAAATCTTTTGCAATTTCTTTTAGAAATCTCATGAAATTCAAAAAAAGTTCACAAATTTAGGCTTTCAAACTAAAATGTAATTGGTGTTATCTACCCTAACTTTTTAAATAAGCCCTCACCTAATGTATAACAGTTTCACAAGATACTGGCAGGTGAGTGGAACAGTCTCTTACTGTGACACTTTCTGTGTGAACCAGCCTCCAGCTGGTAAATTGCTAGGCCTTTTTGTACATGACTAGTGTGCTTAGATAAAACCTATGCAAAATCATGTGATGTGAAATTTTGACAACTGTCAGAAATTCCTCAAATTTTGTCAACATAATTATAATTTCAAACAATCCTAATTTAAAGCACTACTCTAAGGCAGAGCGAAGGACAAAAGATCCCCCCCAAATTTAGGGAAAACCGAACGTCTTTATAAGCACTCATTCAAGCATATATAAAATACCAAAGATATCATTTTAGATCAAGGCACAATACTTTCACACTAATAAACAGAATCAATTTCAAATCTCTACTAAACACTCACAATTCAACATGAGCAAAAATCTAGCACCAGGACACAGTGGTTCTTCCAGTCCAATTGACGACCTTCACAAATCTGCATGAAAGGGACATCTTGGTCTGAATGAGATGCAGGCAATATTTGAGGTGTTGGATGTATGAGGCAGAGGTAATTTTCAAATAAAGATGTAAGTTGTCAGCATATTGATATATTTTTTTCCTGTCATCGGTTGTATGACAGAATATCGAGAACAACAATATCAGCATATCAACATACCAGAATGTTGTGTCAAAAATATAATCTGCAAAAATATACTTTGCATGTAAAGTACCAAAATATTCAGTCATATCCAGTCAAAAATATTGTAGCAGGGAATAATGACGAAAATAGGGTAAGTATATTAAAATAATTCATATAATTCAAAAAAAATATTTTTATTGTTTTATGAAGCCAAACATGATCATCAGAAGTGTAGCCTGATAGCAATTACATATTTTAGTCAAGGGAATAGCCCAGGCTACCAAAAACTTAGAGTTACAGCATAAACATAGAGAAACATACAGGAATGGTGCACAAAAACTAAATAATTATGACATATCAAATTTGAAGATGACAAAGATTTAAATAGTAAGCAAGCAAATGTTGATAATGGAAATCAATTTGTTGGGATTTAATGGGCGAAATAGTGAGGGTCTGATAGGTATTTTGGCATAAAATTTGCTTACTATTGAAATAATTCATATTTATACCATTATACATAAAGGGTCTGATTCACAAAGGTAAACGTAAACATTTGTATAAGTTTAATTAGGGTGGGCAGTAAAACTCAGCAAACCGCAGCATGGTGGAGTTCTTCTCGTGCGTGGCCCGCCAACGTTAAGTTGGCGAGCGAGAAAAAGTGAGCGCTAGGACGAGTCCCAGCACGATTTCTCAACATGGGTGGTCGTGGCAGGCCTCTACCATTCTCGTTGAGAAAGCTGCCGCTCAAGCAGAAAATCTACTCGAGTGGCAGAAAGATGCAGCGCCCTCTGGTGCGGCGCCTGGTGCCATTCACACATATTTTTCAGTGGGTACCAGCTCCCAGCGCTTAAAGTCAGGACGAGCAGCTCGACCTGCTGGAATTCCGCTGCTAGTGGAACACCGCAGAATCTCAGGGAGTTTTTATGGAACTCTGTGGAATTCCATGGAGTAAAACTCTCAAGGTTCCGTCCACACCTAAAGTTTATGCTTTTTCGATATCCAAAAAACTGCATTTTGATAGTAAGTTTACGAGTGTGGGGGCTCCACAGTCAGGTTAGAGAACTCTGCACATAAAAAGATAGGCCTGTCCTATCTTTTTACCATTCCCACTCCAACGTAAGCAAAAGCAGAGAAAATGTTGGACGTAGAAAGGGTTAGATATACCATTCCAATTCCTAGTCATTTAAAAAATGTTTAAATACCTAACAACATATAATTATTCTAACACATTCAAAATAAAAAATATATGATTTATAAATAAGTAAAATGTAATGTAATTGAAAAAAATAACACAAAATTAATTTACCAAATAAAAAATAATATAGATAAATTTAAAATTGATACACTTCCCTACTTGCTACCCAAAAACACAACCTAAAAAACGAACACAAATTATAAATAATACAATAATAACATTGCAATAATTATTTAAAAAATTGTGAGATTAAAACAAATAATAAATATAAAGTGCATTTTGCAAAGTTAATTATTCTATACACTTACCAACGAATCAACAATTAAAATACAAGTAATGTACATAACAAATAATCAATTAACTAATTTACATAATGAAATACCAAATAAATATTTAGTTAAAATAACAATAAACATATATCTATAATTTAAATAACTTCCCAAACTATTCCCCTATGAACCTAGCAATCCACTACTAAATTTTAAATTAGTAATTAAACTTGAGCTAAATAAAAATATAAATAAAAATAACAAAAAACACACAAATTATTGGAATAGCAATTAACCAATTACACAATTGACGTATTTAATTACCAAAAGCATATTTATTGAATATAAAAAATAGAAAAATATTTAAAAAAATCAAAAATTTGCAATTTAAATAACGTTCAACTCTATTCCACTACAAATGCTACAACCCACTACTAAATTATAAATTAGTAAATAATCTGTGGAAAAATAAATTTAGACATTCAATATCACAAAATACACTTAAATCATTAAATATCCATTACATCATTTATATAATTAATGATCAATTAAATATTGAATGAACATAAAAAATAAAATCAAAATCAAAATTTTATAATTTAAGTAACTTCGCAACTATTCCCTACAAACCCAACAACCCATTACTAAAGTATGCATTTCAATTTAAATGTAAAAATGTAATTAAACTTTGCAAATCACAAGCTATGCTAAGCAAAATCTAAAACAATTGTATTAATAATACTAACACTTAAAGTTAAGGTAAAAACTAATGTATAATAAATTCATTAAAAAACAATATTTAATGCTACTATATAAAAGTAAACACTAGGGGCCAAATTACGAGTCTGGCGGTCCGAGGACTGCCAGACCCATGGTGGCGCAGTGATGGCGGTCCAGCCACCGCTGAAGCGGCGGTCCGACCGCTCTATTAGGACTTGGCCAGTTGGACCGTAATTGAACCGCTGGCTCCACCAGGGAACCGCTGTTCCCTGGTGGTGGCGTGGCAGTCAGGGGCTATGTAATATGCATGTGGTGCCGCTGTGGCACCGCCATGTATATTACAAGTTTCAGGAAGCCAGCGGTTTCATGGAGGTTTTTCCTCCATGAAAAGGCTGGCTTTGCTGAAACAAAGGGGCCTTACAGGGCTCCCCGTGCCTCCTTAGACTGGGGATGCATTCAGGGGGGCATAACATGTGCATGGTCTTTCGAGTCTATGCGTGCATGAACCCCATATGGCGTTCCCATTGCGGTGCCTCTCTAAAAGGCACTGCCGCCTTTGAAAGACACACAGCAGCGGGACCGACAAGCCGCCCGCCCACCACACCACAAGATTACTTATAATCTGGTGGGCGGGCAGCAGCGACTCTTGGAAGTGCAGTGGCGGGGTGGTGGTGGGCCGCCCACCCCGCACCGCCAAAAGTCATAATTAGGCCCTACATATGCAACAATATTTAAAAAAACGATATTATATACATAAAAACTGATATTCTTACCTTCTATATTTGATTTTTTTCCATGGCCAATATTTGTAACATGATATTCATGCAACTTAATATTATTTAACAATATTTTGTAATTCACCACTCTTATGAGTGAGTTGAGCCCCAGGGAATCCATGTAGATGTTGAAGATGACAAGGGACCCTGGGAGATTCCACAGGTGAAAGGGGTCTTTTGGGAACTGGAGGTGCCTATGTGAACGAATTTTTGCTGATTGAAAGGTAGCTGGAGAACCAGAACAGAACATTGCCTGTGAATCCCATTCAGAACTGCAGGAACTGAAGGTGACTCAAAGGCCCAGCAACATCAGCTGGCAGTGGTCATCTTAATCTGAAGTCAGGTAGGTGTTGCCTACGATGTGTAAGGTAGCTGTCTCGTGCTGCACCATGATCTCAAGCCAGAATCACAGTCATGTAGGAGATAGTTAGTGTTGGTTAGTTCTTTTTGATATTGACAGTTTTGTCTCTCTAATGTTCTTCCTTGAAGTTCTTTCCATGACAGAGTTACAATCTGGTGCTGCTCCTTCCACTCCCATAAAATGGTCCTTCCTCATTTTAGGAGCTACATCATATTATTAGAAAGCAGAAATGTCTAACCAAGTGCTGCCAAACAGTGGGTTGTAGAGGAGAGAGATGGGAAAGTGAAAGAACTTATGGAACCTCATTGGCCATTATTAGGGAGCCTCCCTCTTCCCATCTGATTCAATAAAGAAGTGACTCCTCTATACCCCTTCTCGCAACACTGAATGCACAAGATCTAAATTCTTTGACCAACCACTTTTGATGTACAGCACTGCCTGATCCCCAACTCTGCCTCCTTTACACAAATATCATCACTTACATGACTTACATGATTAAATACATACATGCAATAGGTTCATCTGGCAAAGTGGACATTTGGGGAACATGAAAATACAGAAATAATGCCAGCATCTATGCCTGCATTAGGTGAGTCATAACTGGAGACTAGAATTGCTCCTATGTACATAGAAGTCATGTCTATTAACAAAAACTGGAAAAATACCCAATACTTTGCTGGTGCACAGTGAATTGAAAATAAAACAATAGTGATCTTTTTACCTGGTACTTTGAAAGTAAAAGAGTTTGAATTCTTGCATCTTGCAAATGATCTTCACAGTCAGTGCTCCTTGACAACGCCTTATGAAAGATTGTGATTTGCACACAGTAGGTGGATTTACTGTCTATAGTTAATGGTCACATGTACATCCAAATGGATGTTCATTATGTAAATCTAAAAAAGCCAACATGAATGGAATTAGCTCTTCTTTTTGTAAGGTTTTTTGTTTGCATGATTTTATGGTTTGAAAATGTGAAATATCAATATCTGAAGGCAGTGTTTAGATTGTCTCCTTGTAAATAAACTATACTGGTTTCATCTGTACATACAATAGGCTGCACGTACAACGTACATACAATAGGTGTCTAAAATGAGGACAGGAGCAATGATGTACCTGTGATCAATGATTTCTATGCTTGCAGGCATATATATTAAAACATGCTATGAGAGCTCATTCTGTGAAATGTTAATGGATACAAAGGCTGGCAATCAAATAATGTTATTAGACTAATGGGTGATTTAGTGATCATATGGAAATCAATCCTTCCAATAACAGAATTAAACTTTGTTTCCTTCTCTCACATGAAGACAGATTGTGATACATGTGGATGCTTGACAGAGAAATACACTTATCTATGCATTGACAACCCAATGGCACTGCATGTGGAGATGTTCTGTTATGTGTATTTGAATGGTGCACTGTTCATCCGTGAGGGTATACAGGTACTACACAGGTGGGTAGGAGGACTCCCAGGAGTTCATTGAAGAGCCAGGTCTTCAACCTCTTGTGGAACTCAAGAAGCGATGAGGAAACTTTGATGTTCTGTGGGAGGTCATTCCATGCTTTGGGGAGATGAACTAAATGCGCGGCCTTCTGTTCTGCTTTTGTGTATGTGGGGTATAATTTTTGAACGGAGCCAACGGAAGCTTACAGCTGTTCAGATTCTGCAAAAACTGTCCCTTATCAAGGAGGCCCACGTAGTCACATTAGTTTGTGTACGTTTTTATACTACTCTGCTACGACTTCACAATATGGATAGAGCTCATGTTTAGCTCTCCTTGTATACCAGAGGAACTCAGGACCTTCCTCCCGCGATAATCGTACATGATTCTACGCCCTGAAGAAGTTCATCGTATATGAACGAAACGCGTTGGCTGGTGTTTAATGAAAAATAAAGGATTTTTTGAGACAACTTTACAAGAGTAACTGAATTATTGAAAAGACAAACTTTTGGCTCCGAAGTAGTGCACCACTCCAACTTTTTGGATGTGGGGTATAAGTGCTAGTGAGAGTCCTGTTGAACGGCAGTGCCTGAAGGAATGGTGGAAGTGTATGTGGCTGTTGAGGAATGCGGGGCTAATAATGTGTATTGTTTTTTATGTGTGCTTGAGGAGTTTGAATTGAGTGCGTTTGTGAGTAAGTTGGAAGCAAATGGTGCAGATATTTACAGCACATTCCTAAGATGTTGTTTGTTGAGAGATAAGAAATATGTATGAATTTTCAAGAATCCTTTGAGAATGTCTTCCCAAACCATGAAACTTGCTCGAGGTTAGAGGAGAGCATAAATAGCCTAGTGTCAGTTTTCACATGAATGTAGAAGAGTTTTAGGATGCATCTTAGAGGACGAGGCACCCTCAAAGTAACTTATTAAGGTGGGACCAGGAGCTCTTTATCGTTCTTTCTTTTCTGTAACCTGCTTAGAGGGGTACTGCTAAAACCATGTAGATTGATAATGAGCTAGATAACAATTAATATTTTCAAACAGTTGTAAAAGTGTATTTGCAAACTTATTTAATAACTGACATATATAGAGAAACAATCCAGTTCATTCAAAGTTTAAAGGGAAAGCTGGCAGGAATATTTTTGGCATTTTTTTCAAGGTAGAAAAGAAAAACTCGAAATGAGTGACTACATTGCACTCTAGAATTAGCTTATATTTCTTTCCATTAGTAATCTAAGCTTCTTATTGAGCTGCCCATCAATGAAGTGCCAGCTGATGCACAGGGGGTGCTAGGGCACCACGCCTCCAGAACCCACACAACACCGAAAGAGAAGCTGCTCAGCTTCAGGCAACAAAAAATGTAAGCAAACAAACTGACTGTTATGTCAGTTCGGACATTTACATAAAGGAGGTATGTGCTACTGCCAGAGTAAAGTGCACGTCAGAAGCACAGGAGCGGTGGCATCAGCAGGGCTTCATGGTTGTGCATGCCTGTAGAGAAATGTTTATTTACACTCCATCCGATATCCACAATCCTTAGACATGCTGTGCATGCCCTGTGCAATGCAGCATGAATACAGATACGGGCTTCCACAGGCAGTGATGCAAAGTCACCCTAAAACCTATCAGAAGGCATAATGGAGAAGGGGTGAAGAAGATGTGTCAGGCCCCTGCTCTGAGTGCTTGCAATGTTCAACACTCCGTCCATCATCCCCTTTGGTTTTGCTATGTAGGCCCCTGCTCTAGCCTGAATTCTGATAGGGTGTCAGTAGATTCTTCGAGAGCCAAAAGAGAGATTTGTGGATCCCGCTGCCTGTTAGGCATGCCATTAGGAGGATTATGTTAGACCTGTGAGCCTTACGGTGGTTTTACCCCAAACCTTTGCCTTCCACCCTCCTACTTTTGTCAATTATTTTTTGTTGGCCTTAGAACTCTGTGCACTTCACCACTGCTAACCAGTGCCAAAGTGCTTGTGTTCACTCCCTAAAACATGATAAAATTGGCTTACACCTAATTGGAATATTTATTTTACTTATAATTCCCTAGTAAAGTATACCATATACCCAGGGCTGGTAAATTAAATGCTACTACTGGACCTGCAGCACTTATTGTGCAACCCACTTAAGTAGCTCTTAAAACATGTCCCAGGTCTGCCATTGCAGCCTGTTAGCACTTCTAAACTGCCAATTACACTTAGCAAAATAACCCCCTTGCCGACCCCTCAACGCCATTTTAATTACATATAAGTCACCCCCAAAGTAGGCCCTAGGCAGCCCATAGGGCAGGGTGCATTGCAATTAAAAAGTTGAACATGTACATTTAAGAGTTTCATGTCCAGATAGTGAAAAACTCACAAATTAATTTCTCCTTAATGTGAGGCCTACCTCTCCCATAGTTCCCTTTTAATAAGTGGTAACTTTTAATAGAGAGCAGGTAGGCAAGTCAGTCAGTCAAATTTGCTTTATTCGGTTTTCATTTTAAATCACAAAACCATAAAAGCACAGTTTCAAAATATTTATCACAATTACTACAAATCACACTACACATGTTAACCCTAAAAACATTTTTTCTCAATATAAATCACAGTTACTTTAAAATACCCAGTTAAAATCAGTTTGTTAAAAAAAAAAAAAAAAACAGAAAACATCATTAATCATAGTTTTTGGGTGAAACTGAATTCAAATTTTTTTCCTGCATTTAATTATACCTTTCAGAAAGGAAGCAATGTTTCTTATAAAACATTCGTTATCTAAAAACTGCAATGCCAGATAGGCAGGGCGACATTGCCTCAAGCCCCAAATTCTCAGAATAGGTAGGATCCACCTCTTTCTTGGCTCCAGGTAATGTTTACAAAACAAAACGACATGGATTGATGTTTGTGGTGAAGATCCATCACAAGGGCAATTTATTAAATTTTTGGACCAATCATTTACCATGGGGAAGGATACTAGTCGGTGGAATACATCTAATCTAAAGCGTGTAAGGACAAATCTGTCGTAACCAGACAAAATATAGGTTAAGTATGGCTGCATTGCATTTGTTATACGTATCGACTGGTTCAATTGTACTGTCGGTTTATACACCTCACCAGCGTATCTAATTTGCTCCATGTGAGTCATGCATAGCTTTTTAAAAACTTTTCTAGGGATTAAACACATCAATGAGGGATTAAAAAAGAGTTCAGGTTGACCCAAATCCATCATAAACTCTTTAATATATTTCAGCCACCTAATATATAGAGCTTGTTCTAGTTTAAGAGTGTCACTTAACACATTCTGATTAAATGTTGTTTTTTGCGAGGTCCAAATTCGGTGCCACAGTAAAACTGGTTGCACCTTTATTATATCCGAAATATAATGTAACCCCAGCTCAGTGTGGCAAATATAAGTTGACGTCGAGCGTGGGACGGCCAGTAAATACCTCAAAAGGCGTTCTCTACTCTCTGTAATTCGGATACATTGCAGTATCCCCAAATCCCAGCCCCGTACGTTGCTGTACTAACACACTTTGCCTGGTAGATTTTGACCAACTCAGTTGGGGGCCTCTTACCCAACTTCTGTGAGAATTTTACTAGGGCTGTTGTAGTTCTCATGAAGAGTAGTTTCCTAGCTTTAATGGCCTGTTGCCACGTTCCCATATTGTCTATGAGAATACCCAAATAAGGGTACGTCTTAGTAGTTTCAACTTTTTTATTCTCAATAAAAATAGCCCTCTGATTACTACCACCCCTCCCGCAATTCATTATAAAAGTTTTGGTAACATTGATTTTTAAATCTAAACTTTTCATGTACTCACTATATCTGTCAAGGGCCCTTTGGAGCTCTAGTGGAGTTTGGGCCATAACTACAGCATCATCCGCATAGAGGAGGGCAGGTATGGGGCGTTTTTGAATCTGAGGTAGGTCCTGGCACCCTTCGAGCATGACTTCTTCCAAGCCGTTGGTATATAGAGAAAACAAGAAAGGTGCCAGGACACAGCCCTGCCTAACCCCCTCTCCACTTGGAATGGTGCTGTATATTCTCCATTCTGTCCATACCGTACCCTAGCTCTTGCATTCGAGTAGAGTTCTCTTATAAATTGGATTAAGGGAGGATCAACCCCCATTGCCCCAAGAATATTCCATAATTTGTCGTGACATTCACAGTCAAACGCAGTAGAGAGATCTACAAAGGCCAAGTACAATTTTCCTTTTTTTACTTTTGTGTATTTCCCCATTAAAATTGTTAAATTAAGGCACTGCTCTATAGTTCCAAGACCCCCCCTAAAACCAAATTGTAAGTCCGATATTACATTGTTGTCTTCAGCCCATTGCTGGAGGCGGTTTAATATAATACGGCCTGCCACTTTTCCCACCGAATCCAACAAAGATATAGGACGATAGCGTGTTGGATTCTGTCTATCACCTTTTTTGAAGATTGGTTCCATAAGTGACTCAGACCAGGTTGCCATGAGTCCAACTTTACAACAGGCTGCGAGCACTTGCTTTATTAATGGACCCCATAGTTCTATGTTTTGTTTAAAAATATCAACTGGGACTCCATCTGGGCCCGGGGCCTTTCCGCCCTTACTAACTTTCAAAGCGGATTGTACCTCTTCAAGGGTAAAATCTAAATTCATTGGAATATCTTGTATTGAAGGACTAAGAATTACAGGACTCCCAATTATACCTCTTTCCTCCTTAGTCTTACTAAACATTTTAGAGAAATGATCTATCCACTGTCCTTCATCAATTGCAATTTCTATAGTTGGAGTCTCTTCAGATCTCAAAAAGGAGAGTTAACCACACGCCAAAAGGCGATGCTATCCCTTTCTATACTTGCCTTATATAAATCAGCCCAAATATTCTTTTTAATTCGCCTTTTCGTATTTTCATTGCTTGGTTATATGCCTTCCTGCACTGCCTTATTTCCGCACCATCCCTATCTTTTTATGTAAAGCATGCTTTAAGTTAGTATAGGCCTTTGCGCAGTTATTGTCAAACCACCCATTTTTCTTCTTTCTCCCCTTCTTTGTTTCAACTTTCAGTGTATTCCTTATTATTTCTGTTATTTGTGCATAGGAATCCAGTACCACCTCATATGGTGTATACTCATCCAAACATTTAAAAATTTGTTCTAAACTATTCTCTACCACTGTTTTAGTAATTGTACGTGGCTCTACCTGAGCCCACTTTAGAGAATAGCCATTTAATCTATCAATTACCAAATCTTGGATCGGTTGGATCCTCCTACTATGGGCTCCATATATTTTTGTAGGGACAGATATAGCCACACTTAAGGGAAAATGATCACTTAGGGCGTTCCTATGTGTTTTAAAACTTAATATCCGGGAAGCAAATCTATTTGGGATTATTATAAAGTCAATAATAGTGCTCAACCCTCTCCCATTAAAAGTCTGGGTAAAAGGGATAGGTGGCGAGCTCAGTACATTTACAAAACCCATATCTAAAAGAAATAAAGGTAGGCAAGTCATGTTTGGTGTCTGAGGAATTGTAGTTTAAAATCCTCTTTAATGGTGAAGTCGGATTTTAAGTCACAATTGTAAAAATATCACGTTTAGAAAGTTGGCATTTTCTTGTCCTAAATATTTGGTGCCTGCAGCCTGTTCCTGGGTCACATGATTAGGTGCAGTTGACCTTTGTATATTCCTCCTAGACCACCACACAATAGAGGGACTAGGTATGCCTGGATGAGCCATCTCAGGCAGGGGGCAGAGCAGTACACAGCACCACTTGCACTACAAAAAACTTAGGGGCCGATTCCGATCTCGGCCGGTAGTGCTCCGAATCGGATTCGGATTTACCGGATCCGATTCGGAGCCCTGTTTCCCGACCGAATCGTACGCGGGTCCGGCCGAGCGAGTACGATGCAGGCACCCGCGAAATCTCCGACCGACTCGAACGCGGCTTCAACACGCTCCGACCGACTCGCATGGACACGACTCGCACCGCGCTATGGAGACGTTTCCCGGCCGGGTAAGTACGATGCGCGCCGCGACCACTCCGATCGACTCGCGCCGTCCGGCTCGAAAAAGCTGTCGGAGCCGGACTTTGGGGGTCCGCGTCGGACCCCCCTGTACGCGTAGGCGCGCGAGTCGCACACAGGGGGGACCCATGGGTCCCCCTACCTGTGCATGTACGCCGCGATGCGCATGGACGCGTACACGCTGTAGGGGCGCCCTTGACCGCCTCGCACCCATTGAGTCAATGGGAGCCCGCGTACGCTTCAGTACGCCAGGCTCCCATTGACTTCAATGGGAGTCCGACCGAATCGAGTCCGATGGCATGCGAACGCATCGTACTCGTTCGGTCGGACTGCTAGGGTCCGATTCGGTCGGAATTCTCTCCGGGTCCGGCTCGGTCGGAGAGAATTCCGGCCCGAATCGGAATCGGCCCCTGTGTCTCAGTTCTCACACAAAGAACTTCACACAAGCCTTATGTGCTTGCGGACAGACTCATATAAGGGCAGGGAAGCAGAAAATTACAGAAACCTCTGTGGGGGGACGCCTCCAGAAGTTTCTCCGACTTCAAATGGGGTCACCAAGTATAAAAATAGGACCCTCAGACCCACAATTCAGTTCACTTCTGGACCTACAGAAGGACACCAGAAGACTGCCTGCTGCTGTGGCCCGCTGTGTACTTTAGAGGTATGCCTTGCTGCACCAAGAAAAACTGCCCTGCTGCCTGAAGCCTAGTGTGTGCCCTCAGAAGACTGCTTTGCTTCTTGAGCAAATCTTTTGTACTTGTACCCAGTACTTCCAGAGTGACTACAAGGGCTAGTTGGCTGGCCTCCTGATCAGAGCCTCAGGGGCACAAAAGGGTTCAACCATCTTGAATCTGACCCTGGACTATGTCTGTGTAAGTCCTGACCCTCCAACTAGTGCCCCTCAAGTCCTGGACCCTTGGAAGTGGTGCTAAAGGTACCTTGATAACCAAAATCCAAAACGTGGGATGTAGAAAATTTTTGACCACAAAGTTCTTTGAGAACTGAGAGGAGACCAGTACCTACCTCCTCACCAATCCACCCAAGGTGCATCAGCGGTTGGCCTGACTTTGCGGCAGCTCCCACTACGTTCTTCTCTGTAGCAGCAAATCCTGTTCAGCATCTCCTCGCTCAAGGGGTATTGGACCTTGTGGAGACCTTATCGGCTACAGTCTGCAGCTTCATCCCACTGGAGAGTGTCGACTTCCAACAAAGAGATTAAGTCCGAACGTAGGATTCTTGGCCGTGACTTTATCCAATGGCTCCCTGACAATGACACCTCCTACTCAGACACCGCCAGCTGAACTCTCAGACATTTTTCTTCAAAATTCCTTCTAAGTCTGAAGGTATGCAGAGACCTGGCCCAATACACTTTGTATATCTGACCCGTGCTCTATCATGGTCCGCCATAACTTTCGACTTTGACCTGGTCTCGGACGACTAGTACTTAATTTGTGAAATAATAAGTGCCAGTGCCCTAGCCAGGAGGCAGCTTGCAGCACCCATTGCCCACCATCACTGCCAATGACGGTACCAAAACAACTCTTGCGCCTGCAAGTGCAACAGTTCAGATTATTTGAGGTCCCCAGATCCAAAGGAATAGCTGGAGAGGTAGGTATTAATAATTTTTAATGTATATTTTATTCATAAACAACCGTTGTTCTACTCATTCTAAATTAGATGAGCAGCGCCACAATGTGGCAGACTGTCATATGTGTGGTGTTGACAATTAAGTGCCGGTGCCCAGCACCGGAAACCAATTAAGTGCTGGTGCCGAGCACCAGAAACCACCGGCTCAAATTAAGCACTGCGGGCGACTAGATGTCTGTGGTGGGGCTTCGATCTTTTATGGCACTATTTTACACTTAAAACTTTAAAGATTTATAACTCCGTTACCTCTGATTGGATGTGTGTCATTTTGGTGTTAAATAATTTATTGAAATTTATGCTATTTGTCTAAATTGGTGTGGGATTTTTCTTGTGTTGTGTTTTCACTTTATTACTGTTCGAGTGCTGCATAAAAACTTTGCACATTGCCTCTAAGTTAAGCCTGACTGTTTGTGTGCCAAGCTACCAGAGGTTTAAGTACAGGTTAATTTTGTGACATTTTGTGGTTCACCCTGACAAGGATTGTGGCTGTTGCTTGAGAAAGGCTCACATCCCCACAACCAACAAACCAATTCCTCACAGAGGACAATTGAACTTTGTACTCTTGTTGGAGAGCAGGTTGTGTTATATGTGGTGGAGGGCTATATTTCGGGGAGTGGGGCTCTGAAAAGCAGGAGTGTTGATTCCATATTTTTAATTGTCTGAGATTCCTAAGTGCTGGTTACATATCATGGGGTGGGAAGGGGGCCATCTTTTGGTGTAAGATCTCTTTCTACATAGGTCTCTGCTTCCTCTGTTTGGAAGGGGGCACTGTGTTACTTGTAATTCGAAACTCAGTGCCCCTTTGTTTTCAGCTTAGCTGAGAACACTCGCCTCACAATAAACTTTGGCTCTTTGCTGCAGGTGTAGAACTAGATGCTGCTCTGGGAGAGGCCCAGACCTCATTCCTGAGGTGGTGGGTGGGGTTGCAATACGGGTGCTGCTCTTGGCTTTGATGGGGTGCAGAGAGAGACTGGCAAAAATAGCATGGCGGGGAAAAACTTGTGCAGTGAGGGGTTCCATCGAGCTAAGGTGTGTTCCTGACTCTCATATGCATTGGAACCTTAACATGTCTTGGAGGTGTTTATCCCTCAGGTGCTATGGTGCACTCTTGCCCAGGGTTTGTTTATTCATAATGTTCTATGGCATTTTCATGAGCCTGGGATGTATTTCTCATGTGTCAATGCCAAGCCATGTTCCCAGAATATGTTTGTCCGCAATGTGCCACTGACTGATACAAGTGGCATGTTATGTTGATGTGCCCAGGGTGTGTTTATTTGCTGTGTGCCTAATATCTACTAGTGTTGAGGCACATCCATGTGCCTGGGGCTGCTTTATCTGTCATGTAGCATGGCAAGTTCTTGTTTTGTGGCTAGTTTTATCTTCATGTGCCATAGTGTGTTTATTCATATCTCTGGAAAGATGATGTCACTGCAGATGAGATTAAGACCAGCTTGCTGTTTTTTGCCTTCTAGTGTGCAGAAGGTAACCCCATTCAGCCCTACTGCAAGGGAAGTCTGCTCTCCTTGGCTAATGTTCTCTTATTATCAATTTTCGAATTTACTAAAGAGAAAACCACCATGAAAGGGCCTAGAGCTCTCCAACATAGAGATATATGGGGTGCATCGTCCCAGAGTCTTCACCATGTTTCTCCTCAAGGTTTTGCAAAAAATCATCAATAATAGTCAACAGAAGGGGCCACACATCAGCTGGTGTTCTTCAATTACTTATTCATCTGACATCAGTAGAATGTACAGGTCAACCCGGTTCGGTGTTTCCACTTTGCTCACGACCATAGTTGTACTTTCTACTGATGCTGGAGGAAAACATAACATCTGCTGTCCGGCCCCTTCTCTTGACTATGATCAACGTTTTGTTTGAAAAATGTATGTATCTACATAAAACCAACATAGTAAAGACCATTTAAGTGGTGGCAATGTGGAAGAAGTACCCCATACCGAGGGATCTTTGGGGCACTTCCAAGCCTACTGTAGGAGGTTCTAATCACCATGGTTGGACCAAAGGGGCAGGTACCGATTTAGGATATTTGGCCCTATAGTTGGGGCACCTATAGCACCCAACCTGAGAAGTATGGATCTTCCAGCCACACAAACAAGTGGACCTGAACTGGATATGCATAGAACTTTGAAAGTATTTCCAGCACGGGTAAGAGCTCTTACGTTAGGTACGGATATCCCACTATAGGTGGGTGAGCCACTTAAACCTGGAGCTAGATGTCTGGTTCTGTCTGTTTGAGGTCCTCTTAGACCCTTGAGCCCAAATGCAAACCCTGATTCCCATGCCAAATATTTTCAAGGATTGGACGGGGAGTCATCAAGCCGGAGCTAACCCTTGGCTAGGCTTAGCCTGACTCACTCTGTTAATTTATTGGCTTACCATTCTCTATATCCTATGCAGAGGTGGGGGTGGTTAGAGTGGTGAGCAGTGCAGTTCCTGGAGCTGGATACATAGGCTTCATGTGAACCAATGGTTGACTGGCTACGTCGTGACTAAACCCTGCAGTCAACTCTTGAATTACAGGAGCTAGTCCTATGCAGGGTTTCTTCATGCCCTCTCTTTGGAAACTTCATGTGGCTCAAAATGCACAGTTCGTCTGGTGCTAGGATTGAAAAATAAGGTAGCAAGTTTAGAGAACTCATTGGTGAATGATAGGATTGTGTTTAAGATGATCTACTTCATAATTAATTGCTGAGCAGAAATTACACTTTCTTATTTCCCTTCCTTATCCAAAGTACATTGCTATGCCACTCTTGGTAGCATCAGAAGTGCTGACCAGCTTCTTCGTTCTGTTCAGGCTCTCAAGTGCCTTTCTAAGGGTAAAATGTGCCATTTTTCAAAGGAGGACAGGCATGAAATAACATCTTTCCTGAAATCTATGTAGCCTTCGAGGGCCTCTGCATTATTTTACAGTAATCACAGCTTGTACATTAATCTCACTAATGGTCAGGCAGAGATAGCTGCAGTGTGTGTTTAAATTACACTTTGTAAACAGGCAATTATACAATGCTTTTTATGCCTAATGTTTTATGGACAAGTGTTCTCATGCCCTATTAGTGCTCATGTCCATGACTGCCATACTTAAATGATGTGACATCTTGTCCTGCTTGCTAAAATGCATTAGCTGTAATGTGCCACACTACTCTCACTTGTTATATTCTTCTTATGTAAAATACATAAACATAAAGATATTAAAGCATAGATTACTCTGTGTGATAGAGGAGGTGGTGCTTCAGTAGAGATAGCTGTAGTATATACATAGAATATCATACTTCATGCATAGAAAAACACAGAGACAAGGACGTTGTGTAAAGTATCCTGTATGTAGAAAGTCGCATAGTGTGTGTGTGTCTGTCCTGTACGATAGAAAGACCCAGGCATAGATAAGTACCTGAATGTACAATATCCTGTAAGATATTGTTTCAGCCTCAGGCAGATATAGGTGCATTGTGTAGAATATCTTGTGTGATAGAGAGAGAATCAGGTAAAGTTAGGTGAAAATTGTGTAAAATGTCCTGCAACGGAGAGTGAGGCCCATGCAGATATAAGTGGTGCCCCACATAGGGGTCGATTATGATGTCGTTCAGAAAGGCTCCAAACGGGATTCGATTTGTTTGAATTTGATTCGGAAGCCTTGTTTCCGACCGACTCGGAAACATTTCCGAACGACCGATTTTGATGTTCAGAAACCGTTCGGACTATTCGACTCGGTTCCGAACGGCATTCGGAGTAACCGAGTTGTTCGGAGCCAACTCGTACAGGTCTACGGGCCGCGTTTCCGACCGAGCGATATGGATGTCGGATTCGGACAGCCTTTCCGAATTGGTTGTTCCGACACAGATCGGCTGTCGGATTCTGACTTTGGGGGCCCGTAGCAGGCCCCCCTTCACCCGGGGGCCTCCGAATCGACCCCCCTTTCCAACCATGCACAGTGTGGCGGGCACCTTGGGGTGCCCGCCACACGGTGCACGATTTACCGCAACCACCCTTTTCTTCAATTGGAGCCTGTGTATTCGGTTGGAACACAGGCTCCCATAGAAGTCAATGGGAGTCCTACCGAACAGTGTTTGGAAACATCGTAATCATGAGGACGGATCCCAGAATCCGATTCGATCGGAAACCATTCCGAAACCGATTTGGTCGGAATGGTTTCCGAACAATATCGTAATTGACCCCATAATTGGAATTTCAGCCCAGGCTCATATACATTTGTCATTTCTACTGAATATGGTGTAAAATCTCAAGGTGGAGGGCAGCACCTCGTAGTACCTTATATTGCTTACGAAGAAAGGCTGTGGTCATTAACATCACTATGTCTCTCATTGAAATATATCATGATAACACAGAATTGCACAGTTTAACAAGGCCGGCAACACATTGCCCCGCATATATTCTTTCCCTCTCTGATTCATCAGGGCAGTACCTGCTTGAGATTTGCACTTCTTTTTACCTTGGGTGTAGGCTGATTGACTTGTTCATAAAGTAGTGGCAGCTCTGGGGCGTAAGTAGGCGCCAGAGGAAAATAGCAGTGCCCGTATGACTCTCCTTGGGATGCAGTGAGGAGAGTGCGGTTTTATGGCAGTTCCCTGTTTGCAGCTCCTTCCCTGACAAGCACAATACTTGCTTGTTACTCCAGGTAGCTCAATATTGGGAGGTGACGCACAGCGATGTGCTCCATTCACCTCAGTTGTGTTCACCATCTTAAAATGCCAGCATAGCGTGGGAGAGTGCTGACGCACTGACAATCTCTTTGAACAGCAGCATGTTTGGCCTGCAGTAGATTCCAGGTTTGATTCTTTGGAGGACTTTGCTCATTTCCCTATTACTCCGCCTGAGTTTATATTTGAACAGTTACCTTAAGCCTTGTACAGACCGTCATGTAGGCAGGAGGCTCTCTACAGCATATTGATATTTTTTAATTCCTCATGTATTTTTATCAATTCAATTTTTCTTTTTACTCCTAATTGAATGTCTACCATCTCTAACCCGCTCCTTATTTATGGGTAGATTGGAAACCGTCAAATTTCCTTTCAAGTCTCATAGACATACTAGACCTTCCTCAGAGGCTTCTCAGATTCCAGAGATGGATGATCAAAGTACCCCTTTAATTAGCGGCGCTGCTTCCTCATCCAATTCATCTGTTACTACGGCTTCATCATCTAGTTACGGGAAAAGCATCAACCAAACGACCAAAGACCCTCCCTCACCCACAAAATCTCTTCCTCCTGCTTCAATGGATATGTTATTGGGAGAAATCAGTGCCTTGAGTCTTTATATAGAAGAGACAGATGCAAAACTACAATCCCTCAGTGACACGTGGTTTCACATGGAAGAGTGACTCTCATCAGCTGAACTTCATCTCGCAGTCTTTATGGTAATGACCAGTAAGGTAGACACTCTCCAATCACTGGTTTCTATCCTAAAAAGGCAAGTTGAAGATTTCAAAAACAGAGGAATAATCCACCCATATATGGTCTGCCTGAGGGTACTGAAATTACTGTCCTGTAACCTTCTTCAAATCCTTTTTTCCTAAATTATTGCATATTCCAACAACACCCTCGCTCAATATCCAACAAGCACATTGATTAGGTCACCTACCTAATGTGGCTTCTACTTTCAAAAAACCCAGAAGAGTTATTCTTTATTTCCTTGAATATACAGATTAGCTCAAAGTCCTCGCTGCAGTTAAAATGATTAAATGAATTTCCTGGTCAGGTAACGCTATCTACTTTTCACAAGACTATGCTAAGACTACTGCAGACAGACGCAAAGAATTCCTTAATATGCGACCAATGCTTCGCTCTGTTGGTGCTTGTTATGGTTTATTCTACCCTTGCTAATTTAAAATGCCAAAAAAAAACAACCACTTATGATGACCCCATTCAATTGAAGACTTTTCTAGAGCCTTGCAGAGCTGGTAACATGGACATTTCAAGATCTCCTAAAACATAATTTAGTGTATGTTATGCTTGTCTACATAGGGATTCCATTAAAAAAAAAATATTAATGATATAAAGTTGTTATAGTTGCAATGTAGTATTGTTGGATTTACCATTTATCTGTTCTTTAATCCAACACTCTTCCCTGCTAATTTGCTTTTCCCTTACAGGTATTGTTATCATGTTTTTTATTGCGCTCGTCCTAATTTTCATGTTCTGCACACCCCATTGCACCTCTGCCCCAGAGTCTGAATGACTCATCCCTTCCGTGTGTCTTCCCCCAATACTTTTTGAAATGTTTATAGGCATGTTTTTCTCTCTTTTTACTCATATCTTCTTCTCTTTCTTCATGCATTGTTGTTCCTAACCTCTAGCTCTCCTCTCTATTTGCTTCATTCTTTATTCTACCTTCTTATTTGATTAATCTTATCTCTTATATATATTTCTTCAATGTTTCTTTTTTGCATTATTATATCCTTTGATTATTACATGGATTTTGCTAAATCCTTTCAATATCTTGTCCCACACATCTGTTAATTTCATTTAATTTTTATGTCTTGAAAATTGTATCTTGGAACGTCAGAGGGCTTAATACTCTGATTGAACAGCAACAAGTTTTGACTCATCTCTCAAAGCTCTGTGCAGATATCGCACTCATTTTAGAATCACACCTTACTGAGGATAAATCTATAAAATTGAAAAGGGAATGGGTCGGTGAAGGTTAATTTTCTCCAGGAAACGGCAAAATGAATGGAGTTATAACTTTGTGCCGACAATCCCTTCCTATTAATTTAGTCGCCCAAGAAATTGATAAGGATGGAAGATGTTTGCTCATTAAACTATTGATTGATAAACTTCCACTGTCTTGTTTAAATGTTTATGAATCCACTGCTACTGATTGTCAATTTTGGTCTGATGTTGCCAAAAATCTTATGAGAGGTTCAGAAGATAATTTTATTTTTGCTGGTGATTGTAACCAGATTGTAGATCCGTTTAATGACAGAAACTCCACATCTAGGTACCTTCAAAAACAAATCAACAAAAATTATTTCTCCCGGCCCTTACACAGAGACATTTAATTGATGCATGGTGTTGATGTAATCCCACCATAAGAGAATACACATACTTTCCCCCTATTCATCACACTCAATCGAGAATAGATCACATTTTCATCTCACCTGTAGCATCCCAGACCATACATTCTGCCGATATAGGTTCTATTTTCATTTCTGATCATGCTTCCGTCTCTATGCAATTGGACATCCTTCCAAAATCCAACTCACCAAAAAGATGGAAATTTAATAATTCACTTTTACTTGACATATCTTTCACTTCTTTTACCTCTTTTTCCCATGAATACTTTCATCTTAATCAAACAGATGATATTGCCTCTCTCACTCTTTGGGATGCCTACAAAGCGTCAGCTCACGATTCTATAATGAATTATGAATCCAAGAAAAGGAAGATTTCATATTCTAAAACTAAGGAAATGTCTGAAAAAATTAAAAAGTAGACCATTCCTATTACACATCTAAATCAAAAGATTGCTTGCAAGACATTATTAAAGTTAAACTTCACTATAACAAATTATCTACTGAACAGGCATCAAGTTAACTTCTTACATCCAGTGCCTAATTCCATGGTGGCCAAAATAAATCTGGCAAATTGTTAGCTAATTATCTTAAAATCAAACACAATAAACTAAAGATTGAATCCATTATAGATAATCATCAAATCTCGCGACAACAAGATGACAACATTTTGCATGGATTTGTTTTGTTTCATAAAGACCTATATACAGCAGAATACTCTCCCTCTTAAGATGAAATTTCAAAATATTTATCCAATGCTCAAAAACCTTTTGATACTCAACCTGATCTTTTGTCACTGGAATCCTATATCACCCAAACAGAACTTTATATTGCACTGAATACCCTCAAGAAAGATAACAGCTGAATTGTATATGCACTTTTCTACATTACTTCTCCCTAAACTCGATATCCTCATAACCACTTTCTCATATTTAAGAAATTCATCTGATCCTTCTTAGATGCCCTTATTTGCCTTATCCCCAAAGAGGGAAAAGATCTCCAGTATTACAAAAACTATAGACCCATTTCTCTTGTTAACAAGATTTTTTCAAAAGCATTAGCCTTAAGACTAGAATCTTTTATTCCTGGCCTTCTTGGTAAGGAACAATCAGGCTTTGTCAAAGGAAGATATTTATCAGACAACATCCGCTTCTTGTTCGATGTTTTATCTAAGTCAATTCACAAACCAAAATCTATTGCAGCAATAACTTTAGATGCAGAAAAAGCTTTTGATAGAGTATTTGGTCTTTCATTTTTCATACTCGCAAGTGGCTGGGTTTTGGTCCCAAATTTTTTGATATCTCTCTTCTCTATTCATCTCCCAAAGCAGCTGTCTTTGCAAATGGACTTACTTCCTCCTACTGCACTTTAGGTAGGAAAGTTCGGCAAGGTTGCCCCCTTTCTCTTTAATTTGGCATTAGAACCTAGATTAGGACACAAACAAGACCTCCATGGTTTCACTTATAATACTCAACAGGTTAAATTAGTGGCATATGCAGATGACATTTTATTATTCATTTCACAACCTCAATCATCCCTCCAAGCTTTCTCAGATGAAGTTGCTTCCGATTTTGTATCCGATTAAAAATTAAGTGAAGAGAAGTGTGAGATATTACCTTTAAACAAAATCACTTTCAAGCAAGATTTTTCATCCTCCAACTTTCCATGGAAGTCTCAACAAATTAAATACCATGGCCTACAGTTCACTCAATCCATTAAAACATCAATTTCCTTAAACATGGAACAATGTATACAAAAGATAACTTCATTAATTAGCCAATGGCACCCTCTACATCTCTTGTGGTGGGGACATATTGACGCTATCAAGATGATGTTAATACCAAATATTCTTTATAGTATTTCTAATATTCAACTCAATAACCATCTCAATTTTTTTAAGAAGATTAATTCGATCCTCTCTTGTTTACTTTGGGATAGTAAAAAACCTAGTATGTCTTTACTGAAACTAAAAGTCCTAAATGCGATGGAGGTGTACGTTTTCTGGACTTTTCTAAATATCATATGACCTTCCTGTTGAAACAGTCTGCTTATTGGGTTTCAAACTCTCCTCAGTGCTGTCTATTATGGGTTGATCTAGAAAAAACAATTCCTATCTCCTTTTTCCTTTTTAAGAGTACTTAACATTTACACGGAAACCAGAGTCTCTCTCCACTCCTATTTTTAGATTCTTACGTAAAATATTAGATCCTATAATATCATATTCTCCCAAAAATACTCATACATTTCTTAACCCCATCGTATGGCACAATACTTTTATACAACTTATTAATAGACCTATTTTTTGGAAACCATGGAGAAGAAAAGGTCTAATTTGGGTTAAAAACCATTTATCACACGACCATTTGTCATCTTTTCCTCAAACCCAAACTCTTTTTGAGTTCCTTTCTTCATTTCAAAATAAATTTAGAGCTCTACAAGATATCATTTCTGCTGCTTTCTCTCATTTACAATCTAACACTCAATCCATATCTCCTCATGATAACCATATTAGCGATCTCCTACATACACTTCCAAAGGCCTCTACTATTTACTCCCTTCTACACCACAATTCAGCGGACAGAAGTAAAACAGATACAGAAATGTCTTGGGAACATGATTTAGGGGTGCAATGGTCTGTTCTATTATGGAGGAAAATATGGATAAAAATGAGGAAATCTTCCGGTACAGCAAACACAACACAAACACTTTTTCACATATATAACTGGCTTTTATTACCTCCTTCGATACTACACAGAATTTACCCAGACCTCTCTGATGCTTGTTGGTCTTGTATCTCACAACATACCGATCTCAAGCATTTATTTTTCACATGTCCTTATGTTCATAATTTTTGGTCATAGATCTGGAATCAAAATTACTCAATCTTCTACTCGCATGTTCCTTTCTCTATTACTAATGTTTTCTTAGGAAGTTTATCAGATGACTGACTGTTTCAAAAGATCTAAAGAAGTGGATTTGTAATTGGCTTTAGGTTTCCAGCAAATATCTAAGAACTGGAAAGATTTCACCCAACTATTATTTCAAGCATGGTGGTATTCAGTATGTCACAATCATAGATTAGATACCGCATATATGCACCCTATCTCACTTGTTTTAAAACATATTGATTTATGGTCTCCAGTTGCTTACTTTTGGGAAATTACAGCAAAATCTTCTTTATCCATCAACCTGATGAAGAAGAAGTTTGTCGCCCACCCTGACTTCCCCATTATAATGTTATCAATTTCTATATGTAATTCTTACGCTTTCTTTTTTCCTGTACCTTCCATATTACCTTTAGTTTGAACCATGTAAACCATCTACCTCTTTTTTATATATTATTTATTTCTATTTTCAATTGTATTCTTTTTATAGATAAAACACATTTTCTAATTATATTTTTGTTCAGTCATAATAAACTTACTTTTAAAACTTAATAAAGTAATGGCAGCTCATTCTGGACATTTTTGCTGAGTGTGCCCAGCTCATTTAAAAGGATCAAGTGACTAACTTTATCTCTTTGAGTCTAGTTATTTCAGGAAAAAATCTCAGTTGATGTGCAAGGCTCACTGCACACTTTCCAATTGCCCAGGGAAGGTCTCACTGCAGGTTGAGGAGGTACATGTTGGCTCATTCAGTTGACTGCTGGCTTGTGTTCATACCAACTGAAGTAAATGGCAAACAAGGGGATCATTTACAGTATGTATTCAACGTAATAAATTACATTTATACATCTATTGAATACAACACACCAAATAAATCTGTGAGAATAAACCAAAATGAACTATTATAATGACACAAAAAACAAAAAAAAAGAACAGGTGTACAAAAAAAATTATGTTGTAATCATTTTGTATATATTATGTTCCAAACCAGATTAATTGGACTTGATTAAGGGGTACAAGAAAAGCAATGAACATGCATCTGTCCAGTGTGCAGGTTGTACATAATGTTTCACAGAACATCCCGATCTTGCGGGGTTTTGTCAGTCACTTCAGCACTTGCATTGCTTTGCTTGCACTTGTGTGACGCAAGAACAACGCAAGTGCATAGTAATTCTGGCCCCTGCATCTCTGAGGGAACTGCCCTTGCTCCCTGCCAGAGTGTGTCCACTGTGATCCTTTCTGCCTTACACATAAAGCCATTCATTCCAAAAACTCATGTTAGTCATAAACAATCCATCTCTGCCACCCTGCAAGGTGCAGGCTAGTGGATGGGCGAGTCATGGCAACAGCTTGCAGCAACATGGATGGCCCATATTTCTTCAACCCATACATTGTGGGGGGATCCTGGTCAAACTTGGTGGTATGCTTAGTGTCACAACAGGTGAATGCCTGCCTTTCTAAACTCTTTGTGGACCCTTTGGACTTCAAGTGTGTCCTGGTTGCCCATGGGAACTTTTCATTGATTTGCAGTACTCCTAGAGACCACCCGTAGGCTGTTTTATTCTTGTGTAATCTTTATAGCTTTGCAGACTTCGGCAGAGACTTCTGGTGGTCTTGCAAGATTTGGTTGCCATTTTAAGGACTGTGTTATATGAACCCCAACCTTCTGAGGAACATTTCTTCTGAACTTAACTTTAGTGGTAATAGAAGATTGTGCTGCCTCTCCTGTGGCCCATTTGGCTTGAGCAGATCATAGTGTCCTTGCAGTAGTTGCAATGAATTCTGAGATCCACTGAGTATTTGGAAACCCTGTGCTAAGGCTTAGACAATATTAATCCAAGATCTTCACCAGCTGCGGTTCCTCCATAGGAGCAGAATGAGCACCGCCCCCCTTCCCACACAGCTGCAGAAAGCTGAAAAAATAAAACGGTAATGAAGGGATTTTATTACCATTTTAGTTTTCCGGCTTTCTGCCGAACTGAGAGGGTAGGGCGGCGCCAGTGTGTCATTGCTGCTGATTGGCAGCAATGACGAGTGGCCCTTTCAGCATGAATTGGGCATGTCGGTTTGGCCAGCTAAATTATTACGGCCAAACAGACATGCACAATCAACCTCTCCAACCCGGCTGTCATAGACAGCCAGGTTGGAGAACAGGCACAGGCCTTCAGTGCTCTTCGGAGCACTGAAGCAGCCTGCTACAGCCAATCCAGACTCTTCTCTCATGCAGCATGAGAGCAGTGTCTGGATTGGATAAGGAGCTGTGTGACCTCACGCTGGAGGAGTCGGGAGCTGGCTGGAGGAGTCGGAAGCCGGCTAGAGAACACCGAGGATAGGACTTGCAGCAGGCTGAAAGGGTAAGTAACTTTTTTTTTTCATTTTAAAATGTAAATGTTTACTTTATATCGTTTAATTTTATCTATGTCAACGCACCATTTTCGTGGGTCACCAACCGCCACTGATCTTCACACAACTGAGCACACACACGACAAAATTGTGTTTTGGCATGAAATGCAGAAATAGTTGGACCATAAGAATGTCCAACATCGTCTCTGCAGCAATGGCATGGATGTGCAAGTCTTGTCTCTGTATCCAAAGCTAAAAGTGCTTGTGGAATTAAAAATGGCACACACACCAATTAAGGGTTGCCATAACACAGTGGCAATAATTACATATAATCAAAGACAGGAACGAGACCACTATTACCCGTATTCATAGTTTGATGAATGCAATGCTTCATGAACAACAAGACTAATTGGGGACTGCACACCTAACGCTGTACTAAGTGAAATGTTATCTCTGTTACAACTGACCCGCTACCTCGAGGAGAACAACATCCTGGACCCTTCCCAGTCCGGCTTCCGCAGCAACCACAGCACCGAAACCGCCCTCATCGCCGCCACCGATGACATCAGGTCCCTGCTAGACAACGGAGAAACAGCAGCCCTCGTCCTCCTGGACCTATCAGCCGCCTTCGACACGGTCTGCCACCACACACTACGAACACGCCTTCACGACGCCGGGATCCAAGAGAAGGCCCTGGACTGGACCACATCCTTCCTTTCCGGCAGAACACAAAGCGTCCGCCTCGCCCCAAGGCCACCAAGATCATCTGCGGCGTACCCCAAGGCTCCTCCCTCAGCCCAACGCTGTTCAACATCTACATGGCACCCCTCGCCCACGTCGACCGACAGCACAACCTCAACATCATCTCCTACGCCGACGACACCCAGCTGATCCTCTCCCTCACCAAAGACCCTCACACCGCCAAAGCCCACCTCCACGAAGGAATGAAGGCCGTCGCCGAATGGATGAGGACCAGCCGCCTGAAGCTGAACTCGGACAAGATGGAGGTCCTCATCCTTGGTTCCAACCCTTCAGCCTGGGATGACTCCTGGTGGCCAACATCACTGGGAACAGCCCCGCCACCCACCGACCACGTACGCAACCTAGGGGTCATCCTCGACCCCACCCTCTCCATGACTAAGCAGGTCAACGCCGTTTCCTCATCCTGCTTCAACATCCTCCGAATGCTCCGCAGGATCTTCAAGTGGATCCCCACCGAAACAAGAAAAACAGTCACCCAAGCCCTCGTCACCAGCAGGCTGGACTACGGAAACGCCCTCTACGCAGGAACGACGGCTAAGCTCCTGAGACGGCTGCAACGCATCCAGAACGCCTCTGCACGTCTTATCCTCGACATCCCCCGACGCAGCCACATCACACCCCACCTGAGAGACCTGCACTGGCTCCCTGTCAACAAGAGGATAACCTTCAAGCTCCTCACCCACGCACACAAAGCACTCCACAACTCTGGACCAGCCTACCTCAACAGACGACTCAGCTTCTACACCCCCACCCGCCAGCTCCGCTCGACCAGCCTCGCCCTCGCCACAGTCCCCCGCATCCGGAAAACGACCGCCGGCGGCAGATCCTTCTCCCACCTCGCCGCCAAGACCTGGAACACCCTCCCCACCAACCTCCGACAGACCCAAGACCTACTGGCCTTCAGAAGACTCCTCAAGACCTGGCTCTTCGATCAGTAGCAGCACCACCCCCCTCTTCCCCCAGCGCCTTGAGACCCTCGCGGGTATGTAGTGCGCTTTATAAGTGACATGATTGATTGATTGATTGATTGATCTCCTACTGAGTAAAGAAGACACGCCTTTTGCAATGCAACATGACCTGTAATAGCGAGTAGACGTTTTATCGACTCAACTCCAAAGGCCAACATATCTTTTTATTCTCACTGCCTGCTTGGACCTGAGCCTGAATAGACCAAGACATGTCTCTTTAGGAAGGAACATTATCTTGTCATCCTATGGATGATGGGAAGATGAGGTAAGAGCTTTAAAATTTCCAGACTCCATTGCAGCAGCACCAGAGACACCAGGGGGCAAATTATGGATACAGTGCACCATACCATTCTGCGCTGCATCACACACTTAGGTCTGTGTGCCATGAACAGACCGAGACAGTGCTTAGTATAACAGAAAATGCACTGTTTTCTATGCAGGTTCAAACCTGTGCCTGCACTGGGACCAGCACATAAGTAAAAGGCGCATCTTAAGTTTGATGCCATGCCCCCATGCAAATAAGGCAATGCCACCTCGCATTAATGTCTATTAAATATTATCACTTTTTAAAAATATGACAGGAAGTTAAAGGGAAGCTGCCAGGCTAACAGTGAAATAACAGCTCTTCTAGGCGAGCAGAGAGCCTCTTCCATGCTCCCTGATGTCTGCATGTGTGCAGTGTCCAGAGAGGTGCTGTATGTTGAACTTCTGGTGACGTAGCTAAAAAACCTCTACAAGCATAGGTGGCCCAATGATTATGGGGATCTGCAGTTGCAGTAGAAGTCAATGTCTGCTACGGTCAATATACCGCAATACATTCCCCTCTAGAGAGAAATTCCGGATTTTAAAATGGTGGGAAGAGGGCACAGCACTTAATTACTTAATTTGAGCCGGTGGTTGTCGGTGGGGACCACTGGCACTAATTTTTGGGGACCAGCACTTATTTTTTCTCTTATGATTGTCACCCAAAGCAAGAGAGGGAAAAAACACAAAAAGGAGAAAGAAGGAGGAAGAGACAGGTAATTAGTGACTACAAACAAGGTTTTATCCTGAGCAAGTGTCCAATTCAAAGCAAGTCCACCAGTATATTGTCGTAGGAACTTCTTCACTTTATTTTCAGTGCTGCATTCCAAGGTCAGCAATATTATAGCCAGTCCAAACCACAAATGTACTGGTTGACTTGCTTTGAATTGGACTCTTGCTCAGGATAAAACCTTGTTTGTAATGACATTTTGGGGCATTGTCTCCAAAACCTGAAACGTTGGGTGGCTGTTTCTCATTAACATTTTGAGCAACTTGAAATCCTGTACTATGTAACTTTGTAACGACTTGCGGCATTATTTGGCCCTGCCACTTTTCATTTTTGTTGTATTAGGTAATTAGGGACAAAGGGAGAAAGCAGGGATGAAAAAGAACATGCAAGAGTAAGGTAAAAGGGCAGGGAGTGCCTCGTGGTGGATGAACCAGGCATGAGTTGAAATCAAGACAATTCGGCACCTCCAAAAATTTGAAGAAGTGGCCGCAGGCTTTAGAGAAAATCATTGGGCACCGGAGCAGCAAAGCATCACCATGTCTCTTGTGGTGAGGGGGCATGGCCAGGATAGCGGCTTCATTAGACGTGCTCTGCTGAGCTCCATCTCGGGCCTGCCTGATATCCTGCTTGCCATCATACTTTCCAGCCCGGGACCACCCTGAACTGGGCATGAGCCACAGCTGGGGATACCCCCACATTTGAGGCGCCCGCAATTGCCGCAAGACACCTTGTACTACCGTCCCCACTGCCACTGAATCCTGGCCCGCCCTGCTGTGGCAGCCGTTATCGCTGTGAGGCCGGGGCTGCCCATTGCAGAGCCATAGGGAAGACAGGCTCTAATCCGACATGTAGCTACAAGTTTGGAGTTTGCTGGAGTGCCCCTGAGTGCTAGCAGGGACCCGCTTGCTTTGTCGTGGCCTGCGCATCCGAGGAGAGCTGTGGACCGCACTCTGCAGCATCAATCATGACGGCGGCGGAGCATCAGGAAGCTGGTTAGTGTTGATGCCAGTTCCTCAAGGCGGATGCGAGGAGTTGGGAGCTTGCACTCCCACTCTAAAGAGACCAGCCAACCCTCACGCCTTTTGCACCGGTGGGGCCGATATGGAGGACAACTGGGGGGGAGACACTGAGTGTACCCTGCCCCCATTGTAGACAGTGTGCTGATGGAAGCATGAAGAGGAGCGCATGATGGTCTGTATAGGAATCAGTTGGAAGTGAGGACTGTATGTTGGATGCCCCCCCCCGATTTCTGAGCACACAGGGCCGTCCCCAAGGAGGGTGTGGCCCAGGAACTGCAGCGGTCCCACCAAGGAGAACTAATTCCACATGCTGTGAATATCATGGTGCTTTGAGTGTCCAGCTCCTCCCCTTTCTTCTCTTGGAGACCAATTGCATTGCACACATAGTCCTGAAGAGAGAGTTGTAGGGGTGGCTGCTCATCCCGATAGAATATCTCTGAGCACCTTAACCGCTCCTAGGGGGAATCCGGCGAGTGGCTATTTGGACCACTTTAGTGGACACTGTTATTGTCAGGAGGAGTTTCAGGGACCTCCTGATACCCCTGGCCATTAAGTAGGTAGTTTTGGGGAAGTCCAAATCCACAAAGGGAGCAACCTCAGACCCTGGGGGCATTACGAACCAGGCGCCTCCCTCTGATCATAACTTGGGGCGATAGCTCAACTAGAAGCCACTCTATGGAGCCACTCTGCCCAATTCAAGAGGGTACTTAAGGCCATCCTACTTACGAAGACCACATTGGAGTACAAAATTGACATTGTCTCCCTCGAGGTTAATCTGCTCTGAACAGATTATTGCAAGCTGTCAGAGCAATGAATGATGCTGAATCCTCTCTGACTTCCACGTGACCATCACTCCAGGTACTATAGATCCAGTTGACAGAACTACAGACGGAAGTCACGTCTCTCCACCGGCGAGCGGAAGACGCAGAGGGTCACTCACAGCAGAATAACATCTGCTTCCTTGGGTTTCCTGAACACTGGGAGGGACAAAACATGGAACTGTTTTTGGAAGATTGGCTAACGACCACAGTGCCGGAGGGTGACACACACACATTTTTCTCAGTGGAATGGGCGCATTAAATACCATGTAGGCTGCCACTTCCAGGTGCCCCTCCCATGGCCGGTTATTGACAGATTTTTGAATTACACAGACATAGGCCAGATATCATACATGTTTAGATCAATTGGCCCATGTAAATTTGAGAATAGCACCATAACAGCCTATCCAGACTTTACAGCTGAATTGCAACAACAACGTAACTCCTATACAGTAGTCAAACAGCACCCCGTGAACTGTCTTTGAAATATGCGCCCCTATACCCAGCAAG
This sequence comes from Calotriton arnoldi, assembly GCA_963921515.1. Taxonomy (NCBI): domain Eukaryota; kingdom Metazoa; phylum Chordata; class Amphibia; order Caudata; family Salamandridae; genus Calotriton; species Calotriton arnoldi. The sequence continues at coordinate 159,048 of CAWUFW010018493.1, forward strand.
ATTGAGAGTCATTGATGGTGACTGCACTCAGTTTTCCTCCTCTTCTGAGGATGTATTGATCTGGCTACATGCCAAAGGGCTGGGACAGAACCCCAGTGATAACCAACCATCTATTGAATGGCTAGTGTCCGTCACCGGAGCAGGAAGCAAAGGAGACTTGGCAATCGCCCCACCCCGGAGCAGGTTGCTAAGGAGCAGGCACAGGCGGTAGCAGAGGCTCTTCAACTCGGCACAAATCCATTTGAGACTCTCTGACTTGATCAGAAGTGGGACACCAGCTCCAACACGAACGAATCAGGGACACACATAAGGGCCTGGCACTGATTGCCAGACTGCTGGATGTCCTCCTGTGACGCTCTCAGGATCTTTTTCATTCCTTAGGTTAACAACTATTACTTGCTCCGTGACTTACCCTATGCAGAATGTTGCAGTTTGTGCTGATTTTACAGCACAGGAGAAGCTCCCAGAGCTAAAAATCAGCGTGACAGACTGGTATTCTGCCGCTCACAGAACTCTGAATCTGGCAGAGTTTTTAGGTAACTGCACGGAGTAAAAGTCTGCATATTCCTCCCACCCCCAACCTCACACAAGGGTAGAGCTCGACAAGGTATGTGCTAAGTGGAGGGGGCAGGTGGACAGGACCATATCCTCTGCCTATGCACGGGGGTGCTGATTTGGATAGCCCCCGGAGTCCCGTTCATGGCAGATTCCCACAGGATAGATGATAAAAGCAGGTTTGTGGTATTAGAGGACCACCTAGATGGATCACCCCTTACCATGGTGGGTGTTTATGCCCCCAACTCTAATCGTTTGGGTTTCTTCAACATGCTTACTCTGGCCTCCTCTGGGACCCACAGGTACCTGGGATCTGGGGCAGGGATTATAAGATTATAATTGTGTCCCAGATATAGATAGGGACCGATCTGTCCCTCAACTTTGAGGGGCCGCTTGTGTCCGCACATCACAACATCTTTGGAAGTTGATAGCTCATAACCTCCTCCACAATGTGTGGCAGTTGGGACACCTCAATGATAGCGAGTATTACTTCCGCTTCACTTACCGGCACCACCGGCAACAGGAAATCAGGGGAGACTACAGCTCCCAGACTGCCCCTGAGGGCAGACACAGCTGCCTTGCATCGCGCGCCAGGAGGCGCTTAAAGGGCCATGCAGATCCCGCTCCGCGGGACGCTTCACTTACCGGCACCACCAGCAACAGGAAATCAGGGAGACTACAGCTCCCAGACTGCCCCTGAGGGCAGACACAGCTGCCTTGCATCGCGCGCCAGGAGGCGCTTAAAGGGCCACGCAGATCCCGCCCGCGGACGCTTCACTTACCGGCACCACCGGCAACAGGAAATTAGGGGAGACTACAGCTCCCAGACTGCCCCTGAGGGCAGACACAGCTGCCTTGCATCGCGCGCCAGGAGGCGCTTAAAGGGCCACGCAGATCCCGCTCCGCGGGACGCTTCACTTACCGGCACCACCGGCAACAGGAAATCAGGGGAGACTACAGCTCCCAGACTGCCCCTGAGGGCAGACACAGCTGCTTTGCACCGCGCGCCAGGAGGCGCTTAAAGGGCCACGCAGATCCCGCTCCGCGGCACGCTTCACTTACCGGCACCACCGGCAACAGGAAATCAGGGGAGACTACAGCTCCCAGACTGCCCCTGAGGGCAGACACAGCTGCCTTGCATCGCGCGCCAGGAGGCGCTTAAAGGGCCACGCAGATCCCGCTCCGCGGGACGCTTCACTTACCGGCACCACCGGCAACAGGAAATCAGGGGAGACTACAGCTCCCAGACTGCCCCTGAGGGCAGACACAGCTGCCTTGCATCGCGCGCCAGGAGGCGCTTAAAGGGCCACGCAGATCCCGCTTCGCGGGACGCTTCACTTACCGGCACCACCGGCAACAGGAAATCAGGGGAGACTACAGCTCCCAGACTGCCCCTGAGGGCAGACACAGCTGCCTTGCATCGCGCGCCAGGAGGCGCTTAAAGGGCCACGCAGATCCGCGCCCGCGGGACGCTTCACTTACCGGCACCACCGGCAACAGGAAATCAGGGAGACTACAGCTCCCAGACTGCCCCTGAGGGCAGACACAGCTGCCTTGCATCGCGCGCCAGGAGGCGCTTAAGGGCCACGCAGATCCCGCTCCGCGGACGCGCGGGCTCGCCCGGGCGAAGCCCGGGCCAAGGGCGGGCCCGTCCTGCCCGGTCAGTGCCCGGAAGAGGCTGGGCTGGGCTACCCCTCGAACGTCCAATATGGGTAAGCGTAAGCAACTGTGTGGTCAGGACCAGGAGGGGTAAAAGCTAAAATACCAAGGAAATCGGAATCTATTATTTCCTATTTAACTTCGGCGGTGGGAGCCCTTAATAAGGAGATCGCCAATGCAGAAAAAGAACTGGGTATGGGTACAAGTCAAGAGCCAGTGGAGGGGAATGTTACATCTGATTCCGTAACTATAATACCTGGCCCCCTGGAACCCATGGTACTGATTTCAACACTGTTAGTTGCACAGGGCGCTCTAACGTGTAATGCTGTTCAGCCTGGGGATTTGGCTGACGTTACTAAGGCCCCTTTGCTCAAGTCAGAAAAGGCACCAAAAAGGCTGTCTCTGGGACTTGCTGGGAAAAAGAGACCTACTAGTAAATCCTGTAAACGGGATAGAGGCGCAAAAAGAAGTACGTCTATTCAAGGGAATGACATGATTGAAAATATTGACTTGACAGTTCGGAACTTGGTGGAAGAAATTTTTACCTCAAGGTTGGAATCTGCTCTCTCTAGTATAGCAAAAGACATTATTGACACTTTGCAAACTTGTGTTGCTGGGATTTTGGAAAAATGTGAGCGTATTGACACTTTTTTAATTACCTCAAAACCCTTGTTTGCTCCTCCTAGTTCATTTACGCCTCCTAATGTCCAAGTAGAGACTAGGCCAAGCTCCGGATTAGTTAATTTGGGCGCTCATCCAGTTTCCCCGTTACGGGTAAGGTCAGAATTTGGAGAGAGGGAGAGAGCTGGGGCATACCAGGTCCGCCCGGTAAGGGGGGGGGATCGTAGCCATAGAGACAGGAACTTTGAGGGACTGACAGATAATGCCCAGACCCTGGTTACTAGGGAGCCTTTACTATCCCACGAGAGGCCAGTAAATCTTAATTGTGGTAGTATTAATCTCCCCCCAGAAGCGACTCCTTTGGCCGCGGTTCTTGTAAGGGTCCCACCACTTAATCCTGATGAGAATGAACCCACCTCGACCCTTTTGCTAAAAGTAAAAAAATGGTGTGATCAATATTGTACAGGAAGTACTGAAATTTCCTCTGCCATTATAATGGCAAGACGAGTGGGGTGGGTGGGTAACCGACCGAAACAACTGGATGGCGACTGTATTATTGTTAATTTTAATACACGGAACGTAGCAGATAGATTGTTCTGGGATGCCTCGGACATTAATCGGGATCAGGGGAAGGGGGGTATCAGAGCCTTGCCATTGGGTTATTTTTATCCTCCAGTTAGACGACTGAATGCATTTGCCAAATCTCATAGTGAGATATATTTGAGGAGGCCTTTTCAGCCTCTCAAACGCATTGAAGAAACTAAAAATTTGGAGATCTTTCCAGAAAGGCTTAATATTAGAGACACAATAGACACGCAAATTCGTCCTGGGAAATTAAGCGGTGAAGGGCAGGGTATAGCCCTTTTAAATAGATTTTCTCCACTGTCCCAGTTAGATGAGAATGACTGACTAGAGTCATCTCATGATTGTCTATTTGATTTCGGCCAGAATCACCAGTCTATGGACCTACAAACTGTTTCCAATTGTAAGATCATTAGTTGGAACATTGCGGGGCTTAGATCTAAAAGGGATGATCCTAGCTGGCTTGAGTTTATAAAAAAATATGATATTATTGCTCTCCAGGAAACATGGGACAGGGAGAGCAATTTTTGGCTGGACGGGTTTAAATCTTTTTTCTCACCGGCACGTCCTACCCTGGCAGGTAGAGCTAAGGGGGGCTTAGTACTCCTTCTTTCTTTAAATTTGAAAGGGTCTGTAAAAATGTTGGAGGTAAGCTCCCATAATTGTATGATACTAGAACTGTGTATTCCAACTGGTCCCAAAATATTATTAATTAATTTTTATAATTCTGGCGAATGCGACACTTTGAATGAACATCTTTCTTATTTGAAATGTTTTTTAGAAGTTTATAGATCGAAGCAATTCACTTTTTATTATATCATTCTTATGGGCGATTTTAATATTCATTTGTGTAATTTGAATTGTTATGGTGATGATTTTTTGGGTCCTCAATATTCGGTGTCACCCCATTTTGAGCATACGCAAAAGGGGGAGGCCCTGGAGGACCTGCTGGCAGGAGTTGATCTCTTTGAACCTGGTTTTTATGATTTATCTGAGAGGGTTCCGACATTTAAAGCTAAGGGAAGGGATACTATCATTGACTATATATTTTTGTCCCCTTATTGTTAGCTAATGTAGTATTCTATAATGCTAAGTTGTCCCCCCTTAGTGACCACAACCCAGTAATTCTTGAATTACACAAAGACTTGGGCCTTTTATGTTCATTGGGTGGGAAGATAGGAGTTAATCACGTGACTACAAGTGATCAGGGGAGGAGGCTCAAATGGGCTAAAGTAATTCCTGAATCTTTTCTTGTTAATTTATGCATGAAGGCTAAAGATGATATTGCAAAGTGTGTTGATCATTCCACCCCAAAGGATGAGGTGATTAGAGGTTTTGAAGGTATCTGTCATCAGGTAGCAATTGACCTGACTGTTAAATCTAAACCTAGACCTAAACCAGTGGAAAGGTGGTTTGACACAAACTGCTCTAGGGCCCATCACATCTTAGCACAAGCCCTGAAAAAGAGACCAAGAGATAGGGAGCAGATAGCTAGCCTTAGGAGGTCTTATAAGCTAGCGATACATACCCGTAAAAGTGAAATTAAATCGGAGGCCTGGAATGCTCTAATGTCTGTTGAAGTTTTAAAGGATAGCTCAAAATTTTGGGCTATTGTTAATACACCTTTCTTTTCAGGCATAGAGAATGACATCATGGAAACTAATATATCAGAAGACCAATGGCTGGCGCATTTTAAGACAATCTATAGTTCAAGTGAGGTGCAGGTTCCCTCTTCAGGATTGGATATTTATGGTGATTTTTCTCTGCTGGTTTTTAATGAGGTGGATATTGAAAAGGCAATAGTTGAGACCTCCAGTAATAAGGCCCCTGGCCCTGATTGTGTCCCTGCAGATCTGTATAAAAGTGAACCTAAATTTTGGGCCAAGATCCTGGCCAATGTGTTTAATGCTTCTGTTGGGCAGGGGTTCCCTGCGTCTTGGTCCCTGTCTACAATTATACCAGTTTTTAAAAAGGTCAAAGAGGTGACCCTCGGTGTTATAGACCTATATCTCTGATTGATTCTGCCGTCAAAATCCTAGGTAAAGTAATTTTGGCTAAAGTCACTGATTGGGTAAATGATAACGGGGTTTTATCCAATCTTCAGTATGGTTTTAGACAGGGCAGAAGTACCATGGATCAGTGTCTTAACTTATATTTATTAATAGGCAAATACACCGTAGCCAAAAAAGGTCCCCTACAAATGGCTTTTATGGATCTTACTCTCCGCCTTCGATCTGGTTAACAGATCGAAGCTTTGGTCCATTTTACTTGGTATGGGTATTGATCCTTGTTTGGTTTATTTTTTAGCAGACTTACATCGGGATCTTTTAGCAGTAGTTAGGGTCACTCGGGAAGGTAAATGCACTAGTCACTTTAAATCAGGTAGAGGTGTCCGTCAGGGCTGTATATTGGCGCCATTACTTTTTACTCTTTATATTAATGCTTTAGATAAAATCTTGGAACAGGCGAGTCTGGATATTCCGCGTGTAGGAACTAGGACTATTCCGGTCCTACTATACGCGGATGACGCCGTCTTATTATCCCGAACCGCTATTGGCCTTCAGAGACTGTTGGATGCATTCGGGGATTTTATGAAATCCCTGGATCTGGTTGTGAATATGTCAAAGTCACACGTTATGATAATGGGTCAAAGAAAAAGAAAAGGAAAAATCTTCTCATGCAATGGAGCGGAGGTGTCCAGAGTGACCTCTTTACATACCTAGGGGTTTTATTCGATAATAGATGCTCCTGGGTCCCCCAATTTAGAGCAAAAAAAAACGCAGTAGTAAGATCAACATCAGCTTTATTAGGGTTTACACACCGATTGGGAGCAAAGCCTTTTGAAGCTATTCTCTCCATTTACAGATCTAAATGTTTGGCCATTGCTACATATGGCTCTGCTATTTGGGGCTATAAACAGCAGATGGGGATGCAGATGGCTGAAAATAAATTTTTACGAACCCTTCTGTCTGTGCCCCAATCAACCCCAACATTTGCTATTCATCAGGAATTGGGGTTGGGTTATGTAACTGACTCATTGAGACTGGCCCCCTTGGTCTGTTGGCTTAAAACCTGGCTTAACCCTGAGATAACCCTGAACCATCAAATTCTACGGGATGTTGTTGCCCTGGAGAAAGCTAACAGCATCCCGTGGCTGTCTTATGTTAGGTCTATGTTTTTAAACTAGGGCGACCTGATATTTATAATGCCCCAGAAGGGATCAAAAAAGAGGATGTAATTTGGGTAAAAGCACAATTTTTAAATATACTGATGTTGGAACGAGAGGAACGGGAGATTCAAAAGCCTTTGGTTAGGGCTCATTACTTAATTATTTCTTCCCCGTCAATGGAGCCTTATTTGAGAATTGTAACCAAGCCTTATCACCGTTGGCTACTGATAAGGTTCCGCTTCAACCTGATTCATTTCTCCCTGGGTAACCTTCTGGGATGGTGTAAGCCAGAGGATATAGGCCTGTGCCAGTGTGATAATTTTTCATCGCAGGATACATTGCATTTTATCATGTTTTGTGATTTTTATAATGAAATACGGAGGAGGTTTTTAGTCCCCCTTTGAGGGGAAAAGGTTTTCTACAGGCAAGACCAGCTTTAATGTATCTTCAATTGTTAGATGATACCTGGAACATTTTTAATATTGCTAGTTTTCTTGTGGCTGCTGTTCGCCTTAGGAGAAGGAGAATTCCTATGATTAATGATGCATGAATTTTCAAAATTACCCTAATGTAATTATTTTAGTTGATAAATTTCAAGCTCTGATGAATTATAGATTTTTGTAGGAATTTTAATGTTTTTTTATATCGCCCAACTGAATTGAATGATATTATTGTTGTTTTATGTCCTGTGTACTGTACTTTTATGATTTTAATTAATCGAATAAAGTGATTTGACTGACTTCTGCTCTCCAGTACAAGCCATCCACACCAGACTGGACCATATACTTTGTAGTGAATCGCTGGGCGGGTGCATCTCGGGACAGAGTATCTAGCTATATGATCACTTCCCATTGCTGGTCACACTTTAATGGGGGGGCTCGCCCCAGGACACCCAACTGGCTGCTCCAGACCAAGGCCCTGCTTGATACCCCCTTTAGGGAAGCCCTAACGGTGCAAAATAGCACTTATTGCGACCTGAACAGAGACACTATCCCAAGCAGAGCTCTGGAGTGACACGCCCATAAGGTGGTTGAGCGGTACACTGAATGGAGGCAGTATGGGGTGTTCGGTGAGTCTTGATCGGGTGGTGCCGTCAAGAGTCAATACCTTCAAGCTCCCAGTCTTCACAGGAGCAGAATGATGCTTGAACCCATTGCCCCTCTCGAACCCCCTTCAACCTCAAATTATGACCAAAAGAGATTAAAAGGGTCTCCAGGGGGGAAAGGGAATGGGGAGATAAAGAAGAGACTGCCTCGTCTTTTTCTTAGGGTTGCAATGAACCTCCTCGTTGGACTCCTTGTGGAACAGCCTTGAGGGGAGAGATTAGTACACTGCAAAGCAAGCAAACCATTAACACACTTCTCACCTGGTTACCTTATGAGTTCTACTTCTACTACATTCTTTTTCTAACATATATACTTGCATACCCCTTTTAGACTGGCCTTTGATTCTCTTCTGTTCTTAGGATATTAAGATCTTTTCTGTACTCAGAAAAATGTTTATGTACATACTTATCCAAGTGGCTCAAGTTACATTCATTCTAATGTGAAGAAATTTGACTGATGAATGTGTCACTATTCTTTAAGTTTAGTGAATCTTTAGTAAAGTCTTATTTTTCTAAGCATTCTATCAATACTTTAGAATATCACAACATCACAGGTCACTTTTCTTTTTCAGAATACTTGTGTGACCGAAACGGCAAGATGTCACAGGATTACTCAGGTAAGGTATTATGTTCTTCTTACAGCTGAATTCAGTAGTAGTTTTCACTGGTAGAGATTACAATGAGAGTTGAACAGAATACTGACCGCTTCTGGCACATTTCCTCAGAGGTACTCTTTAACATGTATTTCTTCTTTTCCTAATCAGCTCTAGAGAAAATTAATGCACCAGCTGATCGACTTTTAGAGATGAAATTCCTAACTGCCGGGCATGTGCAACGAAGACTATCCCTGAACACTACTCTAACCTGCGCCCGTGCTGAGGAAAAATCCACTACTCCATTAAAGAATCTTCAGTGAAGTGCACCCCTAGAGAGGCTGAGTGTGCACTTCACGCTGCTCTACTGCTCCTGAGCCACTGCTGGAAACCACTATAGTGGTAACCCTGTGGTCAAGGGTAGACGCCATCTTCAATCAATCAATCAGTAATCTTAGAAAGTGCGACTACTCACCTGTGAGGGTCTCAAGTGCTGAGCGGGGGGAGGTGGGTCTGCGGTTCAGTCAAAGAGCCAGGTCTTGAAGTCCTTCCTGAATTGCAGCAGCGATGGTGATTGCCTGAGGTGCAGAGGCGGGGAGTTCCAGGTCTTCGTAGTGAGGGAGGAGATAGATCTTCCTCCAACCGTGGTCTTGCGGATCTGTGGGATGGTGGGCAGGGCAAGTTGGGTGGAGCGGAGATGTCTGGTGGAAGTGTAGAAGGAGGTATGCAGGTCTGGAATTGTGGAGGTCTTTGTAGGCATGCGTGAGACGCTTGAAGGTGATTCTTTTGTTGACAGGTAACCAGTGAAGGTCTCTCAGGTGGCCGGTGATGTGGTTGCGAGGTGGGATGTTGAGGATGAGTCTGGCGGAGGCTTTTTGGACGGTCTGCAGTGTTTTTTTAGTTTCTGGGTGGTGCCAGCATAGAGTGCTTAGCCATAGTCGAGTCTGCTGCTGACGAGCACATGAGTGACCATTTTCCTGGACTCGGTGGGGATCCACTTGAAGATCTTATGAAGGAGGCGGAGCGTGTGGAGGCAGGAGGATGAAACAGAATTGATTTGGCGATTCATTGAGAGTGAAGATTCCAGGATGATGCCGAGGTTTCGTGTGCGGTCCGTGGGTGAGGGGGGAATTGTAAGCGCTACAGGCAAACAAGAGTCATCCGAGGGGGAGGAGCCCAGGATGTCTGAGTAAAGCTTGAGGTAGCTGTCCTTCATCCAGGTGGCGACTGCCTTAATTCCGTTGTGAAAGTTGCTCTTGGCAGCTCTGAGTTCGTCTTTGAGGGAGAAAATCAGCTGGGTGTCATTGGCGTAGGAGACTATGTCGAGTTCATGGCTTTTCACAATGGCCGTATGCGGGCCATGTAGATGTTGAAGACGATGGGGCTCAGGGAGGATCTCTGAGGCACTCCGCAGCGGATCTCTGTGGGTTCTGATTTGAACGTTGGAAGTCTGACTGTCTGCGTTCAGCCAGTGAGGAAGGAGCGGATCCATTCTAGGGCTTTGTCGCAGAAGCCAGAGTCGTGGAGTCTTGTGCAGAGGGTGTGGTGGGAGACGTGTTAAAGGTGGATGAGAGGTCCAGAAGGATGAGGGCAGCAGTCTTGCCTCAGTCAAGTAGGGTGCTGATGTCATCTGTAGCGGTGAGGAGAGCAGTCTCAGTGCTGTGGTTGCTTCTGGAATCCGATTGGGAGAAGTCCAGGATGTTGTTCGCTTCGATGAACTCCAGCTGCGACCCGTGCAGGTAAGAGCGGTGGGGCCGGGTGGGGGGGGGGGGGGATTTCAAACGACGATGAGGGAAAATTAATTATTTATTTAATTTTCCCTCGTGGTCGTCTGTCAAATCCCCCCCAACCCGGCCCCACCACCCGACCGCTGTTACATGCATGGGTCACGGCTGTTGAACTTGAAGAGTTGGGCGTTGATGGCTTTCTCAATGGCTTTGGCAGGAAAGGGGAGCAGAGAGATGGGTCTGTAGTTCTTGAGGTCCATCGGGTCGGCAGAAGGTTTCTTTAGCAGGGGGTTGATCTCTGCATGCTTCTAGTCTTCCAGGAAGGTTGCAGACTCGATGGAGCAGTTGATGGTGTGGCAGAGTTCGGGTGCGATGGAGGTGCTGGCTCTGTTGAAGATGTGAATGAAGGCAGGGATCTGAGGGGGCTCCAGAGTGGATGATCCTGAGAGTGTTGTCAGAGGTGAGGGTAGTCCAGTTGGTCAAGGTCCGCTGGGGGCTGGAGTCAATGGGTAAGGTGGTTGCTGGTGGGGTGGGTGAGTCATGAGTTGAGAAGCTATCATAGATCTCCTTGATCTTGTGGTGGAAGAAGGTGGCGAGGTTGTCGCAGAGGTCTTGATACAGGGATGTTTGCAGTCTCTGTGCTGGGTTTAGCGAATTCTTTGACCACTGCAAAGAGTTCTTTTCTGTTGAGTGCGTTGCCGTTGAGGCGTTCCTCAATGGCTGCTTTCTTTGTTGTTCTGATGAGGTGGTGGTATGCTGTGATGGCGGATTTGAAGGCTGCGTGGTCTGCCATGATCTTGCTGATCCTCCATCTTTTCTTGAGCCGTCTGCAGGTGGACTCTTGGAGGGTGGGGTAGAACCAGCTTGGAGGGCTGCCTAACCGAGGGTTTCCTGAAGGGGACCAGTGTGTTGGCGCAGTTGGAGATCCAGCGGTGGAGGTTGCATGCTGAGGTGTTGGCGTCCATGGATGTCTGTGGTGGAGTCTTGCTGAGGAAGGTGGTGAGCTGGTCTTCGGTGACCTTGTTCCAGCTTCTGCAAGGATTGCGGTGGGTGTGGTGGCGTATGGTGGGTTTGGTGAAGGAGAAGTGGACGCAGTGGTGGGCGGTTCAGTGTGGCTCGGAGGTGTGGCTGACTGTGATGTTGTTGCTTGCGGAGAAGATGGGGTTGAGCGTGTGTCCTGCTGAGTGGGTTGGCTTTGTGACCAGTTGTTTGAGTCCAATGGTGGCGAGGTTCTCCAGTAGAGATGAGGTGTTGTGGTCTTCAAAGTTGTCCAGGTGGAAATTGAGGTCGCCGAGGAGTATGTAATCTGTTGAGACAAGAGCGTGGTGAGCGATGAAGTTGGTTATGACTTCGCTGAAGGGGGGGCGGGGTCCGGGTGGTCTGTAGATGAGGGTGCTGCTGAGGGTGGAGTTCAGGTTGGTCTGGATCTGGAAGTGGAGGTGTTCCATGTCAGGCAAGTGGTCATCAGAGCTGGTTGTGAGGTGGAGGATGTCTTTGTGTACAATGGCGATGCCTCCTCCCGGTCATTTGACGCAGTCCTTGTGGATGATTTTGTATCTGTCGGGGATGGTGGTTTCGATGTCCGGGGCTGAGCTGGGGTTCAACCAGGTTTCTGTGAAGAATGTGACGTCGTGGGGGATGGAGTTGAGCAGGTCCCAGCTCTCCACTGCGTGTCTTTTGAGGGAGCAGCTTTGAGTAGGATGCTTCTGAGGTGGTCGGGTCCTGTTCTTGAGGGTCGAGCGGTCGGTGGGTCTGGTGTGCGGAGGCTGACGAAGGTGCAGTTGTAGGTGCGGCAGGTGAATGGGCCTTGGATGTTCTTAGGTGACGCAAGGTGACACGTGGTGGAGCGTCCGGTGTTGAGGGCATGGAGGGCGCTGTAGTCATAGCGGTGGATTGGCCGAGGACCAGAGTCCGTGACACTGGGCATGGTTCAGGCACGGATGGGCACAGACAGGCTTGCCTTTGGCGTGCCTTCGGTGGGCCAACAGCTGCCATTAAATAGTGTTGGGGAGGGCTGGACAGCTGGGATGCAGTTAGCAGGAAAACGGCGCTGGAGGGGTGGTGGGCCATGGGGGATGCACAGCGGCAAGGGAAAGGGAAGAAAGGTGCAAATAAGGAGCAAAAAGAAAAAAGTGACAAAAAAGCAGAAATAGAAACAAGCATTTGCAATGCAATAGGTCTCGCATTTGCGAGTGTTTGAGCTATTGGCATTGTAAACGACAATGCCTTTTATTTATGTCTTAAGAAAATCCTGTAAGTACAAAGTGCGTGTTTACGCACTGCTGTTTGCAGGTTTTCAAAACACATAAAAAAAGGCTTTGTCATTTACAATGCCAATAGCTCTTTTATGTATTATTGTTGGAGCTGCTTTATGAATGTTAACGTATTTGCAGTTCATACAGTGAAAACATATAGCATGTTTAAACCCTAACTTCAGTCACACAAATATTGAAATTACAAATATTGCTCAATGCAAAGGTAGATTAGCATCAGCAACAGCCATCAAATATTCCAACAATGTTAAAGTTTTCACTCGGCAGTCACAAAAGCACCATTTTACCTTGTCACTTCGCTCCTTGCCCTTTTCCCCTTTAAAGATTCCTATGATTCCATAGCGGTCCTGGCAGTACAAGTGTTCTATTAGGGTAAATGATTGCACTAGCGTAGCAAGGGGGGTGCGGAGGGGGCGGTGCGCCCCGGGCGGCGCGAGTTTTGGGGGTGGCGGCGGCCGCTAAAATCATCGCCAGCACCCCCCCCCACCCCCACCCCCCCGCTCTTCAGCGCGGCGGCAGAGTGCAGGGACCGCCACGGGCGGCAGAGTGCCTAGCTACGCCACTGAATGATTGGAATCCTCAAACCCGCCCATGCCTTTCTATATTTCATTTACAGTGCTATTCGAGTTAGAAAACATTCTCAGTTAAGCCATTCCTGACTGGTATTAAAAGCGTGTTTTTTCCAACAGATAATTGTTTTATTGGTCCACTTTCTACTATTACAGGTTGAGTTAACAACATATATACAATCATATCAAGTCAGAAGCCTTTGTATCAGGAAAAAGAACTGCGTTTTACCTGTTGAGTTGCACTGTAAATAAAAGTTAAAAAGCATCGACTTTTTAGGGACAAAAACCATCATTGTAAAGTCAAAGAGCAATCGACTGCAACCTTTACTGGTTGGGAGGTATGCATATCATTATGGGTTCGGCCTATTCAATCTCACGAACACGCATTAACCTATACTCACCATGAACTTACGAAAATATAAACTGTACCCAGTATTTCTTTACCATTGTAGTTAAAAAGCAAAAGAAACTACCGGTTTTAAAAAGCACAGGTTCCAGTTCCCTGTGAAAAGCATTAACATGTTCCCAGCATGGAAGGTGAAAAAAACACTTACCCGGTGAGTTAATTCAGAAGTGTAAACGAAGCGGACCAGAGACGCATATGGCTCCTGCTGAGTTGCGTGTTTACCGTTGCGACGCAGCGGGTGCTGGTTGCCTTAGAATTGGCTGAGGCTCGGAGAAACCTTTCCTGCTGCCGAGAGGGTGCATGGTGCTGCGAGCCGAGGGCTTCAGGGAGGGATAATAGTAACAAGTCTCCCTCACGATCTATAAAAATGTTGACCCGTTCCCCGCGCCTCCACTCCAGCAGTGCTTTGATTACTGTAAATGTAATAATAATGCACTTCTATTAAAGCGCGGCAGGAAGGGGCTGTGTGCGATGGCCGCCATTGTTAATTGTACTCCCATGTTATTGTAAAAACGGGTGCCGTGCTGTAACTTAAAGCACGGCGCCCGGGGCCGGAGGGAGGTGCGTGCGGCAGGTGCCAGTGTTAAGTGTGCGCAGTGTCCTTAAACAAACAAACAAGCACTGATGAGCGGCGGGGACAGCCTGAGGAAGTTACAAGATATAAGTAGTGGACGGCAAACGCAATCACACATGAGGTAATGGTGGGGGAGGGCACCACACGGACTGCAGCGCGTAGGGGCACCGCAAGACAGGAGCTGGACTTGTAGCACAGTGAAGGCCAGCAGTAGGAAAAGAGTTCGTCCAACCAACAGTGATGCCTTCAAAGCATAACGTAACTGTAGTTGGGCGGTGCTCTGCAGTCTTCAAGGGAAGTGACGTATCGGCTGCAGGAACCAGTCAGGAGGCAGTGAGGAAGATTGACAGTGGAGTCAGCGTATGGTAAGTTGCAGGCAGGAAAAAAGTTGTTCTATAGATAACTGCAGGTCTTGCAGACAGCGCATGCGCGCTGGTGCTCGACCTAAAAAAGTAAGGTGAAAAAGAAAGAGCAGAGGAGCAAAAAAGGCAGAAGACAGAGGGCAGAGCAGCAGCAGAGCAGAGATGCTTACCACTGGACCACCAGGAATGAGTGCAGGCGGGTGCCTGTAGGTGGAGGAGGGCCTCGAACTAAAGACCTAGAAGGGTCAGGGGGCAACAGCTACCAGACAGAGCTGTGCAGCGAGGGAAGCAACTCACTGACAAGGGCAGTAAGATCGCACCTTCACCATGCAGCGGCTGCCATTAAATAGTGTTGGGCAGGGCTGGACAGCTGAGAGGCGGGAAGCGGGAATATGGCACTGGAGGGGGGCGGGTCCACAGGAGACAAGCAGCAGCAAGGGAAAAGGGAAAAAAGGTGCAAATAAGGAGAAAAGAGAGAAAGAATGCAGAAATAGAAAAAATGAAGGTGAAAAAGAAAAGGCAGATGAGCAAAAAAGGCAGAAAGTGGGAAAACGATGCTGGAGGGGGCGGGGCCACAGGGGAAGAGCAGCGGCAAGGGAAAGGGAAGAATGGCACAAATAAGGAGAAAACAGAGAAAGTGACAACAAAGCAGAAATAGAAAAAAGGAAGATGAAAAAGAAAGAGCAGAGGAGCAAAAAAGACAGAGGGTGGAAGAGGGCCTCGACCTTAGGACCTGGAAGGGTCAGGGGGCAACAGCTCAGTGGCGTAGCTAGGGGGGGGCGATGGGGGCGGACCGCCCCAGGCGGCACAAGTTTTTGGGCGGCAGCCGGCCCCCCTTCCTCCCGCTCTTACCTGCGGCCGTTGCGGCCGCAAAAATCGGCCGCGGCCGCTCCCACCCCCCCCTCCCCCTCTACCCCCACCCACCCCCCCTCTCTACTATGATTTTGCCGAGGGCGGCAAACGCAGGGGCCGCCACGGGCAGCCTAAGGCCTAGCTACGCCCCTGCAACAGCTACCAGGCGGAGCTGTGCGGCGAGGGAAGCAACTTACTGACAAGGTTTTAAGAGACCTTTTCCGCCATAAAGATCTCCAAGATGGCTTTTTGTCTTCAGTTTCAAGCTGGTTAGCTATTTTAATGCGTTTCTTTAGTACTGCACTCACAACCTGGGAAGCGGAGTTCTGATTAGTTTTACGATTCCTGCTCACTTTAGAGTAGGAGGTGTGTGTGCTAGAGATCGAGGTAGCCCAACGTCTCTCCTCTGGATCGGCTCCATTCGTTACATAAGGAACATATCGAACGGAATCGCGTTTGGGGAAATATGACTATAAATGCAGCCTTGCCTTACTGCATGCAGAGGGAAATCACTTGGGCAGACTATTGGCCGGGCTGGTGAGAGAAGACTAACACCACCAACCAATAGGGACCATTCATTAGGAGGACGGCACGGTGGTGAACACTCAAACTGTCAATAATGTGGCTTTTCTAGAATATTAATGCACCTTTTATGCGACAGTGAGTGCCCCATTTTGCGTCCATACACAAGGTTTCTTGCGAAATATACCACTGTTCTGACTGACACCACTGCAGAGGGCTGATCTTGATGCACTCCTCCAACTGGAAGAGATTCAAACCACCGTCACCCAGATAGCCCTCAATAACTTCCCAGGAGCGGATGGCCTCCCAATTGAATACTATGGCACTTTTGGCATGCTCCTCTTTCTGCATTTATTGGAGATGTTTAATGAGTCCAGGCGATTGGGCGATTGCCGCCCTCCCTGTGAGAGGCACTGATAGTAGTTCTTCTCAAGAACGGTTGTGACCCCCTGGATGTTCGTTCCTGCCGCCCGCTGTCCCTTCTGAACCATGATTACAAAATATTGGGACAGGTGTTGGCAAACAGGCTACTCCCAGTCATCAGTGCTCTGGTCCATGAGGACCAATCCCGGTTCATACCTGGATACAACATCTTCCTGAATATCCATAAGCTGCTGCGTGTGATGGAGGTTACCCCTCCCGGCACTAGGGGGTATGTTGTAGTGTCTTTAGGTATCGAGAAAGCATTTGATACCTTAGGATGGGTCTACTTAATGGCTGTCATGGAAGGCATGGGTATAAGACCAAACTACCCTGGTTGGATTCGCACCATGTATCACAGTCAGACAGCGCGAGGGCACACAGGGTTGATCATATCCGATAGTCTTGATATTAAGAAGGGTACCAGACAGGGGTGTCCCCAATCTCCACTTTTATTTGCCCTAGTCATGGGACATTTGGCATGTGTATTGCGGCTGTGTGAACACCAATGGGGGGATACCTGCACATGGGGTACACAACATTATATCCCTGCATGTGGATGACACGCTGATATACTTGTGTTATAAGACAACTTTGCTTCCGGCCCTGATGTTGTTCCTAGAGGTATTTGGGAAAGTATCTGGTCTCAAGGTGAACTGGGCTAACTCTTCCCTGTTCCCATTGTCCCCTATCTTTGAGCCTGAGTGGGAGCTCGTGCTGGGGCATCAGTTGCAGTGGTGTTATTCCATATTCAGGTATCTGGGCATCCAGATTTATCATGCCACTACTGACCTCAAAGAGGGCAACGTTGATAGAGGAGTGGCCTTGGTCCGTAAATCCCTTCACTTTTGGACATCTCTGCCGCTGTCCCCAATGGGCCATGTAGCAATTTCAAAAATGTTAATACTGCCTCGCTTTGTTATACTTTTTTGCGGCCCTACCGCTCTTACTACCCCGATCATTATTTAGGGAATTGCATAGTGTCCTGACGGAGATCATCTAGGTTTCAGGCAGGAGGCGAGTATCGCTTTCAGTGCTCCAACGACCTCAACCGGACGGTGGACTGAGTGCCCCCAATTATGAGCTATACTATGTGGCAGTGCAACTGCAATGGCAGATGTACTGGTTGGGTATGGTGTCTTGCCCAGAGAATGCGACCATAGCCGAGATTCAGGGAATTGTCCCAGATGAAAGCGGCCACAACTATGTTGGCACTGATATGTGAGAGACGTACATTCTCAGTCACCCTACTCTTCACTCATTCTGGTGTGGCAACTACCAGCTCTGTAGGAAGTGTCCCACCGTTTTAACTTAACACCTTGGAAGGCAGAGGAGATAGATCTCATGGGGAACTTCTAACAGGAGGAGGCCTTCTTGACCTTTTCAGATAGGGAGGACTCTTATGGGGTGGCGCCAGGTCAATTCATAGCATAATATGCAATTCGACAAGTGATACACAACACATGGGGAGATGAAGGAGTCGAGCCATCCCAATCGCCATCTCTACATTACTACTGTCATATGACGGCACACGACGGGCCATTAATATTCTCTATAATGCATTGAAATTCACTGTGCAAGGGACGACTGTGAAAGCTAGGAGCAGATGCAACACATTCCTGCCACATCAACTGAAGGGCAAACAATGGATCAGGCACTCCAACAGGTTAAGGGAGTGTCCCGTAACCCTTGCTTTCAGTTTACTCAATTTAATTTTGTACATCAAACATACCTTACCCCACACTGCATCAAATGTATGTTCCCCACGGCCTCCTCTAGTGCCCCAGGTGCTGGACATTGGATGAGAGCTTCAATCATATAGTGTGGGAGTGTACAGTACTACAGCGAGCATAGGGGGAGGTAATAGAGATAACGGCTCCGGTTGTGGACAACGCGCTCTCCTCTACACCAGAATCCTGTCTCTTGTGAATACGACCCAGAGCACAAGGGGACAAATACTTGCAGAGATTCATTGAACTAGCCTGGAAGGCTACCTTGGCTCTTGATATCTGGGGATGCTTGTGGACACTACAGAAGTGGGAACTTGCTGAATCAGATGTGCTCGAGGGGGTGCGCTTCAGGGGGGACACAGCAGACAGGGGATGCTGGGAAATATATCTCAGGAATACAGAAGCAAAGAATGACCCCAACCCCCTTGAATGCTGCCTAAACCTCCTCTGCTGGTCCCCTATCACTAACTGGTGCTCCTGTGGGGTTGAGCGGGCCTGGTGAAAGGGATGAGGGACTATCTGAATGCCCTGTTGCCCCAGGACTCCTACACTCAATGTGGGGTCAGCCGTGTGACTACACGAGGCATACCCAGGCTTAGAGTCTTGGGACCCCTCTATGCCCTGCCCCACCACCCCGTACACTGCCGGCTCCCCCCTCCTCCCCGTGATACACAACACTGCTTACCGTGGAGAATATGTGGATGGGGTGACAGGTACAGATACTGCTACACACCTTGTTCTTCCACCCATAGGTGTTGTATCTCAGCTGTTCTGGTATGACCATGCTGCCGTTCACACCCTCGCGATCACTGCATTGATGGTTACTCCTTTCCCATAGGAATGTGATAGACAGAAGGTAAGGACTCCCCAGTCAGCAGTTTTGTTTTCTATGTTTGTATTCCATCACCATATTCAATAACGGTCTCAATGAGAACTGAATTGCTTTTGTATCTACACTTGTTGTGTGCTTCTGTTATATTGTGTAATAAAAGAATAAAAGAAATTTTTTTTTAAATGTCTCTTGTGGTGCACTGACTCCTGGAACCTGAGGTCTCGCCCATAAGTTGCCCCACCAGGATCGAAGAAATCTCAACCATTGCAACCTGCCAGGCTGAGTGAGTTCTCTCCAGTGAGCAAAGTTCCCAGTTTCTATTAAAAATGTCCCCCAAACCTTATATTCCACATTTGTTATAGCCTTTGTCATTTAAAAAGTTTTAAACTATGGCTAAGGCTAATATATAATACTCAAATGACCAGGATATATTTGTGCTTTTTTGTCTTTGTGTCTCAGTTTACTACATTAAGAATTTCATTGTATCTGGAAAATTCAATTATACAATGTTTAGAATGGTTTTACCTCAAAGAATGTTAAATATACTTTTTCTATAACAATGATTTATTTCTTGGTTTGAAAAGGTTTCATGGACCCCATATATGACAAACAGCCATTCTTTTTTACACTTCACATCTTGAGAATGAAATAAATGCTATAAACATAAGAAGTCATTAAGTATTGTTATTTAGTGTAATCAACAGTCGTAAAAGGTCTCTACAAGAAAAATAAACCCCATAACACAGATTTACAGAATCTTGTAGAGAACGTGTTCATGCACAATTCCCATTAAGACTTATCCATTGATTTTAGCTCCATGCTTTCTGTTTACCAGTTTCCTGAATCTACGAAGTCTGGTAGCAACTTCCCTATATAGTTTCGAATTTGTCCATTTGGTCAGTTTATATATAGTTTTTTTGTAAGTTACCATTTAAAACGTCATGTAATCAAAGAAAGGACAGTTAATCAATAGGCAGACTTTCAAAGTGGTCTCATGGAAAAAAGCAAACAAAGGGTCGCTCACGTCCACTTGGGCCAAACAAATCCTACCAGCAATAAAAAAGCATTGGCAGAGCCAGTGGGTCTCGAGAGCTATTGGCTTAGCTAATATCTTAGCTAATATATTGTTGTACAGAAGTGTAGCTGGTGTTCAGCATGCCTAAAGGTTAGTGGCATGGCATAGAGTGGCGAAGAGTAGAGTGGTGTAGAGTAGAGTGGTGTAGAGGAGTGTGGCATAGAGATGGGTGGAGTAGAATTGCATAGAGTGGAGTAAAAGCAAAAGGAACAAATGATGGAAGGAATGCTGAACAATGCAAACATTCACCCACAGTCACAAGGATCTGGGTTTAATCCATCATTCTTTTGCTCACCACGCCGCCCCTGTTTGGACCCAGCCATATGCAAATCAGTTTTGACCCTGCCCCTCACGGGAAAAGTCCAGCCCGAACTGCCAAGCCAAGCCTCCTGGGACCGGTATGCCAGACGTGGGTCCCGTGCTCACTGCACCACTGGATTCAAGCTAGCCTGGCATAGAGTAGAGGGGTTGGAAGTCAAGTGGAGTGGTATAGAATAGAGTGATGTAGAGTGGTGTGGAGGGGCATAGGGTGGTGTGGAGTGGCATAGAGTGGCATGAAGTGGCATAAAGTAGAGTTGCATGGAATGGAGTGGGAAAGAGTGACAGAAAGTAGAATGGCATACAGTGGTGTGGAATGATGGAAAGTGGCATGGAGTGGAATGGAGAGGCATAGAGTGGCTTAAGGTGAAGTGACGTAGAGTGGAGTGGTGTAGAGTGGAGTGGCTTGGAGTAGAGTTGAGTGGCATAGAGTAGAGTGGCATAGAGTGAAGTGGGTTATAGTGGAGTGGCATAGGGTGGCATGGAGTGGAGTGGTGTGAAGTTGAGTGGTGTAGAATGGGATGGAGTAGAGTAGCGTGGAGTGGTGTATAGTGAAGTGGCATAGAGTGGAATGGTATAGAGTGGAGTAGCGTGGAATTGCATAGCATAGAGTGGCAAACATTGGAGTGGCGAAGAGTGACATTGTGTGGCGTGGAGTGGTGTAGAGTATCGTAGAGTTGCATTATGTGGAGTGGATTGGAGTGGAATAGCGCAGAGTGGAGGGGAGTGAAGTGTAGTGGAGTGGAGTTGAATGGAGTGGTGCAGAGTGGAGTGGCATAGAGTGGAGTGGCATAAAGTGGCACAGAGTGGAGTACAGTGGTATTAAGTTGAGTGGAGTGACAAGGAGTGACGTGGAGTGGCATACAGTGGCATGGAGTGACATCGGGTGGAGTGGCATGGAGTGAAGAAGCATAAGATGGAGTAGCATAGAGGGGTGTATAGTAACTTAAACAAGGAACCAAACTTAAAATCAGTACAAAGGTATAAGGCATAATGGGGATGAATGGCTGAAAGGCAACAAAAATTAACGTCCAGCGGCAAGCATCATGAAGGTGTAAATGTGTTGTTAGTGTGGCATCTATACATTATAATGGCTTAATCATCCAACCCACATTAAATGTAATTTTATTTTAGTTGTGCGAGTAAGCCAAAAGATGCAACAATGTTAAAAAATGCATTTGAAAACAGAGCAAATAGAGAAAGCAGCACAAGAACTTGAAGCATAGGAAGTGTCTTGAAATGCACACATCATTCACAGCATGATCAGTGAATGGATACTAATTAAGTTGAATCAATCTGTGCTTGGTCCATGCTCCACAGAAAGAGAAGGAAGTGACACCTGGCATGTGCTGGCCAATTAGGGGTCAGCAAACAAGAGGGACAATGAAGCCAACAAACGGTAAGCAATGGGCAGGCTCCAAGCCCTTTATTGTGAACAATACTCCTCGCAAGCAAGAGTGCATGTAGCGCAAGCACTGTCGCAGGCAAGACATAAAAACAGGCACTGTAAAATCCACAGATGCCAGCTGTCCTTGGTTTAATGACGATCTTGTCACTGTACCTTCGATATCAAGAAACACATAACCCATCTGCGGTGACATGGTAATGAAATATTGTAACCAGAAAACTGGCTGACTCAAATCTTATGTACTAAATATAATTTTCAAAAATATCACCCCATTATGTTAATCATAGAAATCTTCAACCAGAGGGGTGACATTTTAAATGATATTTAGGGCACAATATTTATGTCAGACGATGTTTTTGCTATTGATATTTTGACAAGCAACCTCGATTGTGCATGCAAGACAGCATCCTCCTGGAGATCCCCCCTGCAGTGGCCTCAGCTAGCTTAGGCCACACCATGGCAATCATGTATAAGCTAGGAATGTCAAGGACAAAAGATGCCAAGGAACACCTGAAACCAAGCCAGAGACCACAGTGGTCAACAAGCAGACAAAGGTCACCAATCAGACCAGCTTCATGCAAGGACTGAAATGCTCAACCATTGGACAAGGACATGAGAACACTAGTCTAAGCACAGGTGCAAGGAGACTGGAAGAAGAGATAGTCTCCCTGCACCCAGGTAGGGAACCTGGCTAAAACAACAGACCTACTGATCCATGAGCAGAGCACATGGCACAAAAAGAATCTTGAGGACTGCATAGAGAGAAAACCAAGGCTCCAGAGTAGTGGAAATGAAAGTCATCACACCCTCCGCCACAATGCATGATGAAGAAGGCACAAAGAATCACCTCAATGAAGCAAAGAGAACCAGACAAAATAACCTCAGTGGAGCAAAGAGAACCAGCCAGCAGAGGACATGAAAAAGAGACTGCAAGGCCTCAACCAGGCCATAAACATATCCAGTATCCAAGAGGTGAATAGAGCTGAATCCAAGACAGGCAGTCTAATTTATGGGCACTGCACCCCAGCAACTCTTAGAGAAGCAGAGCTATGACCCCCAAGAGAAAGAAGAGCAAATCCTACAGGACTGAATTCCCCAAGTGCACATCAACATAAGACAGTGGAACTTCCTGAGCTGAAGCATCAGCTTCAGAAGGCATGTAAGCAAAATCACCACCACTGAAATTGCCACAGGCAGGCCACTGAAAAAGTAAGCAGGCCTCAATCCACCACCCACAGGAAGTGGGAACATCCAAAACAGCATCTGCACAAGGTACAGGGCAAGCTGGGATGACCAGGAAGCCAAATGACCAAAAAAGGGCAGCACCAAAGATGCAAGATGACAGCAGTTCCCAGAGGAAACATGAAGCTACCTGGTCAGTATATAAGCACAAAAGGGACTTCATATATCAGAGGTGAACAATTAACTCACTTAGCCATACAGTCAGCTCAAGCAGCAAACGCATGAACAGACAGCTGACACACAGTCCATCAGCAGAATCAGGACCCCCGCCCCAAGGTTGACACCACATCTAGAAGTCCAATTACGAAGCAAGCCAGGCCAGGCCCACTCAGGGAATGTTGCCAATGAGAAATAGTGCATCATATTACAGTGGTTAATAGCATTTCTAGGACTGTCAGCTAAAACCCTGACTAGCCATAAAACACCGCAAGAGCCACTGAATCCTGGGGGAAGCACACACTGGAAGCGCCAGCCAAGCTGAGGAGGAATGGGCAAGTGTGGCAAGTTACATACCAATTCTGTGAAGAAAGGCAAGAACATCCCGACAACTGAAGATGTCACTGGACAACCCGACAACTGAAGATGTCACTGGACAACCCGACAACTGAAGATGTCACTGGACTGCGAATTGCAAGACTGATGACCATAGAGCCCATCACCCCTTGAGCACATACCCCCCAGAGTAAAAGTGACAACTGGGTGGTAGCAGAGGCTTGGCATGGCCACCCTACTGTGAGCAAAGCCCTCGGTACAGTAGAGATTCAACCATGCTACAGGACAGGGCAATTTTGTGAGTCTGGAACATGTAACAGAGAAATAAAGAACTAGCCCAAAAGAGAAGTAAAGCAAAACACCGAACTCACCTACAGGCAGTGTAACATCCTGTTTCCGGATCGAGGCAGTAAAAAAGAGGCCTCCCTGGATGCAGGAAGGAGATTTACAGGTAGTAACAGGGAAGAGTCATGGACAGTTACACAGAAAACAAGAATTTTCAAAGCCAATAGGTCTCGCCTTTAAAAGGAGAATGCTGAACTATTGGCTTTGCCAAAGTTTGGATTGTCTGCATTTTTCACTTAAGTGTGTATGCGTCGCAATGCATCTGCACATATGCGCATGCCCAGCGGACATCTTGGAACAGTAAGAAAAAACATTTGGTAATGCAAGAGTCTTGGTGCTTTAGTGGTTATTTTTTTATTTTTTATTGTTCCATTCAAACATGACCAACACCTTTGAAGGATGGTAGAGTAAAATTTGGAAAAAACAGTAGTGCAGGAACACAAAACCTGAAACAAGTGTTCCAGGTAGCAATTTGTAACTACTCGGGCCACAAGAAAAAGCAGAGGTGACATGGGAAGAGTGGAGGAGCCCCCCAGGAGGACATGCATGGGAGCAGCAAGAGCAACAAATGTGAGGGGTCAGGAGTTTGGGTACGTGCCGGCCAGTGTGGATATGTCAGAATAAGGAGAGGCACTATTTTTGGGTGTTTATTTCGTGAAATGCAATGGATTGATGCCAAAGTTGTTGGGTCGCTCTCTTAGCCAATGTCTAAAACCAGATTATTGAAAAACTCGCATCAGCACCACTCGTCTCATACTCTGAAGGAGACAAGCCGCTGTTGAACACGAAAAGCTGCTAGCACATATTGACAGAGGCCACAATGCGCAGGAGGATAATATTCCCTTACGTTTGATTGAAACAAGAACGTAGTGAGGCCCTACAAAGATTATTTTAGTACTTGGAGATCTTCTTAGACCGACTTTGGGTGTTAAAAAGTCACTGAGATCAATTATATAGTGGACTGGGCAACCCTACACAGACTCTAAGTTGGAATCCTAACCACGCCCTTTGGTATTTTTTGGCAAATTGAGTGGGAGAATATTGTTTTGTCTTGAAGAAGGTGGCTAAAATTGTGGAAGCCCATCGAAACGCGTCAACACAATTGGAATTATCGAATCTACTGTAATAATTCGATATGTTAGATGCTGATCTTTACAATATATCATATACCGAGCATAGTGGTTTTGGCAGATTGGTATTACCCAAATAAACAATTGTAGCTGTCGTATGTGTCTCCCCTTTCTTCTCTTTCCTTTTTAAAATTTTTATATAATTTACATTATTTGGTTATTTTTTGTGCCGTATCGAAGAAGTTTTATTGTATGATAATGTTTTTAAATTGCATGATTGTGATCTGATCATTATCTCATTGTGTACATTGAGATTGAAACTACCTGTAACTTTACACGGTGTATAGCAAATACATTATTAAAAAATATCTGGCGGTTCTCCATATTGCTGTAGCACTAGTTTGATTGAGGGTTCTTTTTTATTATGTATATGAGTGATTTGAAGAAGGGTGTTGAGTTCGTGGGCTGAGTGCATTTGGTTAACAAGATGTTTTCCCAAGGGGAGATATGATTTTATTGTTAAAACCAGATGACTGACAGAATCCAATAGTTGAAAGAGGCTTTTTAAAGGACACTTGCTGTACTGGTATATGCATTTTTAATCTATGTGTACGTTAGTGCACTTTGTGTTGTATGCTGTGCGTGGACTCGGAATGTGTGTGTCATGTGATGGCAAGAGCACTCGCTATAAAAAAAGTATCCCAGTTTTAGAAGTTTCTACAAATGAAAATAGTGGGAAAGAATAGTATTTGCCTGTCTTGTCAGTGAGGACTCGTCTCAAACTCAGGACTGTAACAAGGAAAACAGAACGAGATAGCAATTCAGTGCCCATCATGAACATAAAATTTGTCTCTGGTCTTATATAAGTGCCACTGCAGGACAAAACCTGTGAGTATCAAAGAAACATGGTGCCTGCAACATGTATTCAGAATTTGCAGTGACATTAGATACAATGCCAAAAAATAACCTATTCAATTGTCACAAATTACGGTTAAGCACTTAGTACAGCTGATTGTACAGAGAGTTTAGAACCTCTTTTAGTTGTGTTAAATATTGTATTGTATTGTAATCGCATTTATATATACGCTTACTACCCCTGACGAGGCGTCAAACCGCTTTTTCACCGAGTAGCACGCTACTCCGGAATCCATAAAGGATTATTGGTGAATTAGTATAGTGAAAATATGAAAGTAATTTGAGTGGTGGATATGTTAGTCAGTTATTTGGATTGAGAAGGATAGTGGAGGGATAGAAGAGGGAAAAAGGTTTGTATTTATATAGAGCTTGCTACCCCTGATGAGGTGTTGAAGTGCTTTTTCGGGGAGGAGCACGCTACTCCGGAACCCATAAAGGATTAGTGGTGAATTAGTATAGCGAAAATATGAAAGTAATTTGAGTGGTGGATATGTTAGTCAGTTATTTGGATTGAGAAGGATAGTGGAGGGATAGAAGAGGGAAAAAGGTTTGTATTTATATAGCGCTTGCTACCCCTGCTGAGGTGTTGAAGTGCTTTTTCGGCAAGTAGTATGCTACTCCGGAACCCATGAAGGATTAGTATGCAAAACAATGCCATGTGGTTTGGTACATGATGATTATACGCTGATTAACATATTCATGTTCATTTATAATATTAACATGAATAGCATTGTTTTGTAGATAGCACAATAGGACAGAAAATGCTGAACTCTATATACGAATGATTTAGTGATCTAGACGACAAACTTGGCAATCCATGAAGGTCATTGGCACGGGAATGCAGATGCACTCAGCCCATAACAATGTACAGGAAAAGTACATTTCAAGTTGGGAAAAATTGGGGGGCGTGGCTTGACGCCCACGGAACATGGCGGCTGCTCCGTGAGCTCCGGAGCATCGGCGCAAGCCAGCAACTTTTCTTCGCAGGTCCCGCGACCTTTTCTTCACCTAAGGTGCGGTTCCAGGATCATGAACTGCCCAGCATTCATCTGGTAGTGTCGACGGCACACCAGCATCAAGAGTACCAGGTATTCCATCGTCTCAGCTGCCTCCTCAGTTGCGGCTGCCATTTTGTGTGCGGTCGCCTCAATCTCTCAACTCCTCATCTCTCATTACTCAAGTGACGCGTTACATGTTTTACTTTAGTTCACATGTGCGCGCTCACCAACGAACTATAACTTGACTCAATGCTTCATTTCAAGGCTCCTCTTACTACTTGCCGTATTCTTGCGCCAAGCACCAAATTTTTAATTCCTCAATGACATTTGTCACTCTTTCTCCCTGTAATGCAGCTGCCTCATCCCCTAAATCTTTATTATTACAGTGAAGCGCCTCATGTTTTACTCCAACTTCATTGTGCGCTTTCATCATTGTACTGTGACATAACTCAGTGCATCACCCAGAGGCTCCTCTTTTTGCTCGACATAATCCTTCTCACAACATAAGACTTTCATGCTTGTCAAAATGACCGTTACTTCCTTATTTCTCTGTGTGCAGTTGCTACGCTTTTTGCTTTTAAATCAATGGGATTATATTCCTCTGTCTTTTCCATCGCTCAACCCTCTACAAAATGGCAGCACTTCTCCTCAGTGAGTTTTGACACTCATTGAATATAATTTTATTTTTACAGCCTCTGTGTCATCGAGGAGTTTGCAAGTTTTTCTTATTTTCAGTACTTCTGGAGAATTTATTTGGTCAAGAGAGGGTTTATTTCAGTGGCAGAAGTCCTGTTTTTCAACCTCCTTCATTTTAGCTTCTACTCAGTGACTGTGTTCTTTACAATTGGCATAATTTTTGTCGCTAGTCAGTATTTTGTGTTTGCAGTCGCAGTTCAGTTTTTTTTTTTATGCCAAGTGCTCCGAATTTTTGCAATCTCTGTGTTTTCACAACTTATGGGGAGGCTAAGGAGGCTTACCTCTTCTACTTCCTCTCCAGCACGTCGTTTTATTAAAAACTACAATTTTTACGAAGTTTGCTGCAATGGAATCTACTTTAAACTCTCAACCAAAAGTCGGCGCATCTCCATCTATGTCGTCAACAATTAACACCTTAGCAAACTCTGCCAAAGCCAACCCCAAGCGCCTCAAAAAGGACCCCCCTTCTCCTACAAAGTCACCACCTCCTGTTTCATTGGACCTGTTACTGGAAGAGATACGTGCATTAAAACCTTTTATGGAGGAAACAAATACTAAACTTCAATTTCTAACGGACAGATGGTCCCAACTGGACGAACGTCTCCTTGCGGTGGAACAGAGCGTCTCTTCACAGGTCTCCTCTCTGGAGAAACATGTCGAGGACTTGGTGAACAGAAACAGGAGAAACAATCTGCGCTTATATGGCTTGCCAGAGAACACAGAGGGGGGGATTCTCTCGCTTTCTTCAAAAGTTTTCTACCTAAGGTGTTGGCTCTGCCTGAGGATACTGTTTTGAACATTCAACGCGCACACAGACTGGGCCGTTTGCATCCAAATACCTCTGGTCCTACCCGTCCAAGAGGTGTTATTCTATATTTCTTGGAATACACAGATCTTCTTAAAGTTCTTTCAGCATCTAAAAAATCACCACGCATTTCCTGGTTGGGTCACACGCTGTTTTTTTCGCAGGATTATGCTAAGAGTACTGCAGACAGGCGCAGAGAATTTCTAAACATGAGACCGGATCTCCGCGCTCTTGGCGCTAGATATGGCCTTTTCCATCCATGCCTTTTTAAGGTCACATATAAGAATAAGACAACTTCCTACAAAGAACCGGCTAAACTGAAAAGTTTTCTCAATGCATGTAGAATTGAATCTACGGACACATCTGGTGCTTCATCCTCTCAATTTGGTTGAGAAAATGCATGTATTCTAATGTTGTAGTTATGTCCCTTCTATCTACTTTTTTAACTATTTAACCATTTTTCTCAGGTCGTTCCTATTTCCGGTCGCTTGGATTATATTGTGATTGTTATCCTTAAGTCTTTTTTGTTTTTGTTGTTATCCCTTATATATTGTAACTGTTTTGTAATAATCTTGTAGCCTAATCATTTTTATTTCCTTTTATAGGCACCCCTGCTGTATGTTTATCCTGTTGTCTCGTACCATATCATATCCAGTCGCCCATGTGCCCCTGTCCGTGAGATCCGGATGCACCGTTTTTCCATGTGGTTTCACCCCCCCTCACCCTCATTTTGGGATTTTTATAGGTATGTGTTTTTTCTTTTGTGTTAGTCTTCTTCTCTCATCTTCTGTCACTCTTCTTTTGCGTAGAATTTCTCTCTTTCTTCTTCTGATTTCTCTTTGTATATTAGCCTTCTCTCTATATTTTCATCTCTGACAACTTTTTCTTTTCCTTCTGAGTTACTTCACATTACCTTTTGCCTCATCTACATGATGTTGTGGTCTTTTCTACATCAATCTTATATTCTACTTTTAGCTTTTTCCATTAACCATTTCTATCTTACCTTACTACCTCAACTGTTTATCCTTATTTTTTCATTTTTGATCTTCTTCTTTTTTCCTCCTTCATATATTGTTATACTTTTCTCCATTTACATAATGTTGTGGTTTATCATATATCAAGTTTTTTTTAATAATATCTGGTCTAATTCAACTTGTTCTCTTAATGGTTATTAGATGTCATTAAATATTGTTACTTGGAATGTCCGAGGTTTGCACTCACCGATCAAAAGGCAACGCGTGCTATCGCATTTGTCTAAATTGAAAGCTGATATAGCAATGATTCAAGAATCACACCTCACAGAATCTGAATCCTTAAAGTTAAAAAGAGATTGGGTTGGGGATGTTTTCTTTTCTCCAGGTGACGGTAAGCTGAATGGTGTTATTACATTATGCCACAAGTCTCTCCATGTTAAGCTTGTATCTCAAGAAAAAGATGATGTGGGTCGTTGGTTACTTACGGATTTATTGATTGGGAAGGTTCCACTCTCTTTGTTTAATATTTATGCACCAACTACGGGTGATTGCCTTTTCTGGTCTCACCTTGCAGAAAAACTGATGCAACTCTCTCATGACAACCTGATTTTGGCTGGAGACTATAATCAAATTATCGATCCCTTCATAGACCGCAATTCCTCATCGTCTTTTATATCTTCTAAAGCTCATAAATCATTCCAACACTCCTTTCAACACAGACATTTAATTGAAGCATGGAGATTGTGTAATCCCACCCTGAGAGAATACACTTACTTCTCCCCAGTCCATCAAATGCAGTCACGCATCGACCATATTTTTATTTCTCATGACATTTCTCAATCCATAAGATCTGCAGATATTGGCTCTATCTTGATCTCTGATCATGCCCCGGTATCCATTTCTCTAGACATACCCCACAAGCCTTCTGTTCCTAGACGTTGGCGTTTTAATAATTCATTGTTGCTTGACCCTGTTATCACCTCCTCATTCACCTCTTTTTTAAAGAATATTTCCATTTTAATGAATCAGATACCCTCCCTTTCATGTCATATGGGACGCTTTTAAAGCTGCTGCACGTGACTTTATCATTAATTACGTTTCTAAGAAACGTCATAATGCCCGAGAAATCGCCACGGATCTTTTTGCCAAGATAAAGAGATTGGAACATTCCTATTATACTACTAAATCAAAATATTGTTTAACAGATCTAATAGCTGCCAAACTTCAATTCAATAGGGAATCTACTGAAAGCGCTTCTTTGTATTTGCTCAAATCCAGTGCAAAATTCTATGGCGGCCAAAATAAATCAGGCAAATTATTGGCAAATTATCTTAAAGTTAAAAAACATTGGGGCATATTAGCAAGACCGGCGATAAAATTATCGCCGCTTTAGCGGCAGGAAACTGCCGCTAAAACGGCGATAATGGGCTTGCTAATAGTGCGTTATAGAATTCAATAGAAGCCCAGGTTAGATGTGCAGGACATCTAACCTGGGCTTCGATTGGAATTCTATAACGCATATTAGCAAGCCCATTATCGCTGCTTTAGCGGCAGTTTCTCTGTCAGCTAAAACGGCGATAATTTTATCGCCGGTCTTGCTAATATGCCCCATAAATTTAACATTGATTCGATCCTTGATGATCAGCAAATACCCAAATTTAAAGACCCAGAGATTTTGCAAGAATTTCATACGTTTTACAATTCTCTGTATACACCCGAAACTACTCCTACGGATGAATCCATTATGGGCTACCTCTCTTCTATTGATAATCCCCTTGATTTTCATTTAGATTTTGATTCATTGGAGCTTGATGTTTCATTGACAGAACTACGCACTGCTTTACTCACTCTTAAGAAAGATAAAGCTCCAGGCCCAGATGGTTTTACTGTTTAATTTTTTTCACATTTTTCCCAACTTCTCCTTCCCAAATTACATAAACTTCTAATTTCTTTTTTGCAAACAGGAACTTCTTCAGGTTCCTTTTTGGAGGCCCTAATTTGCCTTATACCCAAGGAAAATAAGGACCCACGCTTTTGTAAAAACTATAGACCGATTTCATTAGTGAATATAGATTATAAAATTTTCTCAAAATCCCTGGCCTTACAATTAGAATCCTTTCTCCCTGATCTTTTAGGTAAAGAACAATCAGGTTTTGTGAAAGGTCATTTTCTCACTGATAACACACGTCTATTTTTTGATATACTCTCCAAATCCTCTCATTCTTCCGAATCTCTAGCGCCTATAGCTTTAGATGCGGAAAAGCTTTTGACAGACTTTATTGGCTTTTTATCTTTTCGACACTTAAGTGGTTTGGCTTTGGTCCTAAAATTATTAATTTAATTTCTCTTCTATATTCAAATCCTAAAGCAGCTATATTTGCTAATGGCCTTACTTCCTCATATTTCAATTTGGGTAGAGGTGTTAGACAAGGATGTCCCTTATCCCCTTTTTGTTTAACTCTAGCTTTGGAACCCTTCCTATCTAGACTTCGTCAAAATCCAGAGTTCCAAGGTTTTAACTATGAGAACATGCATATTAAACTGGCCGCATATGCAGACGATATTTTGTTATTCCTCTCGAATCCTCAGTCTTCTCTACCCGCTTTTCTTTCTGAGACGTAGGCTTATTCTTCTGTATCTGGTTATAAACTTAACAATGACAAATGCGAAATGTTACCTTTAACTAAATTTACTTTTAAAGATGATTTTAAAATAACTAACTTTAATTGGAATACTAACCATATAAAGTACTTAGGTATATATTTCTCTACTTCCATTAACTCATCAATTTCCATCAATTTGGATAAATGTTGCTTAAAGATTTCTTCCCTAATTGACAAATGGCATCCTTTATATTTATCCTGGTGGGGAAGGTTGGATACAATAAAAATGATGTTATCTCCGATTGTTCTTTTTACTGTTTCTAACATTCCAGTTGCCATACCCCAAAAGTTCTTCAAAAAAATTAATTCCTTATTATCTTCTTTTCTTTGGAATAAAAGAAGAGCACGTATGTCAATGACAAAACTTATCTGTCCTAAATCAGAAGGTGGTGTTAATTTTCCTGATTTTCCTACCTATCATAAAGCTTTTAATTTACGTCAATCATCTCATTGGCTCACCGACTCCTCGTCAGACTCTCCTCTTTGGGTTACCCTTGAATAATCATATCTCGCCCCCTTTTCCTTTCAAGAATACTTATCATTTACTCGAAAACCTCAGAAATTATCGACTCCTATTGTTAAATATACACACAAGTTATTAGATACATTTCTATTAGATAGTTCTACCAATATGAAATCACTCTTACAATCCTCCATTTGGCACAACAATCAGATAACGATTAACGGCAAACCCATTTATTGGAAATCATGGAGACAGAAAGGACTTCTCTGGGTCCACCAGCTATTTCAAAATGATAAAATTATATCTTTTCACCAAGCTAGAATTACTTTTAACTTTCCTGTCTCATTTTCTAATAAATATCAATTGCTGCAATATGCTTTGAATTTAGCTGTTGATCAATCTGATCTAATTTCGGATCCGTCTAATACTACCTCTAACATCTCTCATGAGTTCTTGAATTCAGGTCCCAAAGCATCAAAAATGTATACCTATTTATGTAAATTGACCCCCTTCAGAGATAAAACTAAAGTGGAATTGGAATGGGAACGGGATTTAGATGTCAATTGGTCCATTCAATTATGGAACAAAATTTGGCTTAAGATTAGGAAAACATCTAGAGCAGCTAACACCACGCAGACGCTTTTCTTTATTTACAATAGGTTACTTCTTTTCCCCACCTTTCTCCATAAGATAAACATTGAACTACCCGATACTTGCTGGTCATGTTCCTCCACGAATGCAGATTTAAAACACGTACTTTTTACTTGTTCATTTGTTCATGACTTTTGGAAAAGTGTTTGGAAACAAATCACCCTAATCTTTCATTATGTAGTGCCCTTCTCTTTGCCAATGTTTTTTGGGTTCTCTTTCCGATGATTGGTCTCAATGTCCTTTAAACATGCATGTTTTGGATTTACTTTTGGGGGTAGCATTTCAACAAATTACCAAACATTGGAAACATTTGTCTGACCTCTCTTTCCAGGCCTGGTGGTATGCTGTATGTCATAACCATAGATTGGACACTGTCTATGTATATGCACTGTCTCTGGCTGTAAAACGCTTGAATATATGGTCCCTCAGTTACGATGTTTATTGAATGTCATGCTAAACTCTCACATACACGCAAGGTTTCGGAGCAAGAGGTTTCAAAACCTCCTTGACATTCTGTTTTTTCTCTATTTTTAACATTGTTTGCATAGATTTAATAGAATTATGCTGTTACGTCTCAGATAAACGACCAGATTTGTTTTATATCTTCATGTATCTTTTCTCTAATGTTAAAACAACCACTCATTCATGTATATTTATGTTTTTATAACATAGTATATATGTATCTTTATTGTATTTCCTTTTCTTTTTCCCATTCCCTTTTACTTCAATAAACTTTACTCTTTTCAAACTCAAAAAGTTGGGAAAAATTCACAATACGCAGCAAAAAAGGGATCTGCACATGTACATAAAAAATTAAATATGAGGAATGTAATTTTACTTTCATTATTACAAAGTCCTGCAATATTTTGTGTAAAACATAAATTAATAAATGCAGTGACTATTTAAGTGTTGTAAAACTGGAAAAATAGATCAGGAATGTGACTGTATGTGTTGTCTATCAAATATGTTTCAACTTAAAACATTTTTGTCTTTTCCTTAGCAGACTATTACATTGCTACAAAATTCTATGAAAGTTGCTAATCAATCAATTAGTAAGGTGCCAGAAATTTGCAAAGGAAAAAGGTCACTCAACACATGCCAGGTGATAATTTCTATACTATCAGCAAATCAAGTAGAAAGTAGCAGATTTTTTTCTGTGTTGGTTTGCAAATTATTAGAACCACTTAGAAATGGTGTGGCACTTACATATCCGTGGCAGGGCCGGACCATGCACAGACGGCTCTGGGTCTCCAGTCTGCAGTGTGGGTTCGTGTTTGACACCCGTGCAGAGATGCCCATGCCGCAGCTTGTAGAGCAGGCGCTCCATTCCGAACTCCACTCCTCACACTCATAGAACAGGGGCTGAGATGCCACTTCCTGCTGCCTAGAAGCTGTGTAAAAATATAAGGCACATTTCTGTAAAAAACAAATAATAATTAAATTGTACTGCATTTCGTGTAGTAAACATTGTGCTGAGATTAGCTTGCCAGTCACATAGTGCAACACAACCCAGCTGGTTTTAGTGCAACGTTCTTAGAAAATCCGCCCTTAGGTTTTTAAGGATAATTTAGATAGACAGACATACACATAACTAACTATCGAAATACACAGCTAGATAGATAGATTAGTTTCTTACTAGCCACAAATACTGTTTTTTTGTAAATATACCCTGTTGTTTTTCATTTTTTCCTGCTTACTAGATCTCAATTAAAGACTATCGTAGGGAGGCCTTTGGATTTAAAAAACTGCAAACCTATGGCTCAAACTGATGGTCGTATTTTTAAGTTTAGCACTGCTTAAGGGTGTAATCAGTGTTAGAGCTGATTTTGATTCAATAGAATGTGTGTTTGATATTTTGAACATTGTGAACACTTCTGCACTGAAACGACAATAATGCACTTGATGGAACTGCATTTTCCTGTGCTTGACACAACTAGGCCTTGACTCTATTTTTCTTTTAATGCAGCTATGATAATGCATGTGTTTTCATTTTTCTGTTCATCGTATAGAACGAGAATTTGCACTTGTAATGCTTTATATTGACATGCTGTTCTCGAAGAAATACGGCAGATGCCTCTGCAAAATTCAAAGCTATTCCTGAAAGCAGCTATTCACTTGTATGACTTCCATTGTCTAGTAACTAGTCTGTACTGTCACATCCGAAGACTAGGTTAAATAGAGTACCTTAATATCAGTCGCGGCCTGTGCAGGTAAGCACGGTGGGGTGGGCGGAAATTGACAAACGATGGGATAGGGAAAATATAATAAAAAAAATACATAAAACTACTTACCTTGCGCTCGCTGCATCGAGCGCAAGGTAAGAGGTTTTATTTATTTTTTTATTTAATTTTCCCTATCCCGTCGTCTGTCGACTCCCCCCCCCCCGCCGCCCTGCCACCCCCCCCCCCCCACTTCACCGCACTTACCTGCACCGGCCGCGACTGCTTAATATGCAGTTAGGGGGCTAGTGTTAGAATGGTGATATTAGAAGACGTTGTATAATTCTGTATTGTGATTTGTGAATTCATTGATACATTTGATCACTTTATGTTGACTTTGTAATTTCCATTTACTTCTATGATGAATTTTCTCATATAAACCAAGAAATCTGGAGGTTAGCCAGTCTCCTGACACCCTGACTTAAGAGACAGAATCCTTGTAGGTTCGTCTTCTGCTTTTGACTTAGAATATTTTTGTTGTGAATTTATTGCTGCATTTGATTTAGCCATATGCTTATTCCCTTTATTGATTTATTATAAATCAATTTTTGCTTTCTGTTTTGCATCGTGAATTTTTTTAATAAACCTTCATGGTTTTCATTTTGCTACTGATTCCAGAAGATTTATTTCCTTGAAATGCTAATTCATTAATTTTGTTTTTGGGTGTGCTCTTTAGGGACACATTACCTCAAATATTCTTGATGTTTAACACCATCCCTTATCCTGCATAAGCGCTTTATCTGACAGGATAGAGATAACACCAGTATGCACTACTATTAAGATTTGTCAAGTCAGGGCAATGACATCTGCTATGAGTTGGAGCTACGTGTCTCCTGTGTTACTACAACATAAATAAAATAAATTGTTTTGTAAGTAAGACATCCCCAGCTTTACCCTGACAAATTGGATGATTATCCCTATTTTCTAATCAGGAGTCAGTCACAGAATATGAGAAATTAACTTGCAATGTCTTTCCTTTAATGATGATTATTAGGAATGAACGACAGACTACACCAGTACATGCTTATCTATCATTAAAATTCATTAAAGGATTTTAAATGTATGGCTTTTGGGTAAATTATTTTCATAACAGAAGTTTGCTGCCTTGGCTTGGGCAAAATATTGCTACTTTTTGTGGTAGAAGAATTACTCTAGTGGTTCATTAACTTACTGGAGAGATCTTTGTTTTGTCTGGTCAAAGTTTTGACAAATCATAAAGTAGCAAAGAGAGTTAATGTGACTGCTGCAAACCTCAACTTGAAATATACAGAGCACAGATGTATATTTTATGTAGATAGCTCAGTGAGTTACTTCTTTTGTCGCAGAGATGTATTCATTACTTGCATTCTGGGGGTACAATCCTTCTAATATAGCACAGGGAGGTATGAACCGGCATCAAAGAGCTGGATGCAAACTGCAAGACAAAGGTATAGAACCTTATTTTTTTCTCAATCTTTCTTCATTCTAGGGTTGCTTCAAAGGCTTAGGGGGTCATTACGATGGAGGACGGATCGCCACCGCCCGCATGGCGGTGGCGATCCGCCCTCCATTTCCCTCCGCCCGCCACCCATTTACCCCCGCCATATTAGCATGGCTGGGGGTCAGCGGCGGATGGAAATACCGCCCGCCGCGTTTCCGCTTGTCGAATTGTCGACCGTGCGGTGAACGGCCTTAATATGGTGGCGTGTCTCAGAGACACCGCCATCCATATTAGGATGTAGGCGGAGAGGTGCCTTTTCATGGCGGCATTACCGCCATGAAAAGGCATGCGGTAGTCAGATTTGGGGCCCGTTGCGGGCCCCCAGGATGTTGGGGTGCACATGGGGGTACCTATGGTACCCCCTGCATTTGCATGCACAAGGTGGCAGGCACCGCGCGGTGCCTGTCACGTTGTGCATGCAAAAGCACAACATGCATTTGTACCTTGCGGCGGGTGCTGCTGACAGCACCGCCCGCCGCAATGTATAATATGCGGGATGCGCCCGCCAGTGTGGCGGGCGCATCATAATGTGCCTGGCGGGACCGCCGAGACGTCAGCGGGCGGTCCCTGGCTCCGTTGCGGTGGCGGGCGGACAAAGTCCGCCCGCCATCGTAATGGGCCCCTTAGTTTGGGAAGCAATATATTCTTATTAGCATAGGCAGCCCCAGCCTCTGTGTTATGTTTTAAATTCCAAGTTTGTGCTTCTCCAGACCAAGCACTTTTAACATTTAAGGCCTACCCATAAGGAGGACATGAGACTCCTACACCATGTAGCCTTCATTGTCTTATCAATCAATCAATCAATCAATCACAGAATTTGTAGAGCGCACTACTTACCCGCGAGGGTCTCAAGGCGCTGGGGAGAGGGAAGGGGGGGGTGCTGCTACTGGTCGAACAGCCAGGTCTTGAGTAGCCTCCTGAAGGTCAGCAGGTCTTGGGTCTGTCGTAGGCTTAGTGGAAGGGTGTTCCAGGTCTTGGCGGCGAGGTGTGAGAAGGATCTGCCACCGCTGGTTGTTCTTCGAATGCGAGGGATGGTGGCGAGGGAGAGGTCGGCGGAGCGGAGCTGGCGATTGGGGACGTAGAAGAAGAGTCGTCTGTTGAGGACCTCCGTCTTGTCCGTGTTCAGCTTTAGTCGGCTGATCTTCATCCAATCGGCGACGGCCTTCATTCCTTCATGGAGATTGGTTTTGGCGGCGAGGGGGTCCTTGGTGAGGGAGAGGATCAGTTGAGTGTCGTCGGCGTAGGAGATAATGTTGAGGTCGTGCTGTCTGGCGATGCGTGCGAGCGGGGCCATGTAGATGTTGAACAGTGTTGGGCTGAGGGAAGATCCCTGGGGTACGCCGCAGATGATCTCGGAGGCTTCGGATCGGAAAGGTGGGAGGCGGACTCTCTGGGTTCTGCCGCCGAGGAAGGAGGTGGTCCATTCCAGGGCCTTGTCTCGGATCCCTGCGTCGTGGAGGCGTGCGCGTAGAGTGCGGTGGCAGACAGTGTCGAAGGCGGCGGAGAGGTCCAGCAGGATGAGGGCTGCGGTCTCACCGTTGTCCAGCAGGGTCCTGATGTCGTCGGTGGCGGCGATGAGGGCAGTCTCAGTGCTGTGGTTGCTGCAGAACCCCAATTGGGATGGGTCCAGGATGCTGTTTTCTTCTAGGTATCGGGTTAGCTGTTTGTTGACGATCTTCTCGATGACCTTGGCTGGGAACGGAAGCAGGGAGATGGGCCGGAAGTTCTTGAGGTCTCTTGGGTCCGCCTTGGGTTTTTTGAGTAGGGCGTTGATCTCTGCGTGTTTCCAGCTCTCTGGGAAGGTCGCGGTCTCGAAGGAGAGATTGATAACGTTGCACAGGTGGGGTGCGATGGAGCTGCTGCCTTTGTTGAAAATGTGGTGCGGGAAAGGGTCTGACGGGTCTGACGTATGATTTAATGTCTCTGTGTAATATGGGTATGTGATATAAAGTGCTCTGACATCCTACATTGGGATGAGTAGTGCCACAAAAGAAATTAAATAAATGTGAGAGTGGGATTATGGAGAGAAGAGGTGCGCTGTTGGAGGATGGTAGTGAAGGAATCAATTGAGAATGAGGTCATGGGGGCACCAATCAAGCAGCGAAAATCTAGTGCTTTATAAACTTTACTAATGATACATTAATCTGTGTGTTAATGTGCGGCTATATACTTATAGAGAAGCCACGCTTTGTGTAACTGAAGTGTTTTTGTTAGTTTATAACCAAATTTGCATTCTTAACTGCGAATAGGCCTCACCTGCTCTAAAGTCTTTCACTGTTAAACATAATGTTGATTTCGAAATGCGCTTTCACGTTATCCTTCTCGTTGCAGGAGTAAGAAAACTAGATTAGTTAGAAAAGAGGAGCATATTATTTTTAGAGAAAGTTAGAGTAAGTAATTGTAATTGACACTCAGGAGCAGATTTATCAATATTTCACGCAACCCATCAAGACACCTTGCCGTACTGTGCTGCACTGCATGAAAGGGCAGGAATGCACGGTATTTAACATCATATATGGCACATTCCTAATTATGCTGATTTCCCATATTCCTGGTTCTCAAGCAAGACTCTTGAACACCTATGATTCTTTTTCCCAGAAGCTTTATTTGGTTCACTGAAAGACACCTTCTGTTAGAATGAACCCTTATGGTCCTTAGATGCTTTTTTTAGTTTAGCGAAGTATCTTTATGGACTTTCACTGCTGTGCATTTTGTCTTCTTTAAATGATGTATGCTTCCATCTGCCTGATATTACTCTGTTTGATTTGTTTGCTATATTTATTGTGTGCTTGTACTTACAACTGATTTACGAAGTGAATATGGCCTGTAACTTCGACTATTTTGCTAACAAACCTTCATAGTTTGGAGACCATCCTCTCTGTTGTTCTTGTGGAACCAAATGGATTTTACTGTAATTTGAAATTGTTGTACTGACGTTAGCTGCCAGAATACACATTCAGCTGATATCTAAAGGTCCATACGGCCAGTGGCACAATGTGTTTGACGACTATACCCGAGCTTGGAGGTATAGAAAATTGTGCTGTATCAATTGGTAGCGAACAAGGATGGTTAATCACTGAAGTGTAAGGATTTACAAATACCCAAGAAATACCTATGACTTGCCCATGCCCAACCCATGTTCCTGAAGTCCATGGTCCAGTTCGAAGTAAAGGTGGTGTTCTGGCATTTCTGAAAGCGGTTGTGGTGTCCTAGCTAATTGTGTGCTGTCGAGCTTTACGGTGTTTGTGCTGACATTGTGTGTCTCACAGTGTGGTGTCCACTTTGAGTCCGAGAAGGCTGTGAAGAAAGACGTGTGGATTGATGTGCTGCTCTGTGTATACAACTTGTTTATATAAATGCATATGTCCTTCTTGTTGAGAAGGT
The DNA here is from genome assembly GCA_963921515.1 of Calotriton arnoldi. Classification (NCBI taxonomy): domain Eukaryota; kingdom Metazoa; phylum Chordata; class Amphibia; order Caudata; family Salamandridae; genus Calotriton; species Calotriton arnoldi. The sequence goes on from CAWUFW010018493.1 coordinate 198,797, forward strand.
GAAATTGGTTATCAGAATAGTTGTAGTCTAAAGATCCTTGGATAAATATTAAGTATATTGTGGTTTAACTTGCCTGTTAACGTTTGTGTTATCGGTCTGTGAGGTACCATTGGACACCCAATTGAGATAGGGAACTATTGAACTGCTGTGGTGATAGTATGCTAATAGTGGTTCTTGTTGGTAAATCCTTTTGCGCAGAGGAAAAACTACACCAGTCATGGTGATTTCCCGCTGGTCGAGATTTCACTTGTGGGTGTGATCTGTGATAACAGCTGGAAAGCATTATTCCCTGCTTATCCCCTTGAGTGAGTGATCAGTTTGAATTTCTTTAGTGGAACAGACAGGAGTTATTTGGTTTTTGGTTTTGCGTTTATAAAATATTACTTGTGCGAAGCTAGTTTCGAAGAAGGGAGACTACTGAGAGGTGCTGCACATGACGTCATAAGATGCAAGGCCAGCATAGAGTGTGCCACACTGAAATTGGACACTGAGATTACTGTGTATTACATTGTGATTCATTGAGAATTGCTACTTGCTTAATTTTAAATGATTGATTTTGATACAACGAACTTGAAGTAAAAATTAAATATTTTAAGGGATTGAGAGATATCTTTAGAAGTGATGTAAGGGTACCTGTCCATGAGAGTGAGGAAGCTCCTCCTGAGGGTACGCCTGTTATTAGCGATAAATGTTGGGCCACACATTAATTTGCTTAAACAATGGAACAAGATCACTAAGAAGAAAGGGTTCTTGCAATTCTCTCTTAAAATGGTAACTTTAATTTGAATATAATAGAAATTCGAGACGGGTATTGGATGGAAGCCCTCACCAGCGCAGTATGAGGTTTTTCAATACTAATTTAAACGTGCTGCATATGCAAAGGACAAAAAGAAATATCAGTCCCGAGCTAAAAGGACAGTTCATAGTTGGATGGTTGCAAAGTGGGATGCTGAACAACAGGCATGGAGGAGAGATATGATTGAGGGAGTTAGGAAGGTCCCTGTTTTAACGAGTAACAAAACGGGGAAGAAGACAGCACAAGAAGAGGAAGACATAAGTCCCAAGCAAGCATTTATAGTGACTCCAGCCAGGAGAGCAGGTAGAACCGAGGGCGATAATTCCCTGTACCTAGAGCTTCTAGCACAAATCCCTCTCTCTCGAGGGCAATTCCGTTGTTGAACAGTTGTTGCTTGTGAGGGAGAAAATAGCTGAAATAAGGATAGCTTTTTAACCTGCTAACTAAGAGGGTGAACAATTTACCTGGTGTGTTAGGCATGACCAAGGGGGAGGGGAGGTCTAGCCCAGCTATCAAAGCCATCGTGACCACAAGTAATCCTAGGATGAGTAGCTCCCGGATCAACTCAATAGAAGCACCTAGTGCCACTCTTCCACTAACTAACCAGAATATATTCAGCATTGTAAGTGCCACGCATTCAAGGCACAATGGGATCATAAGGCAAGTGGACGGCGAGAACAGGAAGGTGCATGAAATCAACCAGTTTAGTCTACCGCAAAGTCAATACAGGCCTCCTGGTCCCCTGCTAGCTGATACATGGAGGATAGTTCAGAAGGGCTAAGGTGTGCAGTCACTGAAGAATAAAGGGGCAGACCTCTGGCCTCTCGGTATGGGGGACAGGGGGTCCAGCACACACCAGGGCGAGGAGATCTTTCTGATAAATGTCCCAAAATACCCACAGGACACAGAGAGAACAGTGAATCTTTGACTAATAATGTCATCCATTGGGTTCTTAAAGTCCATAACTGTCTGTTAGTAGTCAGGAACAACATTGTAGCAGATAGGCGATATAGTGACATCTATTCGATTACATTGGTATAAGATTAACTAACAACAATATAAATGAAGGGTTAATTGCTCTGGAGCTTAGAGCCCCCCTCATATGTTGTCACTAAAATACGTATCAAAATGACTCCACCTGTAGACACCCATCAAGCGGTAAACTTAAAATCTGGCGCCCTTTATCCACATGTATGGGAGCGGGAACTGACAGGAGGCACGTTGTCCACATCAGACATAGATTGACTCTGCCGGCCGTTGGGTCAACCCACCCACATTGATCATGATTTAATACATCTCACGCTTGAGGATCCAGCTGGGTCATGCCATAGGACCATGATTGGTGTAAATACTAGTGACCCCACGTATGTCCAGATCAAGTTAAGCCCTGTCTCCCACATAGCCACACTGGAAACATCCTTGATTGCAGCTCGTGTTGAGAACATGTAGCCCCCAGGAATACCAGTTAGGCTTATGCTTTGGAATGTGGCCGGTCTACAAGCCAAGCTATGTGACCCAGATTGAGGAGAATTTGTAGACGCGCATAAATTGATTTTACTTCAGGAAACATGGGCGGTTGAGTCAGTTTACAGGCCTGGGTATCTCACATCTTATATCAATGCTATTCCAGCCAAATCTGGTCGAGCCTCAGGGGGTGTAATAATCTGGTTTAAAAACGTATATGATTTAAGGGTAACAGTGCTAGAAGAAGGCACAAAGGATATCTTAGGTATCCAAATTGTTAACAAGGGACCTTGTCTAATTACACAGATAGTAGTGTTGAACATTTATGAACGCTCTGTTCATGATGCTGCTGAATCACCGACCATGCACATATTACACCACTTGATTGAGAATACTTTACACCGTTCCTGGCCCATAATTATAGCAGGAGATTGCAGTACTACATTTGAACTGCTTGATTTACTTTCATACTTAATGGCTGAGGAAGATGCAGAGTGGGGTCTCCCTGAGTTTACATCCAAACCAGCCACGAAGTGGCCAAAAGTGGCCTCTCAAGTATTTCATCTTTGTTTAGATTATTGTCTAAGAGCCACAAATGGCCATACTAAGTCTGACCATTACCCTCAACTCACTTTTAAACGAGGGATGTATACCAGCTTTATAGATTATATTTGACTAGTTCTAAGGTTCTGATCATTAATGGCCGACAGGAAAGTTGCTAGCAGAACAGACAGCGACCTTAATGTTCTTGTAGCTGAGTTCAGTTCGAGATTATCTAGCAAAACTTCTGAAGATATTGCTGGTCCTTATGCTCTCCCACTAGAACTCACCAATACGTGTAGGAACGTAAAATGTGCCATTATTAGCAAAGATTAACACACTAAGGCTGTCATTTATAGAGCTTTAGTAGACACGTTTGAATACTTTGTGCTGGTCTCGAAGTTAACGGGGAGTACATCTAATTTTACTTCTAAGCATGTGGAATTATTTGACATCCTAAGACCTTTATTCGCAAAGCAGGCTAGAAAGACACTGATTAAATCTGAAAGTTGCTCGTGGTTCTCTCCAGCCTGTAGGACTGCCAAGGGGAATTCAATAAAAGCTATTAAAGACGGTCCAAAGGGGATATAATGCTAGCAAGGCGCGCATATAAAACCTGCCTGTTTAAGGCGAAAAGGAATTGGAGGAGTCCCAATGGGCCCAAATGGTGTGCAGACAGAATATTGAATAAAAAATATCGAGTTCCACAAATATCGAGTAAAAAATATCGCGGTTCAGAAATATCGACTGCAAGAATATCGTGGTCAAGAATATTGACTTAAGGTAAGTAATATCGACTTTAAAAATATCGAAGTGTTTAATATCATTTGCAAAAATATAGTTGTTAAATATATCGTTTTTTAAATTAATGTTATGTATTTTAGTATATATTTTATATGTATGTGATGCATGTTTTTTTGTATAAGAATTGTTTGTATTTTTAATATATGTGTTAAATTTTTAGTAATTATCAATTATTTTTTATTTCAATTTTGCGTTTTTAGTTCTGTAGCGGGTTGTGGGTTTTTAGGGGAATAGGGAGGGAAGTAATTTAATTATATTAAATTAATTGATTAATTTTTATTTATTAATATGTGTTTAATTGAGATTTTATAGCTTTAAATGTGTAAAGTAATTTATTATTAATTTATTATTAATTGGTTGCTAATTAATTTTAATTAATTAATTGGTAATGGTGTAATTAATTTTAGGGGTGTGTTGTGGTGTTTATAGGTGTAAAGGATGGGAAGTAATTTATTTTTAATTTATGAATTATTAATTGGTTGTTAATTAATTTTAATTAATTAATTGGTAATTAATTATGGTGTTAAGTAGTTTTTTTATTTTTTATTATTAATATTTTGTTAATTGATATTAATTAAATTAAATTAAATTGTATTATGGTAATTGTGTAATTAATTTTAGGTGTGTGTTGTGGTGTTTATAGGAGTAAAGGGTGGGAAGTAATTTGTGTTTAATTAATTAATACATAGTTGTTAATTAATGTTAATTATTTGATATTTATTTTGAGTATTTGTTTATTTTTTTGTGTGTTTTTAGTACCCGTCCTCTATCAAGCACTTTCCCTACTGTTGCACTCACTGGAGTTGGAATTGTAATTTTTACCCCTCCGCTATCCAACACTTTCCCTACTGTTGCACTCACTGAAGTGGGAATAGTAATTTTTACCCCTCCGCTATCCAATACTTTCCCTACTGTTGCACTCACCGGAGTGGAAATAAAAATGTTTACCCCTCCACTATCCAACTCTTATCCTACTGTTGCACTCTTTGGAGTGGGAATAGTAATTTTAACCCCTCCGCTATCCAACACTTTCCTTACTGTTGCACTCTTTGGAGTGGGAATAGTAATTTTTGCCCCTCCGTTATCTAACACTTTCACTGCTATCCAACACTTTCCCTACTGTTGCACTCACTGGAGTTGGAATAGTAAATTTAATTCCTCCGCTATCCAACACTTAGGGCCCGATTCTGATGCGGGTTAGAAAAGCTTCCCGACCGAGGGCCTGATTCTGATGCGGTTAGGAAGGCCTCCTAACGGCATTTGCTCCTTCCAAATCGGATCGGGAACGTGTCTTCCCGACCGAGGGCCCAATTCTGATGCGGTTAGGAACAAATGTTCCCATTGAAGTCAATGGGAGTTCAACCAAATCGTATCTGGAAGCATCCGGATGCATCCTACTCCGCCGGTCGGACTTTCCCGATCCGAGTGGGTCGGAAACCATTTCCCAACCGATTCGGTCGGGAAGCTTTTCCAACCCGCATCAGAATCGACCCCTTAGCCTACTATTGTATTGATTGTATTTTGAAATTTAAGTTTAAATATTTTTTTAATAGTTTAATGATTTAATTTATTATAGATTTTAGTTTTTTTATATTTTAAATCATTAATATATATTTTTATTTTTTATATTATTTTAAACTTTTAACATAAATTAAAAATAATAGTTTATTAATTGTATAAAGTAAATATATGTGTATAAATTATTATGTTTGGGTGTTTATCTATTTTATTAAGTTTCTTTGTTATATTTTATTAGCATGCATATTAAATTTATTTTATTTTGTTAAAATTATATTTAATATTTAATATATTGAATATACATTATTTTATTTTATATTTATATAAAAGTCAATGTTTTATACATCTATATTTTTTACATCGATATCTTTTAGTCGATATTTTTGTGCTTAAGTATAGGAGGCGATATTTTTGTTGTCTATATTTTTTATTCAATATTTTTAACATCGATATTTTTACATCGATGTTGTGTCAGTGAACCGGCACAGATGTTAGAAGCTTTAGGGAACCTTTTGGACGACTGTTGTGGTAGGCAATGCTTGTGGAAGCCTTACCCCAGAAGTGTTTGTCTCAGTTGATTGCTGGGTCGAATACTTTAAAATTTTATACAGCAATTCTGAAAATGAGCCCTCCAACTTTGCAAACAGAAATCAGGTTGTTTTTCTGAATGGTGGGCTACCTTTGCCAGTGGTTAACCAGCTTTTCCCTAGTGGCAAAGCATCTACAGAGGCTTGCATACAAAGATGTGTCTGATCCGCTACCTTGGGACAACAAAAGCATGAACGCATTCCTCGAGCTGCGAGAAAGTCTCTGTTGCACCCCAGGTTCTAGGTGTGCCAGATTACAGTAAAGAGTTCATTCTGTATTGCAGTGAGAGAGAAGGGTGTGTTTTCTCAGTGCTTACACAAACACATGGAGATTCAAAGAGACCTGTGACTTATTTCTCATTCACTCTTGACCCAGTAGCCAGAGGGATGCCGGGTTGCCTAAAGGCGGTGGCAGCAGTTGGTGTCAGCATTCAGCAAAGTGAAGGTATTGTTATGGGATACCCTCTCACTATAATGGTACTTCACTCTGTGGAGGTCCTATTTAAGGCATACTAAAACACAGCATATGACTAATAGTCACCTCACAAGATATGAACAAGAGATACTGGCAGCGGAAAATATTTATTTGAAGCGGTGTTCATGCCTTAAACCTGACGCACACTGTTATCATTGCCTGAAGCTGAATTGAAAGGGTGGAGAAGTTGACCATGATGGACCTTGATGTAACTGAGTTGTGCACCAAACCAAGGCCTGACATCAGAGATGACCTCTTGCTGAGCCAGAATATGTAGTGTTGCGGACGACTCTTGTTTAAGGGATGATTGGGGGAATTTGAGAGCTGCTTATGCTGTTTACACCTTAGAGTGTGTAGTGTAAGCCTCCTGGTTCCGTGATGTAACCTCTGCCCAGGTGGCGAATTGGTCACTCTTATTAGAGCCTGCTGTGTTTCAGACCAATTGAGAGTTACCATTTTCACTGATAGTCAGTATGGTTTTGGTGTGGTCCACGATTTCAGGCAGTTGTGGTCACAAAGAGGGTTTATGGCATCTTCTGGATCAGGATCTGGAAATGGGAAGTATGTAATGAGAGTGCTTCATGCACCGCAAATACCTCTCGAAATAGGAATCGTGAAGTGCACAGCACATACGAGTGGAAAATATTATGTCTCTGCCGGAAATCAGTATGCTGACTAAATTGCCCGATATTGTGCTCATGGCTCCTGTGCCTTCAATGGATAATACTCAAATGAATCTGAAAGTGAGAATACCATGAACATGTTAACCATTGCTGATACGTAGGAGGAGGTGAAGAGATTGCAGGAAGAGGCACCAGAGAGTGAGCAGCAGGGGTGGGTCAGAGCTGGGTGTGGGAAGAATGAGGAGATTTGGATTTCTGGAGATGGAAGGCCTGTTCTGCCAGACAGTTTGTTGTTACCTATTGTAAGACATTTTCATGGTCCAGCACATTTAATGAGGGGTGCCATGATGAGCTTTTTAAATCAGAACTGGCTTAACCCACGTTTTAGGGTGATCTCTTAGAACTTTTGCCATCAGTGCATGACTTGTCAACAGTTGAATATAGGAAGGAGGACAGAAGTGACATTGAGTCGTATAAGGAGATCAGGAGGTCATCCAGTTAGATTTTATCAAGATGCCTTTGTCCAATGGGTTGTAATATGTTTTAGTTGTGGTGTGCATCTTCTCTGACTAGGCGGAGGTGTGCCCGCCTAGGAGAAATGACAGTCTTTCTGTAGCCAAACTGTTACTGTGTGAGTTGATTCCTCATTTCGGATTCCTGGTTTCTCTTGAGTCAGGCTGTGAAACTCATTTCAATAATGAGGTCCTGAAAATGCTGTGTATGGCCTTGCTTGTCGAACAGAGACTGCATTGTAGTTTTTGGGCTGAAGCATTAGGGATCGTCGAACAGATTGATGGCACACTGAAATCTTGCCTTGCCAAAGTGTGTGCGTCTACGTGGCTGGATACCTTACCTCTAGTGTTGATGAGTCTCTGAAGCACCCCTGATCGTAGGACAGGATTGTTGCTACATGAGATCCTCATGGGAAGAGCCATGAGGAGGCCTGCTGTGGCTGCTAATGTGCTTGTGAATATTTCAGATGATAAGTTTCTGAACTACTGCAAAGGACTGGCTGGTGTGGTGCGTTCTGTCTCTCACCAGGTTGAAGCAGCAACTTACCTTCCGATCCAGGAGCAATACCATGACCATAGTCCTGGAGAGAAGGGGGCAGATTTACTAATATTTGGCTTAATGCAAAGTAGCAAGCCAACTTGCTGCACTGTGTCAAATGGAGAGGGCATGAGGGCATGATGGCGCCTTATCTACTAAGATATGGCACATTCCTGCCCTTCCTCTGCACTGGTGCACGTGTGGCTACTAAGCACCAACACAAACATACTTGCACTATGGTGTAAGGCTGTCTGTGTTACAGGGAGGACTGTTTTGTGCAGGAAGGGACACCTTACTGCAAAAAACACAATCTTATCCTCTGAGGTGGGAAACAGCGTTTACAACGCTGCCATTACACCGCATTGTTAGAACGCGATACCTTTACAACGCAAGTCATTAGATCGACCTGCTGTAGGGGGCACTCTAACCTAAGGAATAGTATAATTTACTATTCCAACACCTTCCCTACTGTTGCGCACGCTGGAGTTGGAATAGTAAATTATATTATTCCTAAATCCAGCACGCCCCCTACAGCAAGTCGATCTAATGACTTGCGATGTAAAGGTATCGCGTTCTAACAATGCGGTCGTTGTAACGACCGAGTTGTAATAGAACGCAATGTAATAGCATGCATAGTAACATGCTATATTCTCTGAGGCTTTTTCCTCATCCCATGTGTGCTGTAGAAAGCAGCGCACGTAGAAAGAGTTAAAATTTCTCCTCCTTACGCCAAACCTGGGAAGCGTACCATTTTGACACATTCCTAGGTTTTCTAGTGTTTTTGGGAATGCGCCAGAAACCATGTGTGGATGCGTGGAAACACCCATGCTCTACCCATGGTACGCTTTCCCTGGGCAGAGAAACGCAAGGCAGTAACTTGTACTGCCTTGTGCTACTCCAGATTGACTACACCACGCAGAGCTACAGAAGGTGGCTCTGCGTGGCATAGTAAATCTTACTTAATGGCTTGTGTTGCCCTTGTGTCACCTTTGCAAGGACAACACAAGCCCTTTATAAATCTGATACGGGGTCTTGGCAAAGAAGCCCGTCATAAAATCGAGCCTGGAGCCCTGTTGGCGAGGACCCTTCCAGGTCATCTTGGTCACCAACACCGCAGTCACATGTGGCTGCCAGCCTAACTGGGTGCAGACACAGTGGTAAAGAAGTGGTGGCAACAAACACTGATTTGCCGAATCGAGCTCCTGACGACCCGAAGGGGGGAGAAGAATAGAAGAAAGAACCCAGGTGTCTCAAAATCAACAAGCGCCTCAAAGCCAAGAAGTATCTCAGAGTCAAGCAGAGGTAAGTGCTGACCCTGTGGTGAATGAGCCAAGAGTAACCACAGTGATCCAACCCAGTTAAGTGGTGAATGACAATTCCAATCCATAAGAAGGACCAAACAATCTGACCAGTGGTAACTGCAGAGGGGAAGGGTAGCCTAAGACTCTTGAGAGCCTGAGAGCAAGTGTATCTATGGAACACATCCCACAGACTATCAAAGAGAACAAGGGTGCCTACTCGAAGATACGCAACTATATGATTTGGGTGAACAATGGACAGTGGCTGCAGAATCACAGTGAATAAGGCTACTGCAGTGACGATTGCTTAATTTTTGATTTCTCTGATTACTGTCACTACAAGCGAACTGCATCTATGAACAGAGCTTTATTAAACTTAAAAACTCCCTAGGACAAGGCTCCTGCGGAAGAGATGGGTTAACATTTTAGAAGAAGATAAAGTAGGGTTAGGGATAACTCACAAAGACAACTGTGCATAAAAATATTCATGTGAAATGACTCGGTTTTGCAATTTTGCACAAGTAGAAATGACAAGTAGTAAACATCAGCAGTACTTTTTCTAAGGTCTAACTGTAGAGAAACAATCTTGATCCTTTCGAAAAACCAACAGAGAGTAACACTGGCTATAGTTCTGATTGTCATTATCATTTTCATGATTAATTTGCTAATAGGTTTAAGTTCCCCTGCAGAAACTAGTCTTATCAAGTCAAACCCCTAGCCCACTCCCACTGCTTCACACCTCGTAGAGCAGCATAGTTTTGATCTGAAGATTCTGCGTAGGGATGCTTCAAAGGAAAATATACCTGTAATGTCTTTTTCAACCTTTTACATGAGTACACTGGTTTAATGCAGGCTAAGGACTGCTATGTGTGTACCCATTTACCTGCATCTGTGACGGGAAGGTACGACCTACCACCATATGCTCCTTACCTATGACATATCATGTAGTATAATATTTAGTTTGCTGTATCATCAAGGTCATCTTCAATGCCAGTTTTCAAATTATGGTTTGGTTCTCTCTGAAGTGCCTATGTATTAACATTTGAATCCTCATTCTAATGCAAAGAGCATGAATACTGACTGGCATTTCTTCAGATCCCAAGTTATACTTGACACTGCTAGTGTCCATAGACACAATTTAACTTGTCTGTTAAGTATGACTGAGAAGAAGTTCATTGATGACCTGGAGGTTTAAAGCAAAAAGAACAATTGATGGACAGAATGCTACACAATGTCAAACATTCACCTCAGTACAGAGATCTGGGCCTAAATCCATAGTTTTTTTGCTCCCCATGCCTTTCCCGTTCAGACCCATCCATATGCAAATCAGTCTTGACCCTGTTCCCCATGGGAACAGTCCAGCCCGAACTGCCAGGCCAGGTCCTCCCCGGACTGGAAACAAGCATCCTGGGACCGGTTTCGGAGCATCACTCCTCATCAGCCAAGCTAACTTGACTCCAGTGGCATGGAGAGCACGGGACCCACATCTGGCATGCCCGTCCCACTTGGGGTGACAAATGCAAAAAGAACAATTGATGGACAGAATGCTGCACAATGTCAAACATTCACCCCAGTACAGAGATCTGGGCATAAAACCCTCGTTTTTATGCACCCCATGCCTTTCCAGTTCAGACCCAGCCATATGCAAATCAGTCTTGACTCTGTTCCCCGTGGGAACAGTCCAGCCCGAACTGCCAGGCCAGGTCTTCCCCGGACTAGAAACAAGCATCCTGGGACCGGTTTCGGGGCATCACCCCTCATCAGCCAGGCTAGCTTCACTCCAGTAGCATGGAAAGCATGGGACCGACGTCTGGGCATACCCGTCCCACTCGGGGTGACAAATGCAAAAAGAACAGTTGATGGACAGAATGCTGCACAATGTCAAACATTCACCCCAGTACAGAGATCTGGGCCTAAATTCATCGTTTTTTTGCTCCCCATGCCTTTCCAGTTCAGACCCAGCCATATGCAAATCAGTCTGACCCTGTTCCCCATGGGAACAGTCCAGCCTGGAGGTTAAAAGAGCAGAAAGTGAGAACAGGACAAAAAGTGGGAAAGCCTCTGGGAAAAATACATGGGGAAAGGAAGAGGAGAAATACAAAACACTTGGAATACAACCCAAACTGAGTTTAGACTGGCAACACCGAGGGAGGTTATGTTTTACTAGGAGAGAGGCGAATATTCATAATATTCAAAGAATGGGAATGAGGCAATGTCCTCAAAAGTTTGAAGTTCTGAGTTACACAGATCAGATATGTGCAGAGAATGATCCTGTCATTTCTGGTGTTTATTATGTGTGTGGAAAGAATGCTTGCTTTAAACTACCTACTAATTGAGTGGAAAGTTGCTATTTAGCACTAGTGTTTCCTAAAGTATATAATGTATATAGCATGGATAGGCAAGAAGTTGTATTTCGTAGTAGAGATGAAACACATTTTTATAAAGCGCTTGAATGCCCGTAGGCATCTTGGTGCTGCCACAATTTAAAAGGATCTTGCTCAGTGCTGATTCAGATCACCGACTGGATCAACCATGTTTTCAAGCATAGATAGATAGACAGATAGATAGATAGATAGATAGATAGATAGATAGATAGATAGACGTATAAGTGTTTCATAGATATTGGTAGATATTGGTAGATATCGTTGGCACCTATGATTTTTCTATAGGTGATGATTTGGAGATTAGAATGCTTTCTACCTTAGTTGATAAGTTTTCAACCAGCACTGCTGGAGCTTTGTTAGCTATTGATAAGGAATTGATAGCTATTAGGGCTATGGTTTTACAAAATAGTCTCTCTTTTGATATTTTACTTGCAAAGAGGGCGGAGTCTGTAGGATGTTGAAAGTGCAGAAGTGCTGCATATATATGCCAGACAAGAGCAAAGAGATCAGAAAGCATGTGAAGAATATTACAGGAATTTCAAAGAAATTGAAGCATATTGGCAGAGAGAGCTGCATGGGAAAGGGATTTTCTGAAGTGGAAAATTTGATTAGCAATATTAACAACGGATTTCTGGGTTCCATATTGAATCCCATTTTGATTATTGGTGTCTGTGTGATTTGCTTATTTGCCATAGTGAAGGGATTTAGATTGATGAAGACGAATTTATGATGAGTTGAGGGGACTGGAGAACTGAATAAACTGCAATAGGCAACAGAGTTCTAATGTAGTCATGGGATGTTCAAATGTCTTGTATGATGGCTATTGCAGCTATCAGAGGAGGGACTGGAGCAGCGAAATTTAAATGTTTTATAATCTTTACTAATTTAAAATAATCCATGTGTTAAAGTGCTGCTATATGGGTATAAAGAAGCCACACTTTGTGCAACTACAGTATTATCATTAGTTTATAGTATATTCATGTTTAACCAAAAGTGCATTCTTAATGTTGGCCTAACTTCGAGTAGGCCTAGGCTGCTCAAACGTTCTTCTCTGTTAAACCAAAGGTTATTTCGAAATGCGCTTTCACGTTCTCCTTCCCATTGCAGGAGCAAGATAGCAAGCTTAGAAGAGGAGCTTATTTGTCCTCCTGTACCATGCAGTCCGGATCGATGATGCATCTGGTCTAGACTGATGATAAATCTAAGGTTGTGCACCTGTGCTCCCTTTTGTTTGATGATGGTAAAAAAAGGGAGTTTTATTTATTGAAAGAAGATGGCACAACCTGATTGGTCACAGCTCGGAAGAGTTTGTGGGAAGACTTTCTGAGGAGAATGCAATGTATTTAACTCTGTGCTTTAGAGTAGCTTAGGAGATCCTGTTCTGACTTTGCTGAGGGAAGGTCTTTCCCAAACTCTGCTGATTTCCCATTTTCCTAGTTCTTGAGCAAGAGTTTTGAACTCCTATGCTTCTTTTGCCCTGAACCTTTATTTGGTTCAGCAAAAAGGCTAACAACTTAAGCTTAGGATTTCCCTTCTTGTACTTAGATGATTTATTTAGATGAAGGGCATTTCTTTATGAAACTAAAACTTTCTCAGCTTTGCATTTTGTACTCTTTAGATAATTTATGTTTTCATATGCCTCATATTACTCTATTGGGTTGATTATATTGAATGCCAACTGATTTACTGAATGAATATAGCCTGTAACTTTGACTAATTTGCTAATAAACCTTCATGGTTTGGACACCACCCTCTCTGTAGTTCTTGTGCTACCAAATGGGTTTCACTGTAATTTGAAATTGTTGTACTGATGTTACTTCCTAGAATACACATTCAGCTTATATCTAAAGGTCCATACAGCCAGTGACGCAATCTGTTTGACGACTACATCCGTACCCGGAGGTATTAAAAAATTGCTCAGTATTACCAACAAAGCTTGTTGCATTGGGCACTCCCAACACTAAAGTCAGACCCTTTTCCTACACAGTGGTTCCTGAACTATTTATCTATTCTAGCTACACATCATCAGTTGCGAGACTTCCATGCTTCAATACTTCTGGCTTGCTATTCCCTCCACAGGCCTTATCCTGGTTGTTGTGCAAATATTGAATCAGGAATAAACTACTGTTTGCATCTGACTCTGTGTTACATTCCCGGTGCAAATTTTGCCTCCCACTGGTTTATGCCAGCTCTTTTTTGCCAGGTCATACTTCGTGCATATTGGCCAGTCTAATAGCGAAAATGTGCTGCTTGCCAACCTTGCAATGGTGGAATAAAATGAGCTTGTGACTTGTTATTCCCTATTCTGTGGTACATAAAGAAGAGTGAGTTGCAAATTGTGTAAGAGGGACCAGAAATATGAAAGGATTGTGTTGCACTTGCGTCACACGGAGTGATGCAAGAGTGTGATGCAAGAGCAACGATATCCTTAAGTGAGATTCACCAAGCCATGCAAGGCCACCTTGTATGGCTCTGTGTAGCTTTCTAAATCTGGAGTAGCACAAGGCAGCGCAAGTCACTGCCTTGCGTTGCTTTTTAGCCGTTTTAGCGTTGCATGAGTGGAGAGTGGGTGCATTCCGTGATTTACCAAGACAAGTAAACCTGGGAATGCATCAAAATTGTACACCTTCCCAATTGGGGCGCAACAAGAAGAAAAATCTTTATTTCTCCTGGTTTTTCCTCTTTTTGAGTTTGCTGCATTCTGCAGCACACTTAGTAAGAGTTAAACACCTCTAAGGATTGTTTTTGAGGAGAAAGGTGTCCCTTCCTGTTCAAAAATAAACCTGCTTGCAACGGAGGACCTCATGCAGCATGGCGCAAGGGTGCCTGCCTTGACAATAAACAGCACATAGTGTGCCAGAGCAGTGAGAAAGCAGGAATGAGCCGTATATTAGTAAATACAGCCTATTTCTGCCCTCCACATTTGACAAAAGTGCAGCAAGTTGACTTGCTGCGTTGCTCTGCATCAAACCTTGATAAAGCTGGCCCCTGGTAAATACCAAATGCTGCAGAGTTGGTACCTGCCAGGTTTACAAATTGCACCAGGGAATCCATAAAATAAGCAACCCTCTTGGAAACTGGATAGCTTTTTCTGGGTTTATGTTGCGTACTCGGAGGCCGCTTGCAACTGTACACACAATTCTTCATGGATACGACCACTGCATAAATTACCTTTAACATTTTCTACTCTCCAATTATCTGCAAATCTTGACTTCTCCAGCTTGCTGCATTAAATGCCATCCTGCCCTCACTCAAGTTGTTTCCCTAATTAACACTACGACCTTGCCTGTTTGGGATTACTGCTGGCGCTGATTCTAGGCTCTCAGTTAAGGCCTGTTTACCAATGTCCTCTGTAAACCTCACCGCATAATTTGCTGCATGAATAGGATAACTGTTCACACACCGAGTCTGTTTTTTCATTCCTTCGATTTGTTGCTATGGAGAATTTATTCTTGACTTGTTACCTTGACTATATTCCGAGATTTTTTCATCCTTTGCTGCTGTGTGTATGATCATCCGGGTCAGTTCTTTCGCTGCAATCTGACGTTGTATTCTGAATTTAAGCCACAGGTGTCTTTGGAGGTTCATTAACCAGCAATGTACCACACTTTTTTACATATCGTGTCACTTCCGGTGGTAAGAGTTTTACCTTCCTCTTGCTATTTTACTTTGGTTTGAATAATCAAGTTGGTATTGCTCCTTCCTGGGTCGCAGAACATAACTGCTAAATGCGATAAGTCAGCTGTTCTCATACTGTGGTTATCTAGTAACTGTGGGGGAGATTTACTAGGATTTTATGCCGTGTTTGCGTCTGCATTCTGCAGCACGCAAAGAAAGAGGAAAATGCCATTAATGATGCTTTTTGTGCAAGAAGGTGTCCCTTCCTGCATAAAAACAATCATCCCCGTAACGCAGGCACCCTTGCAACATGACGCAAGGGAGCCTGCATTCGACATGGCGGCCAATTGTGCACCAGTGCAGGTGAAAGCATACGGGTGCGTTGCATTGTTGTTAATATGACGCATCCCTGTGCTTTTAAAATGACGCCGCTCGGCGCAGCAAAATGGCTTGTGGCGCTGCGCTGCATCATTTTTTTGAAAAAGAGGCCCACAGGGGCTTATTTACAAGCCCTTTGCACCGCCAGTGCGTACTTTTTCCCATATTAAAAGTGACACACGGGGGCACAAGGGGCTTGTAAATAAGCCTCTTATAAATCTGTCCCACTATGCGTTAATTTTAACGCATCTTCATTGAGCTGCCCAAAGTCTGATGCATTTACTACCAATGAGACAAAAGGTGCAACACAACTGAGCATAGTATAATAAATGCAAAACAACTGACAATATAACATTGCTCGCTACATAGAACACTGCGTCATAAAGTTTACTACAGCAGTTGTGTCACAAGCTCACACTCTTCTTAAAAGGAATTCTATGGAACCAATTAAAAGTCATTCCGTAGAAAACGGTGTTGACCATTAGAGAGAGAGCCAATCAGAAATTCAGAACCTGGATTGGTTGCTCACATAGACCTAAACCACTAGCAGGGCTATAAACCAGAATGAAAGACATATACTTATTAGAGGAGTTTACTTTGTGCACTGCCTTCGAGCCACCTCTAGATGGAGCTCTTTTAGACAAGGTGGAGGAAGTTCTGTGCGTGATCAGGGTCTGGTCCAGAAGTCCCTGCATGCTGCACGCTTCCTTCGTGTAAGATTCATCTGGAACTGTTTTGCTCGAAAAAGCCAGATGACATCGCTGATGAAGATGTGTTGATTCTGAGCATGCACAGCAGACAGAGTAAACATCTTTTAAGTAAACATCTTCTATTAGAGGGCAGCTGATCGTGGAGGGAGGCGGGGTGTTCAACAGCGTTACTGGTCGCAGGATTGGGAAGATATATGACTGATTACAATTAATTGAATAAACTACGTATTGCACTGCAAATGGTAGGAAATGTTTTCGTTTACCTGCCGCTGTGGGCTGACATAGTCTCGAAGTATGTGGAATCCCACTCTGCCATATGTTTCCCCATGCCAGGCCACAGCAGCGGCTCCTCCACTAAGGCGGAGGAGCGTCGCCCCACTGCTCTCTGAGCAGTTCAAGAAGAAAAAATAAAATCACAATAACGCAGCATTATTATCATTTTATTTTTCGTACTGCAATGGCTCAGTTGGTTATGTGCGGGCGGAGCTGGGCTCCGTGACACCAGAGCACTGCAGGGGGTGGAGTGGTGACACACTCTGTAAGTGCGCATGCCGCTTTGGCCGGCTGTCTCGGGCTGGCCAAAGCGTCATGCGCACTTTGCATGTTCTCCAGCATTGGTTGTGGGCAGCCCGGGAGCCCCTGTACTTCCTGTTGCCGGACTCGAGATGAAGAGGACGGAGGAAAGGCGGTGGCCCGCTGGAGATGAAGAGGACAGAGGAGAGGCAGGGGCCGGCTGGCCGGCCTGAGCAAGGTCAGTGTGTGTGTGTTTTTGTTTTTTTTCATCCCCCCCTCTTCCCCACCCCACCACTCCCGTCCGGTAGCTGTCACTACTGCCAGGCATTAGCCTTTCCTTCCCCGCCGCCTCCTTTCCCACCCTGTCCCACACTGGATTTCAGACCAAGTGGTAAATGTGTGTGTTAGACTCCACAGAAAAGGGAATACCATGCGCAGAAGTGCCTGGTAATTCCAGGTTTGCACAGGTATTCCCCATCTCATGGGGGTTAACCGGTAATTATATGGTACAGGCAGGGTGTTACTGCATAGTACCAGTATTTACAGACACAGAATTTGCTCCCAGCAAGTACTGTGCAACTAGCTATCAGGTTCATAATGTAGAACTGAGCAGTGGGGTGCAGCACACACCATAAAATTAATGAATTTCAATGGTTTTGGAACAGATTTTAGGGCATTGTGAGAAGGATTCATCTGCATAGATAAATTTGGCTAAATTTGACTAAATTGCCTGTCTGACAGAGAAGAAAGCCCAAACTGTGAAAGAACAAAAACAAGTCGTAACTCATACGTTTGAACTGAGATTTATGTTGTGGTTATGGTCATAGTTATTTATGAACTCTGTGCTAAACCTTCACACTTCAGGTTATTTCAGATCACAGGAGTCCCTTGACCTTATGAACTGCCTCCTAATACATGCTTCAGGCAGAAATTTGTACTTTCAGGATTTCCTTTGTAGACCTCAATCATCAGTGCCCCCCTGTTTTTACTGGCCCCTGATAAAACGCCTGCAGGCAGGGATCGCGATTATAAGTTGTGTGAACTTTATCACACCAGGTAATTACCTTAGCTCCAACTGAGAGTTCCCAATTACAATTGTGGGAAGAAAACATAGATGGAATTAATGATCCCAGTCAATATCTCCTGCTGAGTTAACAGGAATCCAGAGTTAAACTCCCTGGAATGGGGAATAATCTGCTGTACAGGGAAGTATTGTGTCCTTCAAGCAGGGCCGTACTGGGAACCCGAAGCAGCCCTGGCAATTGTGTCGGACCAGCTCTCTGAGGGGAGGGGTGGCGGGGGGGTGGGAGTGCAAGTTTAAAGCACTGCTGCGTTTGTTACTAGGGGCCGATATTGTATTTCCAGTGCAAAACCGGCCAACAATAACAAAACAGCCAACCACCGCTGTAAAAAACGGCCCCCACCCTTCAAGCCTCCTGGGGAAATGCACGATGCCCACGCTACACCCAGTCCGGCCTTGCCTTCAAGACAGGTTTTTCACAGTTCCGGGGAATGTAACGCTGATATGTGCCGGTTCTGAGAAGTTTGTAAATATCTGTGGGAGGCAGGCGCGCAACGCCCATTGGCCTGAAAGGGCTTCAGCCCCTCCCCCACCCCCCGTCGTGTGTGGCAGCCCGGGCTGAGACAGCTTCCCGGGCACACACACAGCCGCACCCGAGTACTTCACAGGTATTTAACTCCTTAACCGCGGCGCAAATTCCGCCGCGGTGCGGGAGTTCTATTGAGTGGGCGGGGCCGCGTCGGCCAACGGACGTGCGCAGCACTAGCGAGGTAGTGCTCGCGACGGCCGTTGGCCGACGCACGCACGGAAGGGGTTAAAAGATCATTTACTTGCTAACGAGGCTTTGTTGTTTTTTCACCACTTCTTGAGCCCCTTAATCTCCACTCTGACTATCGTTGGAAGAATTAGCCCCCCCTCGAAATTTTTAGTAGCCCCCCCCCGAAATGTGGCTCTAGTTGCGCCTCTGGTGGGAAGGACAGTGCAGATTGGGAGGTGCTGGGCGGGTGGCAGGGAGAATATCTGTAGGTTGGAATGCTGTGGCCTCTCTATGAGTAGCATTGTCACCCCCCCACCCTGTGGTGAAGGAGGTGTTTGAGCGGGAGGGCCAGGCTGTGCCTCTGCCTGTAGCCCCTGCCCCTCTCACCCTGCGGTTTTACTGAGTGATGATCTTCACCTGATAAAACAGGGTCTGGTATTTCCAGACCTGGTACTTTTGGTCATGAACCTGGACCACTCGATGCTGCCCAGAGTGGTATCCCCTTTGGCCACCCGTGGCGGTTAATGCGTTTGCCGCCCCGCAGCGGCCTCATTGAAAGAGCAGCGGGGTGCTGGTGGTATTCCTCCAATTGCCGCCCACAACGGCTGAAGAGCGGGGTGGGGGCTGCTGGCAGTTGCCGCCCTGAGATGGCAGGTAAGAACAGGGGTAGGCCGCCGCCCAAAAAACTCATGCCGCCTGGCCCCCCCTTGCTACGCCACTCAATCACTGTTTGTATTTTCTCTTCAGAAAATGCGACTATTTCCATTTTGCTGTTTGAAAAAAAAGCAGGGCCCTCTACAAACAGGAATGGAGCAAAGTCAGACATGCCTACAATTTGTAATATGGTGCAAAATAGTCCCATACAACAGTTCAATTTCTTTTTGCAGTGGTCATTGCTGTTTTGTTGCAGCAAAAATAAGTTTCAGAATATTGATTTTCCATGTTGCAAAACAGCATTAGCCTCTACAAAAAGATACGAAGCAGCATAGCTCATGCACACATAGTCTCTACTTAGAACTTACATCAGTGGGCCTAAATACTGTCACGCCCCCCACTGACATACAAGAACATACCACCACCATAACCGTAAATACACATCTACTAAATGTAGCATAGGGCCGGCCTTATCACCACTGGCCCAACTACTGCCAACCTAATCACCACCAGGTGCAGGTGATGGTCGACTGCATCAACCCTGCCACAGATAAAAGCCCACATCATGAGGGTGAGGAAGTCACAACAAAAACTCATGGGAAGGACTTTGCCCAGATATGGAGGAGGTTTAATGGAAGAGTGTGGGGATGTGAGAAGTGCATTATGTGAGTGGGGGAGTGAATGTGATAGAAAGATCAACAAATAGACATTTAGATTTTGCAGGAGAACATCAGATTGAATGCAGGAGCTGTGACAGGGCCCTCAAAAGGGGAGGCAGAGCCAGCATTATGCCTCACGCTCCATGCTATTTCAGGATCGGTATTCCAGGTACAAAATTAATGTGCAGATGATACAACAAGCTTGTTTTTATACAAATGATGAGGGCAACAGAGGGCAGGGGACGGGGGCAAGGGGAGCAAGATGACCATGCAAGGTTGGTGGGAAGGGCTGTGGCAGTACAACAGACGATGGAGAGCAGGGGGAAGGGGGCAAGAGCATGCAAATGAAAAATGGAGGGTAAGGGAGAGGCAGTGGGGTATCTAAACGTGAAGGGGCCCCCCTGCAAGATATGCTGAAGGGGCCCCTCATACTCATATCAATAGGGGCTGAGGGGGCCACCTCCAGTATGGGTAAGCCTGGGGGCACCACCGCACTGCGGGGGCTGCGGGGCCTTTGTTATGCCCCTAGGGAGAGGGGAGGCACCGGCAAAAAGCTGACCACATAGAGCAGGCAGGAGTGGCAGCATAACTGACCATGAGTGGCAGGAGGCAGTGGGGAAGGCAGGGGCCCACCAACGGACCATGAAGGGTCGGGCAAAGGGATGGTGGCACAGACTTGGACAATGGAGGTTAGGGTTTAGGGGCCGTGGCAACAAGCTGACCACGCAGGGCAGGTAGGAGGGGCAATGGCAGTACAAGGCACCAAGCAGGAGAAGTGGAACAGAGAGTGGGGGTGCGTGGCTTAAAGCGTCAAGATGGAGGTCGTAC